>CM040128.1:163617773-163971724 GCA_022559845.1 Amorphophallus konjac
TTTGTGAATTACGATGGCGCCGAATGTGTGCTGAGATGCAGATGCTGGGTTGTTCTTGATGCTTGCGTGCATTGTATGAGTGTGCAGCAGAAGCGTGTGGGCTCATAACCCACTGTTCGAGGATGGTCGGTCGGAAGATTCTAGCCGACCGAGAGGTTTGTTTCCTCGATGTGCCTTCGTCTGGGCTATGTGTGCCCTGATGTTGTTGGTTGTTGTGCCATTGTTCAGAGATATTCTGGTGGTTGGCACTGGCGTGAGTGAGAATTGGGGAATGTGTCGGCAATTATGCTGGTCGAGTACCATTTTCTTCTTCTGTATTTTTCTTGGATGTTGTGCTCTCTGGACGTGATCGTGGTCCTTGAGGTGCATTCTCCGAGATTATTCTTGTTGTTGTTGTTGTGGGTCCTTGTTGGTGAACTGTTTGCAGTGTGGCTTGCATATGTTAGTCGTGTGTTCAGCTGTAATTGTACCTTGATATGACCAAGCTTGCAGTTGTGTCCCGTGATCTGTGTTGACAACGGAGTTGGGATTCTGCAGGTGTTGCTGTAGTTGTTGTTGGTTGATGGTTGTGTTTAGCTTAGGAGGAGTTCCCTATGAGTCTGATTTGGCATCGTCTAGACCGAGGTCTTGTCGGTTGGTTTTGTTGTACTCTTCTATCATGGTAGAGTTGGCATGCGACTCGAATCAGATGTAATGTCTGAGTGAGGACTGACTTGATTGTACTCATGGTCCAGTGCTATCGTTGGCGTTCTGCGTGCCAGGTTTGCTGTTCTTGGCACATAAGTCGATGGCTTCGAGCTATCAGCTAAGAGGACTATGTTTTCTTGTTTAAGCTGATGCTTGCTGTGTCTGCCATGTGTCTTATCGGTAGCTGTATTCGTGGCATGAGTCGTGTCTCCTTTCCCTGTGAGACGTAAGCAATGTTGCCTTATTTTGTAGGTCTCGGACTTGTGTTCACTTGGGTATCGTGCTCATTCTGTGGATCGATGTGTCTTGAGATCCAGAGTGTGCACCTGTGATTGTGGTCTGGCAGTGTTCCTCTGAATTATGTTTTTCGAGAATCGTGTTATCATGTTTTGTGCTATGAGGTTTGGCTGATGCTTAGAGAGCGTAGCCAGTGTTTGAGTTTGTTCTTTTCTTGTTCACTTGTTAGCTCCTTGAATTTCGAGGATGAAATTCCTGTAAGGGGGGAGGACTGTAATATCTTAGGTCTTTCAGATCTTTATCGGAGAGCTTCTGGATTGCTTTTGTGGGTCCTGAGTTGTATTTTACGATCCACGCAGGTTTTTCTCTCGTATTAGTTACGGAACCAAGTGGAGAGTTTATTATTGCATTCATCGACTCGAGGACGCTACAGTTGCGTTGTGCTCTTTCCGAGGATCGTTTAGACTATTTTTTCATATTTGTCTGAATTAGTGAATTTTTTGGCTAAAAATTGGATTTTATGAAAATTAGGAAATTCCTAATTTTCCTTTTTCTATTTCTTCTTTTCTCTCCTTCCTCTCTCCTCACCATCGATCACTTCCTCTCTCACATTCTCTCTCCTCTCATCTCTGTTCTCCGCGGGGCACGCGACCGTGGCGAGGTGGGCGAGGCAGGAACATCGTGGAGTTGATCTGGGGCATGATGGGGCGACGAATGGAGCGTGGCGTTGGCGCGATCCCTCGGTGAATTCAAAGCCGACGGATGGGATCGTTTGATGATTTTTGGTGTGGTTTAGTCACTTCGGCGTGCGAGAACTTCGGTGGAGGTAGGGAGATGGACGCCTTACTCTTCTTCTATGTTCCCTCGCGATTTGGAGCCGAACGGTGTAAGAACGAGTGGGGTTTAGCTTCGTTTTGAGTGAAGCATGCTTTGGGGGGTGTGAGACGTGTTCACCTTTTTTGGCGATGGTTTCTAGCCTAATTAGTGTTATTTGAATCCCTGGCATGTCTGCGTTCCATTCCGGCTGGTTTCATAGTGATTGGTTGTCATTTGGGACTGGTATGAGCCCGGGAACCCATGTGACTCATTTTGGGTCGATTCGATGGAATCGCCCGTTTCTTATCGTTTCGAAGTCAAATTGATCCCTTCCGGTCTGTGGAAGGTTTATTTCATCCTTAGGGTTGTTTCCCCTTCGTTTTAGGGTGAAACGGGCGTAGAAAGGTTGGGTTCGACCATTCCCCTATTTTTCCCGCCATGACGCCTTAGCCGTCGTTCCAACGACCGTTTGTGTCCCTTTAGTGGTCTTTGGGTGACCGCTAGGCTGTGTTTGGCGTTAAGTCAGTTCTATGTCGGTTTGGGTCTTAGCGGTCACTCGATAGACCATTTGTGTTGGCTAGCGGCCCATTGGAGGACCGCTAAGCTCTGTGAAACGGTCTATTGGAGACGGCTAGACTATGTGTAATAAGTCGGTTTGGCCAAGCGGTCACGCGATAGACCGCAAGGCTGACCTTGGCGGCCCTGTGTGCGACCGCTAGGTCCTATTTATGTCGGTTCAATGGTTTTTAAGTCGGTTTGGGCTTACGGTCCGAGCTCCGACCGCTTAGTGTCCTTGGCGGCCCATTGGAAGACCGCTAAGCTCTTTGACTGGTTTAAGTCGGTTCGAGCGTTGACTGGGTCTAGCGGTCAGGTCCATGACTGCTACAGTCTTCTAGCGGCCCTGCGATAGACCGCATGCCCCTATGCTTTCTATTTTTCTTTATGTTTGGCCTCCGATTGTCTTATCTTGTAGTCCCGTGGATGTCTTGGATGTCTTATGAGGGCGATGACCATGTTGTAGGGTAGCCATGAGTGCCATCATATCGAGTAGTGTTCCGTACTGCTTTAGAGTCATGAATGGTTTCTGGTCAACCCGGTTGTAATCCAGTGGTTGACATGTGACCTCATGAATGTCTCGGTGATCCGGTATGGATCGAGACATGGTATTGGACGTCTTGAGGTACTATCTTATCTCAGTTTGCATGTCCATGTATTTTGAGGGTCTTGATGATCCCTCAGGTCTCCGTGACTCGTGTTATGCGGATGGGTGGATCCGGCTATCCTATGTTGTTTCCTTTATATGTGTTTTACCATGCTTTGGCTTAAGGATTAGGCTGATTGGTAGCGTATTACTGCTTTTGTGCGACGATCTTGACCCCAAGTCTTGTGACTCAAGGATCATTGTGTCGGCAGGTCTTATTGTATGCCCTAAGTCTGGTGACAGTCTGGTGTGCTACCTTGTGTTTTATGCTTGTGCTTCATAGTACGTGCGACAGTGCATGCTTAGCATGTCTGTACTTCAACACTGATGTTTCGGAGTCTTTGTGTCTAGTGAACCTCCACTAGTCATAGCCTGACGACACTTTCCTATGTGTCGGCCCACCTAGGAGTGGTGGCGGGGTGAGTTCCCGATATACGGTGCTTGTGCTAGTTTCTGTGGGCCCCCTTGACTTGCGGTAGCGTCCTACTGGGGAGAAAAACTAGCTAGAGGCCTGGCTCAAGGCATTGAGCTTGTGTGTGCACACGTGGTCAGGGGCATTTGGAAGAGCACCAACGGACGTGACCCTGACTAGTCACTCGTTACTTTGGTACTGTTGTGCCTTGTACTTGGTACTGTTGTTCCTTGTACTTGGTTCTCTGTCAGTGTCTCAGTTACCACCGTTCCTGGTGTGTGGGAGATACTTGAGGCGCAGTGTAAGACGTTAGTGGTCGCATCTGGCTGTTCTTCTAGTGAGGAGGTACCTCTGTCACCTGACACTTAACTCATAGTGTTTTTGTGCCTGTTTCCCGTCATGTTCGACGTGACTTGTCGGGTAGTCTGTGTTGACTTTGCCCGTGGTCTAGTCTTGTGTAGCGTACACGATGATCTAGTTGGGTATGTTCGTGCCTTTGACTGTGTAGGTCTTTTGTCGGGCTTTTACCTGTTTTGGTAGACTTTAGCTTTGGTAACGCCCGACTCTGTGAGATCAGGGTTCACCTTTCTGTTGCTGTTCGGAGTAGCTTAGAGGGCCGAGGTTCGTTCGACAGTCGTGTTTCTATTCGGTACGGCTTTACTCTTTCTTTTAGCTATCCTTACTCCTACTTTTACAGCATTACTGTTGTAGTTTAGTACTGCTATTACTTCTGCTCCTGCTTTACTATTTAGCATTGTGGTTTAGCGTGTTACTACGTTGTTTCCAGTGGGGATCCGCGTGAACCCTACTGAGCCAGTGACATGAGGCTCACCCTTACTTTTCCGGTGTGGTCATTCTTCTTCCTTGTGATTTGTGGTGCGGTGTGTCTGTCCGTAGTTGCCAGCGTTGCCTGTGTCGGGCTTCGCCCGACTTCAGTGTACGTTCTTGATGTGATACCCCCTAGGACTTAGACAAGCAAGCACATTCACAATCAAAAGGGCCAATTTGGGCCACCGCTCTCCCGTCGCTCACCCAAGTCCCGGGGTAACTTGGCAATGCCAAGGTGAGGTTGAGGGGTTGGACCCTTGCTGGTAGTGGGCCAGCAAGGCCAAGATTTGATTCGCAATGGATGTGGATGCCCAATTCAATGGGGCCGACAAAGTGCCAATGGCACCAGTTACTCTCTTCCCACGGTGATCACTCAAGACAACGGGGCTTGAGGATCAAGCTCTCACTCTCACGGCCAGCGGAACTAAGAACTAATATTGAAAGACAAGCACTAAAGGGAGTGAGGTTTGAGCACTTACTCGACCGGTTTGAAGAAACCGGTCCTGCTCGGAGACGAGGGCGAGCGGGGAGGCGAGTGGATCCCCACACGCCGCGGCGGTGTAGCTTGACCTGCTCAATCCAATTACAACACTACTCCTCTGGCAGGAGGGGGACCATAAGGTGGGGGTTAATGGATATTATAGCCAAAACTATCTCCACGTAGGGAGGGGCCTTCAGCCGGCCAAGCGGGGAGGGGAATTGGAGAAAGGAACACCGAAGACGGGAGGTTGCCGATTCTGCCCGATTTTGTGGGTGCTGACAGGTGACTGAAGAGTTGACTGCTGCAGCTGCTACCGAATTTTTTTGGCGGCGAAACTACCTGGGAAATCTTCGTAGGAGGCAGGGGAAGTCGTCCAAATTTTGTTAATTTCTTCTGTTGTCGATGCCGGTCTGGGTGGAGACCTGAACAGGGAGGCAGACTCTCGGACTAGTAGCTCCTGATTTCCAACAGAAGGTTGCAGAGGATGTCCCGATAGCTCCCGAACTCAGAATCAAGCACCGTCAGAGTTGATGGAACCGTGGATGAGCCCTCTTCGCCAAAAAACTGACGGGGAAGCCAAACGATGCCGCAGAAGGCCAGGGGACTCTGAACACTGCTGACAGGTTGGTGCAGACTGTGGGTAGCAGAACTACGTAGTTGAGGGAGAAAATGGATAACTCCTGCTACAAGATGACGAACGGAGTTCCGCTTCTTGATTGGGAAAGTAGACATTGAGAGGAAGAACTTTTCAGAAGAGCTCTTGAGCGGATTCTTCCAAGGTTCGCCGTGGTGAAGCTTCTACTCCGATTCTGGTACTCAGCAGGGGCAGCTCTGCGCAGTTGTGGGAGAACGGAGTTCCCGGGCAACACACAGCTCGGATGAAGATGAAACTACCGCCGTTGCGAAGAAGACCAGTAGACGCTTCCGTGGATACCTCTTGGGCCTTCAGATTCGCTGGGATGTGGTTGGTGTCGCCTCTCCAATCTGCTACTCTTCTGCTGCCTGCGAACTGAAAACTGGAGGTTGAAGATGATGGGGGGGAAATGGGGTATATGGGAGGAGAAATGGAGGTGGATGAGTGTGGGGAGAACCCTGGCTGTGAGGGGGTCTAGGAGGGGGTGTTCCAAGGTGTGGGGGGGGAAGAATAGGGTCTGGAAGGGGGTCTAACAGGTGGTGGGAGAAGGAGCTACGAATTTGGGCTTGGAGGGAGAAGGGGGAAGGTGAGGGGGGCACAAGTGGGTGGAGGGAATGTGAGTTTGAATTTCCTTTAATGTGGGGTGATCAATGGTGGTCTTGGGGATGAGAAGAGGTGCCTTAGGAAGGTGGAGGGCTGCTTGGGGAAGGGGATGGGTAGTTGGGGGTTGGAGGGTGGGGTGTGGATTGGTGGAGGGTCTATTGGGACTAGGGGGAAGTAATGATGGCTTGTGAGAAGTTGTAGAGGAGTTAATGGAGGTCGGTGGGAGGGTGGAGGTGGTTGGGAGGGGAGGAGAGAGAAAATTTTTGAAATTGGGTGTGGAGGAGAGAGAAAGGAGAGTGAAAGAGAGAAATTAGGAGAGGGATGGGTGGGGAATCTCTCCCCTAGGGTCTCTCACCCAAATAATGGAATCTCTCCACTAGATAAGAAGTTTGAACTCTCAAAATGGCAAGTTTTTCATTGATTGATTCATTAGTTCCAAATGAAGGGAATGGGGCCCTATATATAGGCAACCCACATTTTACAATAAGACCCTAACAAAAGACTCAATGACAAATAACCGAGGGGGTAGGGGGGGCTCTTGGGCCAAGCCCAATGAAATGGGCTCAATAGCTAACTAAACAACATAATGACACTCAAACTTAGGAAAATAAACACAAGACCTAGGGACATGACTCAAGAAAATAAAAATTACATCAAATGACTCAAATAGAAAGCACAAAAAGGATAATTGGGCCTTTATGGAGAGAGGCACGAACTCGAATGGTGCCGGAGTGTGAGGAAGACCCGAGCCAAAGGTAGTCACGGGTGATGCCTCCATCAAATCCCCTGGGCTGCGAAGAGCTCGACTCCGTCGAGTAGGGGTCCATCCGGCTGTGATACTGCTCGAGAAGGTCGGGATCCAACTGCTGGAGATCCTCCCGACTCACCCATGAATCCTCCGAAGGAGGCCGATCCTTCCACCTGACGAGATAGCGCTCATATACCTTGCTCTGAGTGGTAGTGACTTGTTCATCCAATATTTGTTCTATGCGTTCACGCTAGGCTCTCTTGGCTGGTGGTCTCTCCTCACAGGTGGGTGCTCTTTCAAGGGAAGGAATAGGCTCAATCTCCTCACTGGGTACCACCATGGGTCCCTTATATGGCACTAAGTCAGCGACATTGAATGTGAGACTTACCCCATATTCCTCGGGGAGATCTAACTCATAGGCATTTGCACCAATGCGCCTCAGGACCTGGAAGGGACCAGCCCCACGTGGCCTCAATTTGGAGGTGGCTCCCAGGGAGAGCCTCTCCATCCTTACCATCACAAAGTCACCCTCATGGAATTCTTGGTGACGCCGATGTGCTTGCAAAGACTTTCATGCAATTTTGTGAATGTTGACATTCTAGGGGTGATGGGTGGACCTGGGCAACCAAAAGTAGACCAGTCATGCTTTGATGCCAAGAAGACTTTGATAGAATGGGGAGGACCGGGGCATCCATAGGTGATCCGGTCATGCATGGGGGTGACAAATGCTGGGGGACCCGGACATCCATGAATACTCTTATCATGCCTACGACTCTTGATGAGTGAAGGTGGACCACTACATCCGAATTTGGATCACTCATGCTTTCTACTTGACATGTGGGTGATATGAATGAATGGACCCAACATAGTGTTCATGCCAAGGGGTGTGGAAAGCCTAGACACATGCATACTTTTCCCAAAGGTGACTTTCATGTGTATAGGTGTGAGACAACCCTTGAACTCTCATTGGAAAGGATCGACTGGATCTAAGAAGGTGGTCATCATGGGGTGGGGCAAAACCTTATTACCTAGGGATATGTGGCCCAAGGTCATGACTCCCAAGGTGTCACCTGGGTCTAGGATGGGGTGGATTGGGTCAAACATGGTGGGTTGGGATAGGGAAAGATGGGTGGTGAGTAGGGTGGGTGGGTCACATAGGGAACTAGACTCCCATAGGAAGGGATCAAAGGGGTCGTGGAAAGGTCTTCCTAGAGGGAGGAACTCTATGTCTTCAAGGTTCCAAAATTGTGAGTCATCCTCCTCCAATGTAATTGGGCCAAGGTTTCTAGTGGGTTGGCCGATCAAAGTATTTGGGATCTCAATGGTAGGGGAGTGGATCGAGATGGGTTCTTCTACCATAGGGAGAAGGAAAAGGAGGTCGCTAGTGTAGCAACCAATGATATAGACCGAGGTGATTGACCCGATGCAATGGTGTAGGAGGCCAAGACTCCTAGGTTGTTCGGTCATAGGGGTCAACATGCTAGTGAACTCAATTTGCCAAGCTAAGCCTCTAAGAAAATCCTCTAAGGTCTCTACTTGATAAGATGCTTGGATCGTGGTGTGATAAGAGGAGATGGGCACTATGGGATGGTTTTCCTTCATGGGTGGAAAATCATGGGCCGTGATCTCTCTTATTGGGCTCTCCTTTAGCCAACTAACAAGGGGTTCCCCTAAGATGAGATTGACTCCAACTAGAGATGGTGATATAAGGCGAAGACCCTCGTGTGTTGTTTCTTCTTCAACTTGGACTTGGGTTTCCTCCAAGGTGGAGAGTGGGTTTGGAGTGTTCACCATTATGGGGTGGGGTATGGGTTCTTCTTCCAAGGAGGTGAGAGAGGCTTTGAAGGGTGTGGTGATGATTGGGGCATGGTGTATCCGGGGTGGTAGGTAGTGGGAAATTTGGGTTAGGATAGGTAATGGTAGTAGTGGAGGCTTTGGTGGGGGTTGAATTGGGGTAGGGAGAAGAAGATTGGTGGGTTGAAGGGGTTTGGGTTGATGGGTTTTGGGAGTGGTGTCCCTTTTTGGGGGTGATGGAGAGGTAGTGGTGGGGTTTACCATGGGCCTAGGTGGAGAGTTGGCTATGGGGCTCAATTGGGTAGGGGGACCTATGGTTGTGGTGTGGACTTGGAGGTGGGGTGTAAATGTAGTGGTTGGGGTAGGAGAGATGGGAAGTGGTGGGGAATGGGTGATTTGGGTCTTGGATTGACCGGGTGGGGATGAAGGTGTTGAAGTGCTCCTTGGGCTTTTGTGATTTGAGTAGGAGGGAGAGGGTTGGAGAGTGTAGGTTTTCCTAAGCTCGACCTTCATCTCATCCCAAGTGCTAATGGGGGCCTCCCTGCGGATCCTTCTTAAACCTTCCACAACTAACCAATGAGTTTTAGCTTGTTTGGAGAGGTGTGCCTTGGCTAGCCTCATTCTCCTTCCTTCGTTCAAGGGGCAACTTTTAAAGAATTGGTCTAGGAAAATCTCCCAATCTAGGTAAAGGCTTGGGCTGTTGGATCCATCAAAGGCGGGGGTTTTGATTTTCAAGTGTTCTAAAAATATGGTTTCTAGATTTCCCCAAAGGTCACTCTCATTCACTCTTGGTGCACGACTATTTCCTTCAAGTCGGTCGAGTCGAGACATGATATCTTCAAGCCGATTAAGGACATTAGGTAGGACTTCTATGATAGAGGTGTTGCTACCCACTTTGTTGGCAATGGAACTTCCATGAGGATTTGGGCTTCTTGGGAAAGTTGATGGGGATGGATATGACGGGTACGAAGCGGCCATTCTAGTGGACATGGGAGATGCAACTGAGGACTCTAAATGCATAAACATGCCCTAGGACCAACTTGATAGAGACAAGTTGTGAACTTGGTCTGATACCAATTGATGTGATACCCCTAGGACTTAGACAAGCAAGCACATTCACAATCAAAAGGGCCAATTTGGGCCACCGCTCTCCCGTCGCTCACCCAAGTCCCGGGGTAACTTGGCAATGCCAAGGTGAGGTTGAGGGGTTGGACCCTTGCTGGTAGAGGGCCAACAAGGCCAAGATTTGATTCCCAATTGATGTGGATGCCCAATTCAATGGGGCCGACAAAGTGCCAATAGCACCGGTTACTCTCTTCCCACAGTGATCACTCAAGACAACGGGGCTTGAGGATCAAGCTCTCACTCTCACGGCCAGCGGAACTAAGAACTAATATTGAAAGACAAGCACTAAAGGGAGTGAGGTTTGAGCACTTACTCGACCGGTTTGAAGAAACCGGTCCCGCTCGGAGACGAGGGCGAGCGGGGAGGCGAGTGGATCCCCACACGCCGCGGCGGTGTAGCTTGACCTGCTCAATCCAATTACAACACTACTCCTCTCGCAGGAGGGGGACCTTGGGGTGGGGGTTAATGGATATTATAGCAAAAACTACCTCCACGTAGGGAGGGGCCTTCAGCCGGCCAAGCGGGGAGGGGAATTGGAGAAAGGAACACCGAAGACGGGAGGTTGCCGATTCTACCCGGTTCTGTGGGTGATGACAGGTGACTAAAGAGTTGACTGCTGCAGCTGCTACCGAATTTTGTTGGGGGCGAAACCACCTGGGAAATCTTCGTAGGAGGCAGGGGAAGTCATCCAAATTTTGTTAATTTCTTCTGTCGTCGATGCCGATCTGGGTGGTGACCAGAACAGGGAGGTAGACTCTCGGACTGGCAGCTCCTTATTTCCAACAGAAGGTTGCAGAGGATGTCCCGACAGCTCCCGAACTCGGAATCAAGCACCGTCAGAGTCGTTGGAACCGTGGATGAGCCCTCTTCGCCAAAAAACTGACAGGGAAGCCAAACAATGCCGGAGAAGGTCAGGGGACTCTGAACACTGCTGATAGGTTGGTGCAGACTATGGGTAGCAGAACTACGTAGCTGAGGGAGAAAATGGATAACTCCTGATACAGCATGACGAACGGAGTTCTGCTTCTTGATTCGGAAAGTAGACAGGGAGAGGAAGAACTTTGTAGAAGAGCTATTGAGCTGATTCTTCCAAGGTTCACCGTGGTGAAGCTTCTACTCCGATTCTGGTACTCAGCAGGGGCAGCTCTGCGCAGTTGTGGGAGAACGGAACTCCCGGGCAACACACAGCTCGGATAAAGATGAAACCACCGCCGTTGCTAAGAAGACCGGTAGACGCTTCCGTGGATATCTCTTGGGACTTCAGATTCGCTGGGATGTGGTCGGGGTCGTCTCTGAAATCTGCTACTCTTCTACTACCTGCGAACTGAAAACTGGAGGTTGAAGATGATGCGGGGAAATGGGGTATATGGGAGGGGAAATGGAGGTGGATGAGTGTGGGGAGAACCCTGGCTGTGAGGGGGTCTAGGAGGGGGTGTTCCAAGGTGTGGGGGGGGGAAGAATAGGGTCTAGAAGGGGGTCTAACAGGTGGTGGGAGAGGAGCTACGAATTTGGGCTTGGAGGGAGAAGGGGGAAGGTGAGGGGGGCACAAGTGGGTGGAGGGAATGTGAGTTTGAATTTCCTTTAATGTGGGGTGATCAATGGTGGTCTTGGGGATGGGAAGAGGTGCCTTGGAAGGTGGAGGGCTGCTTGGGGAAGGGGATGGGTAGTTGGGGGTTGGAGGGTGGGGTGTGGATTGGTGGAGGGTCTATTGGGACTAGGGGGAAGTAATGATGGCTTGTGGGAAGTTGTAGAGGAGTTAATGGAGGTCGGTGGGAGGGTGGAGGTGGTTGGGAGGGGAGGAGAGAGAAAATTTTTGAAATTGGGTGTGGAGGAGAGAGAAAGGAGAGTGAAAGAGAGAAATTAGGAGAGGGATGGGTGGGGAATCTCTCCCCTAGGGTCTCTCACCCAAATAATGGAATCTCTCCACTAGATAAGAAGTTTGAACTCTCAAAATGGCAAGTTTTTCATTCATTGATTCATTAGTTCCAAATGAAGGGAATGGGGCCCTATATATAGGCAACCCACATTTTACAATAAGACCCTACAAAAGACTCAATGACAAATAACCGAGGGGGTAGGGGGGGCTCTTGGGCCAAGCCCAATGAAATGGGCTCAATAGCTAACTAAACAACATAATGACACTCAAACTTAGGAAAATAAACACAAGACCTAGGGACATGACTCAAGAAAATGAAAATTACATCAAATGACTCAAATAGAAAGCACAAAAAGGATAATTGGGCCTTTATGGAGAGAGGCACGAACTCGAATGGTGCCGGAGTGTGAGGAAGACCCGAGCCAAAGGTAGTCACGGGTGATGCCTCCATCAGTTCTCTTTTCTGTTGGACTGTACTTGTCTTTAATTTGGACTGGACTCTGTTAATTTAAATTGTTAATTGAAAAAGTAATTTTATTTCTACTACTTTAGCAAACCTGATCTTTAAAATATGAATGGCTTACTGCTTTATCTTGGACTTCACTGTACTCCACACACTCCTTTTTATCCCTTCGGAGCTTGCCTGCTCATGAGAGCCCTCGCAGGTTCCAAGTGCTATCGGGTTTACCCGGTATCCAGAGTCTGGGCCGTCACACCAACTCCCTAAGTTAACTTAACCCATGGCTATACCCAATCTCACCGGGTGAAGGTATAAACCCATCCTTTGTACTTGGTGTCCTAGGAATTGAATATCATAGGCTCTGATACCACAAAAACTGTCACGTCCCGAGCACAGAAGGAACTCAGTACGCGTGACGAGTTTATATCATTCATGTCAATCAGAGCATAAGGAATTCGACCTTATAGACAGAGTGCACAAAAGTAAAGATAATAAACCAAATCCTTTATTTATTAATAACACCAATATCCAAAAGTATGACCATTAGATAATCCATTGATGGCTAGACTCAATAAAGGGAAATATACAATAATTGACTCAAGAATTAGAAAAGACATGACTCGATAACATCTCTAAGGGTTGGAACGGCTCTACGCTCTTCACTCATGTCCGTTCACATCCGAATGAGCTTCGTCATCGGAGTCACCTGAAAAAAATAGGGGAAAAACTAGGGTGAGTGAACGCTCAGTAGGAATTATATCTCAAGGTCAAGCTTGCTTTAAGTAAATTACATGTTACATGAACTATGCAAGTATAATGATGCATGTATGCAAGACAAAGACGAGAATAGAATATCGAGAATTAATAGAGATGAACTAGCAACATTTCAAGATAATCATGTGAAATATATCAAGATTGTCAAGCATGTAAGTATCAAGTCAAGTCATGTGAATTGGCTATTATAATACAAGCCTGTAAACACCCATTCCGGGCCACGCACGTCAAGTCAAGTCAAGTACGAGTCGTGGAATGCCAAAATCTAGAAAGTCATGCACTCCAGTGTAATGCCACACCGTGATCAATAAACTCATATGGGCACAAGTACTTTCGGGTGCTCCTCCCAGTACCAGATCGGGCCCTATATGCGCAAGCATTGAGTTATGTATATTTTTAGACATCCACTATAGTTTATAGCCAATATAGAGTTCCAAAGGAATAAGCCATTGTAGGATGATAAGGTAGATCTCACGAATGAAGGAGTTCTAGGGCAAAACTTGAACAAGTATGACGTACCGATAAATCTCATGAAAAACCCAGACATGTCATGAAACTGGGTAATTGGCGTTCACTGAGTCGCCACCAATTACAAAAATAGCTCCCACTATCTGGTCGCTAATTTCTGTGAATAGTACAAGCTTGATGAAATAGCGTCCATACTCTGGTCGCTAAATCAGTGAAATAGCGCCACTGACAAGGTCGTCAATTCCTTTTGGCGCCCAAGGCACGGTCGCTAATTACAGACAAAGATAGACTTCTCAAAAGAGGCCAAACACAGCCTCTATGAGGGCTATAGCATCACGTTTTTTCAAAGTGACGTGACAAGTATGGTTCCAGGGTTTTTAGGGTACAACCTACTCGGCTATCTTGAGGGAATCCAAGACTAGCGTAGACTTACGGAGGTCTCAATGAAGAAAGTGCCAGTCTGAAGGAAGGAATATCTCACGGAGGGTCCAATCATCACCAAGAGTTTAATGTGTAATGTCCCAGGTTTTTCAGACATTTTTCGGATCCGGATCCGTGGGTTTCAGATCACTTTTGGGGGTCCCGGAGCGTGTTTTATGGTTTACACGTGTTTTTCCCTGACCCACCTACGGAACCCCGTATAGGGTGAACCGTTACGTTCTCCTACTCTGGGACGGTACCAGTGCGTTGAACGCGTTCCGAAGATCGAGGAAATATTTTTTTCAGTTTTCCATATTTTTGGCATTTTTTGGATTTTCTATAAATAACCCATTTCTTTTTCTCTTTTTCATCTTTCTTCTTCTTTCTTCCTCCCCGTGAACGGTGACCGTTGCAAGCCCCTCTCTCCCGTTCGAGCTCGCGGCGCCACTTCCTCCTCCGGTGACGGACGATGGACCACGGCGGCAGCGAGGTGACGACGGTGGTGGCGAGAGGAACATGACGCTGCCATTTTTGCGGCGTGAGCGTGGGGATCATGTTCGGCCAAGATTTGAAGATCAGCGACGATCCGGCGGGTTCCGGGCTTCCTTGAGGTAGGGGGACAGATCCTTGCCCTCCTTACAGCATTCCCCGTGATTTGTAGGTCGACGAGAGGCCGAGAGGGTAAAATTGCATGATTTGGGGTTGAGCATCGGATCTCCCGTTTTATGGATTTTTTGACCGATCTAAGGGCGTAGAAGCATGCTAGGTTGGTAGGGGATGGATTCCCCTTTGTTTCCCCATCATCGGGTGATGATCGGGGCGTGGATTGGGTTTTTTGGGATATCCCGCCATTTTCGAGCTCGGGTGGGAGTTGCGATCCTTCCAGGAACTGCTACTCCTCGTGGCGGCCCTCAGGGGGGCGCCTGGTGACTCATGTTGGCGGTTGGGTTTAATGGTCCCTAGGGGACCGCCACGCCTTTGGAGCGGTCCCGCGACTGACCGCTTTCCCCATTTTGGTCAGGGTTTTGACCGTTGGCATTGTCGGTTGGCCTAGCGGTCCCCGGGGGACCGCCACGTCTGAGGAGCTATCCCGCAACTGATCGCCACTCATTGAGTAGCAGCCACCCCTAGACATTTTTCCTTTTTCATCCAGGCACCCTCGGGGTGCGTGTTTTGACCGTTAGAGCCGTCCACAGGATTGCAGTAGGGGTAGACCGTTACTTGGGTTTTACGGTCTTCTGGGTATCGCCCGGTGGGTCCGGCGGTCTGGCGATAGGCCACCATGTTCCCTATGGTGCGACCATGGCATGGCCGCCATGTTGGGTCTAGGGGCCCCAGGGGAGACCGCTACGATGTGTTGCGGTCCAAGGTTGGGCGCCTGTTGAGAGAGACGGTACCGGGTGGACCGCCACTCCGTTTCTTTACGTGCGGCGGTTTCCATGAGTCAGAGTCTTACCTCCGGTGACACGTCCACTAGTCGTAGCCTTCTTACGGTGTGGGGTCACGGAGGAGAGCACCATGACTATATCCCGCTTTCGAAGAGGTTTGCGGCCCAATTATCAATATGAACTCTTTCGCTGCAATGCAACCACTTTGGAGCAGGCATATCAGATCGCACTCGAATTGGAGCAGTTCGAGGCCGAGTTCTAGTCACCCCATCGGTTGGGCTCCTTTCCCCTTCGTAGTGTCAAGCCCCGTGGCACATCTGGCACGTATCCGAGGGCCCCCATGACTCGACCTCAAGAGCCCGCTCGCCCCGAGCCCTTTGCTCCTAGGCCCCGTCCTCCACCCCCGAGGGACCTTCCTCGTCCCCAGCATCTTACGGCCCCACCCACAACCCGTCCAACGGCACCCGCACCTCCTGCACGTCCTTTGTTGCCTACACCTCCTATCCGTCGGGAGGATAAAGGTAAATGACCTATGATTGGGGAGCCTAGTGGATCAAGGCAGTAGTGTTATCGCTACAATGGGTTTGGCCATTTCGCCAACCAGTGTCCCACCCGCCCATCTCTTCACATTGGGGACACACAGGCTGTGGATACCACCCCTACGGGCCTCGAGTTAGTCAGCTATGATGACGTGACACGACCTTGGACTTAGGCAAACAAGCACAATTAAGCATTCAAATGGGCCTTAATGGGCCACCGCTCTCCCGTCGCACTCTATACCCGGAGTGACTTGGCGATGCCAAGAGTGAATTATGGGAATGGGCCCTTGCTGGTAGAGGGCCAGCAAGGTCAAGGATCGACTCCCCAAGGGTGGATGCCCAATTCAATTGGGGCCGACAAAGTGCACAAGGGCACCGGTTCACACTATCCCACGGCGATCACTCTTAAGTCGTGGACTTGAGGATCGGGTGCTCCTCACAAATGCAGCTGCGCATGAATCTAGTATTGAAAGAGCAACACTAATTGAGCAAGGAAGAGGCACTTACTCGACCGGTTTGAAGAAACCGGTCCCGATCGGAGACGAGGGCGAGCGGGGAGGCGGTGGCTCCCCACACGCCGCGGCGGTGTCGCTTGACCTGCCCAAACCAATTACAAAACTACACCTCACGCAGGAGGGGGGATCTTGGGGTAGGGGTTAAGGTCTTACATTCAAAAACTACCACCACGCAGGGTGGGGCCTTCAGCCGGCCAAGCGGGGTAGGGATATAGGACCGAAATGAAGAGAAATGAGAAACTAGCGAACTTGCAGCTGCAATCTGAATTCTGGACAGGAAGTCGCTGTGCCGGCTGTCTCGGGCTCGTACGGACTCCAAATTGAGTGAAACCACTTTCTAAAGCTTCCTGACTTGAAGGGGATGATTCCAGAATTTTTTAGGATGCTTGGGGGGTCGGAGGTGGCCGCACCAGCAACTGGAAGGAGACCTCTCTTTCTGGCCTCAGGTTCTGTCCGGACTGGAACAGCAGGTTGCAGATATCACCGAGCACCCTCCTGAACTCCGAACAACACGAAACTGGCGGTGTCATCTTCGTGGTTGAAGTAGCTTTCAGAAGGAGGCAATGGGGTTGCAATCAGAGGTCGAGGGCGGCCGGTGTACCCTGAAGAGTGGGCACTGGTCGGAGTAGACAGCAGGAGACAGGACTAGAGAGCTCGGGGGAGAAAATTCGTAACTCCTTCCTCCGGTAGCCGAACGAGGTTCTGTTTCTTGATCTTGGAAGAGGACGGGCAGAAGGAGAACTTTGATGAAGGGACTTCAGTCTGAATCCGTTGGGGTTCGTCGTGCAAGAACGTTCTTTCAGGATCTGGTCCAGGATGAAGACCTCTCTGCGCAGTCGTGGGAGAACGGCTTCTACGGTTGGCCCCGACCTCGGAACGAGTTGGTTCGACCTCGCCTGCAAAGAAGACACAGGGGCCTTTCCAGAAACGTAGGCCACGCCTTCAGGATCACCAGGATGAAGCCGTGGGTGACACTGCAACAGGGGCTGACTTGCTGGTCTGCACAGCTCCAATCTGCAAGAAGAAATGAGAGGGAGGGGTGGCTTCTTTGGTGGAGGGGAAGTGAAGGGGTGGCCTAAGGATGAATGGGGGTTCTTGTGGGGTGGAGTGGAGAGCTATAGGGGTTGGAGAATGAGGGGAGAATGGCTGAGAGCAGGGGCTAGCAGGTGGAGGTGGAGGATGAGGATGTGAGAGTGAGAGAATGGGGAGTGGAGGGGGGCGAACTTGGCTTGGGGGAGGGTAAAGGAAGGGGGCGGCCTAGGCAAGTGGAGGGAAGGGATTTCAAATTTTGAAATGGCCTTGGAAGGTGGGGGATTATGTGGGAAAGTGGGATGCTTGTATTGGAATGGGGAAGATTTGGTTGGAAGGTGGGGAAAGGTGTTGGAATGGGGAGACTTCTACCTAGGAACTAGGGGGGTGGAGTAAAGGAGGCCATGGGGAAGTGGAGGGCATTAAAGGAGGTGGGTGGTGGTTGGGAGTTGAAGGGGAAGGGAGGAGAGAGAGAGGGGGGCGAACCCCTTAGGGGAGGAGAGAGATGAGAGAGAGGAGGGGGGGTAAGGGAATCACTCCCTAGGGCATCTCACCCTTAACTAAGTGGAATCTCTCCAAATTGAACACAAGAGTAGACTTAACTCAAAAGGATTTTGATCATTCATTAACTTCAAATGAGGGGAGTGGGGTCCTATATATAGGCAACCCACTCTTTACAATAAGTCCCTGACAAAATAAACAACTACAAATAACCAAGGGGGGGTGGGAGTGCTAATGGGCCTAGCCCAACGAATGGGGCCCAATAGCCACATTAGACAGCATGATGATACAAGAACATAGAAAAATAAGTGCTAGACCAAGGGAAATGACTCAAATAAAATGGAAATACATCAAAATGACTCAAAGGAAAGCTACAAAATGGATAAGGGGCCTTTATAGAGTGAGGCCCAAACTCAACCAGCTCCCGAGTGTGAAGAAGTGGACCCGAGCCAAAGGGAGTCGTGGGTGATGCCTCCATCAAATCCCCTGGGCCGCGAAGAGCTCGACTCCGTCGAGTAAGGGTCCATCCGGCTAAGGTACCGCTCGAGGAGGTCCGGATCCAATCGCTGGAGGTCCTCCCGACTCACCCATGAGTCATCCGACGGAGGCCGATCCTTCCACCTGACGAGATAGCGCTCATATACCTTGCTCCGGGTGGTAGTGATTTGCTCATCCAATATTCGTTCAATGCGATCGCGCTGAGCTCTCTTGGCTAGTGGACTCTTCTCACAGGTGGGTGCTCTCTCAAGGAAGAAGTTGGCTCAATCTCCTCACTAGGTCTCACCGTGGGGCCCTTGTAAGACACTAAGTCGGCGACATTGAACGTAGGACTTACCCCATAATCCTCGGGGAGATCTAACTCATAAGCATTTGCACCAACGCGCCTCAAGACCTGGAAGGGCCCAGTCCCACGTGGTCTCAACTTGGAGTGGGCTCCTGGGGAGAGCCTCTCCGTCCTTACCATCACAAAGTCACCCACTTGGAACTCTAAGTGACGCCGGTGAGAATCGGCCAACCTTTTATATGCCTCATTTTTCATGCCAATGTGCTTGCGAATTTCCTCATGCAATTCCCTAATATGTTGTGCAAAAGACTCGGCAGACATGGACACTCTAGCATGCTGGGGAAGGGGAATGAGGTCGGATGGCTTTCTTGGTTTGTACCCATGCACGGCTTCAAATGGACTCATCCCTATTGACTTATTGACGGAATTGTTGTATGCAAACTCAGCCTGTGGTAAGATGAGATCCCAATTTCCTGGCCGATCCTCAACAAGACACCTAAGGAGGTTCCCTAGACTCCGGTTGACCACTTCAGTTTGACCATCCGTTTGGGGGTGGTAGGCAGTGGAGAATTTGAGGAGGGTACCCATCATGTGCCAAAGAGTCTTCCAAAAATAGCTAGTGAATTTGACATCCCTATCGGAGACTATGGTCTTGGGCAGCCCATGGAGGCGGACTACCTCATCAAAGAATAACCGGGCTATATGGGAGGCATCGGATGTTTTGTAGCATGGGATGAAGTGGGCCATTTTGGAAAATCTATCAACCACCACATAGATGGAGTCATGCTTCCTAGAGGTCTTGGGTAAGCCTAGGACAAAGTCCATGCTCAAATCTTGCCATGGTCGGTCGGGAATGGGAAGTGGGGTGTATAGGCCGGTGTTTTGTTTCACTTGCTTGGCCGAAGCACATGTGCGACATTGCCCTACTATTTTGCCTACATCTCTTTTGAGACTTGGCCAATAAAATTGACCCTCAACTAAGGCAATGGTCTTGTGGACCCCAAAATGACCGGCTAACCCTCCGGCATGTAATTCCCAAACCAAGAAGTCTCGAAGAGAGGTCCGGGGAATGCAAAGCCTTGGCCCCTTGAAGAGGAACCCATCCTCTAACATGAATCCCTCATGCTCCTTGCTAGAATGAGTGGTCAAGTTGGCATAGATTTGCCCAAAGTCGGGGCAACTAGGGTACTCATCCTTGACCTTGTCAAAGCCAATCACTTCCACTTGGATAGTGGATAGCAAGGACATCTTCCTACTAAGAGCATCCGCGGCCTTATTCTCACTCCCGGCCTTGTGTTTGATGACAAAGGTGTAGGATTGGATAAACTCAACCCATCGGGCATGTCGGGCATTCAACTTTTGTTGGGAGTTGAGGTATTTGAGGGCCTCATGATCGGAAAAGATGACAAACTCTTTGGGAAGCAAGTAATGTCTCCAATGTCGGAGGGATTGGACCACGGCATAGAACTCCTTGTCATAGGTGGAGTATCTAGTCCTAGCATCACATAGCTTCTCACTAAAGTAGGCGACCGGGTGTCCCTCTTGACTAAGAATCCCTCCTATCCCTATCCCGGATGCATCACAAGTGACCTCAAAGACTTTGGAGAAATCGGGAAGGCATAGGACCGGGGCTTGAGTCAACTTTTCCTTAAGCTCAAGGAAGGCTTTAGAGGCGGCTTTGGTCCAAACAAAGGTTCCTTTCTTGAGACAATCAGTTATTGGGCCGGTGATAGTGCTAAACCCTCGAATGAATCTCCTATAGAATGTGGCCAACCCATGGAAACTCCTAACCTCATGAAGGGTGTGGGGCTCCGGCCAATCTAGAATAGCTTGGACCTTGTCAGGGTCCATGGAGACTCCTTTGGTTGACACCACATATCCTAGGAAGGTGATGGTAGTGGTCATGAAATGACACTTCCCTAGGTTGGCAAATAAGCTTTCTTGCCGGAGGACGGTGCAAACTTTTCTAAGGTGGTCAAGGTGGGCCTCATGGGTTTGGCTATAGATGAGAATATCATCAAAGTATACCACTAGAAAGTTCCCAATGAAAGGCCTAAGTGCTTCCGTCATAAGACGCATGAAAGTACTTGGGGCATTAGAAAGCCCAAATGGCATGACTAACCACTCAAAGAGACCATCCTTGGTCTTGAAGGCCGTTTTCCACTCATCCCCGGGCCTTATCCTAACTTGGTGGTAACCACTCTTGAGATCTATCTTAGAGAAGATGGTGGCTCCGGCTAGCATATCCAACATGTCATCAAGCCTAGGGATGGGGAACCTATACTTGACGGTAATCTTGTTAATGGCCCGGCTATCCACACACATCCGCCATGATCCATCTTTCTTGGGGGTAAGAAGGGCCGGGACGGCACATGGACTCTTACTAATGCGGATGAAGCCCTTCCTAATGAGTTCCTCTATTTGCCTCCTAAGTTCGGCATGTTCCGTGGGATTGAGGCGATAATGAGGAAGGTTTGGAAGGGTGGCTCCCGGCACTAGATCGATTGCGTGTTGCACATCACGCATGGGAGGGAGTTGGTCCGGGAGCTCTTCCGGGAACACATCATGGAATTCTTCCAAAAGTTGTTGGATCTCTATGGGATGGGGGTTAGAAGGGGTAGGTTCCCCTAAGCATATGACAACCGCACACAAAGGCACCCCTTGAGCAATTTCCTCTTCAAGCTCTTTCCTAGTGATGAGATGAATTCCTTTGGTCAACCCCGTGGTTCTACTTTGTTTTGGGGTTTGGATAAGGGCTTGGGTTGGAGGGGTGGAGTTCCCGAGACTTGTGGAGTGGTGGGGTGTGATCCTTGAGGGAGAGTGTCCCTCTTGGGCATGGGTCGAGGTGGGGAGGGGTTAAGACGGATAGTCTTACCCTCATGCTCAAAGGTGCATATGTTGCTTCTTCCTAGAATGGTGGCATCCACATCATAGAGCCAAGGTCTTCCTAAAAGAATGCTACCCACTTCCATGGGTATGACGTCACACCATATTTGGCCATGGTAGGAAGAGAAAGTGAGAGGCACTAGGCATTGGGTGTTGACCGGGATGGAATTGTTGTTGATCCATGAGACCCGGTATGGACTTGGGTGGGGAGTGAGAGTAAGCCCAAGGAGCTTGACGGTGTCGGGTGACACGGCATTAACACAACTACCACTATCCAAGATCACTTTCCTCACATGGTTCTCTATCTTGATAAAGGTGTGGAAGATTGAGGTCCGACGCCAATCCTCTTCTTGAGGTTGGGTGAGGATGCACCTAATGACTCCTAGATGGGAGTTGTTTGAAGGAGTGGAGTGATCTAGACCCGACTCTAGATATTGGGCTTCATACTCCTCTTCCCAATCTAGTGAGGCTTCATGTTCCTCAACGTCATTTTCTTGTTCCTTTTGGGGTTGAACTTCTTCCTCAATAAGCAAACTAGATAACCCTTAGATGGACATTGCCCCGCAAAATGACCATACCCATGACACTTATAGCATTGTTGGCGCCCACTTCCCGAGGTGGTTCCTACACTTGGGCCTTTGGGGTTGTCATCCTTCCGTGGGAGAGGGTGACTAGGAGCGGACTTGTTTGGAGTGATGGGTGGGGGAGGATTGTAGGACCTTAAAGGGGCATTCCCACTTGGGCTAGGAGCTCTCATGGGAGTGGGTGGAAGGGGACGTGTTCCCAAGTTTTTGGGGTCGGTGGGTCGGGGAGGGATAAATCGGGAATTCCTAGAAAACCTTTCCACATCTCTAGCTATTTGGTAAGCTAGCTCAAGGTTATCAACGTCCCTCATGAATAGTTCCCTCTTGATGTGGCTTTGAAGCCCATTCCTAAAACGGGATAAGGTGACATCCGGATCCTCATGGACTCCACACTTTAGAAGATAGGAGTCAAATTTTTCAATGTACTCTACCACGGTCTTCCCTTCTTGGGTGAGGCTTTGCCATTCATCTAGGAGCATTTGGTGGTAGGTTCGGGGGAGGTATTTGTTCCTAAGTTGGTTCTTCATGTCCGCCCAAGTGTCAATAGGCTCTTCCCGCCTAACCCGTCTTAGACCCTCTTGATTTAGCCAATAGGTTTTGGCCAACTTAGTGAGATGCATCTTAGCCAATCTAACTCTCCTTTGGTCGGACATGGGGTACCATTCAAAGTATTGGTCCATGGCGGTCTCCCATTCTAGGTAAACACTAGGTTCATGTGAACCATCAAAGTTTGGGGCCTCTACCTTGATCATCCTTAAAAGGGGGTCATCCGGATCATCCCGTGGACGCCGGTCATGGTTTTGATGGGGGCGAGGCCTCTCATACTCATAGTAATGGTCATAGTCCATTTCCTCCCTATAAAGTTCAGCATGTGGGTAATGGGCTCTTGGGCCGTTGTTCCTTGGGGGGAACTCATCCCTATGAGGCTCTACATGTGGAGGGTGGACTCTTGGGCCTTGGTTCCTTTGGGGAAAACCATTCCTATGAAACTCACCATGTGGTGGAGGGACTCTTGGCTCATTGATTCTTGGGTGAGGATCTTCCCTATGAGGTTCATCATGTGGAGGGGGAATTCTAGGTTCATTGTTCCTTGGGTGGAACTCTTGGTCTTCTAACCGAGCAATTCGGTTGGTAATGGACTCTAGTTGGGCAAGGATGGTTGTGAGGGCAGCATCTACCCTATCCATGTGGCCTTGGGGTCCCTCCCTAGGAACATCTTGGTTGAGTTGGTGAGGATTGGGATCCATTGGTGGAGCCGAAGATGATGAACCGGGTTGATAGCTAGCACCACTACGGGTGGACATGCAAGACAAAGGGCCAAAGTGGTTGGACACACTATGCAAAGGTCCTAGGACTTAGACTTGATAGAGACAAGTCAAGGACTTGCTCTGATACCACTTGAAGTCACACGACCTTGGACTTAGGCAAACAAGCACAATTAAGCATTCAAATGGGCCTTAATGGGCCACCGCTCTCCCATCGCACTCTATACCCGGAGTGACTTGGCGATGCCAAGAGTGAATTATGGGAATGGGCCCTTGCTGGTAGAGGGCCAGCAAGGTCAAGGATCGACTCCCCAAGGGTGGATGCCCAATTCAATTGGGGCCGACAAAGTGCACAAGGGCACCGTTTCACACTATCCCACGGCGATCACTCTTAAGTCGTGGACTTGAGGATCGGGCGCTCCTCACAAATGCAGCGGCGCATGAATCAAGTATTGAAAGAGAAACACTAATTGAGTAAGGAAGAGGCACTTACTCGACCAGTTTGAAGAAACCGGTCCCGATCGGAGACGAGGGCGAGCGGGGAGGCGGTGGCTCCCCACACGCCGCGGCGGTGTTGCTTGACCTGCCCAAACCAATTACAAAACTACACCTCACGCAGGAGGGGGGATCTTGGGGTAGGGGTTAAGGTCTTACATTCAAAAACTACCACCACGCAGGGTGGGGCCTTCAGCCGGCCAAGCGGGGTAGGGATATAGGACCGAAATGAAGAGAAATGAGAAACTAGCGAACTTGCAGCTGCAATCTGAATTCTGGACAGGAAGTCGCTGTGCCGGCTGTCTCGGGCTCGTACGGACTCCAAATTGAGTGAAACCACTTTCTAAAGCTTCCTGAATTGAAGGGGATGATTCCAGAATTTTTGAGGATCCTCGGGGGGTCGGAGGTGGCCGCACCAGCAACTGGAAGGAGACCTCTCTGTCTGGCCGCAGGTTCTGTCCGGACTGGAACAACAGGTTGCAGATATCACCGAGCGCCCTCCCGAACTCCGAACAGCACGAAACTGGCGGTGTCGTCTTCGTGGTTGAAGTAGATTTCAGAAGGAGGCAATGGGGTTGCAATCAGAGGTCGAGGGCGGCCGGTGTACCCTGAAGAGTGGGCACTGGTCGGAGTAGATAGCAGGAGACAGGACTGGAGAGCTTGGGGGAGAAAATTCGTAACTCCTTCCTCCGGTAGCCGAATGAGGTTCTGTTTCTTGATCTTGGAAGAGGACTGGCAGAAGGAGAACTTTGATGAAGGGACTTCAGTCTGAATCCATTGGGGTTCGTCGTGGGAGAACGTTCTTTCAGGCTCTGGTTCAGGATGAAGACCTCTCTGCGCAGTCGTGGGAGAACGGCTTCTACGGTTGGCCCCGACCTCGGAACGAGTTGGTTCCACCTCGCCTGCGAAGAAGACACAGGGGCCTTTCCAGCAACGTAGCCCCACGCCTTCAGGATCACCAGGATGAAGCCGTGGGCGACGCTGCAACAGGGGCTGACTTGCTGGTCTGCACAGCTCCAATCTGCAAGAAGAAATGAGAGGGAGGGGTGGCTTCTTTGGTGGAGGGGAAGTGAAGGGGTGGCCTAAGGATGAATGGGGGTTCTTGTGGGGTGGAGTGGAGAGCTATAGGGGTTGGAGAATGAGGGGAGAATGGCTGAGAGCAGGGGCTAGCAGGTGGAAGTGGAGGATGATGATGTGAGAGTGAGAGAATGGGGAGTGGAGGGGGGCGAACTTGGCTTGGGGGAGGGTAAAGGAAGGGGGCGGCCTAGGCAAGTGGAGGGAAGGGATTTCAAATTTTGAAATGGCCTTGGAAGGTGGGGGATTATGTGGGAAAGTGGGATGCTTGTATTGGAATGGGGAAGATTTGGTTGGAAGGTGGGGAAAGGTGTTGGAATGGGGAGACTTCTACCTAGGAACTAGGGGGGTGGAGTAAAGGAGGCCATGGGGAAGTGGAGGGCATTAAAGGAGGTGGGTGGTGGTTGGGAGTTGAAGGGGAAGGGAGGAGAGAGAGAGGGGGGCGAACCCCTTCGGGGAGGAGAGAGATGAGAGAGAGGAGAGGGGGGGGGGTAAGGGAATCACTCCCTAGGGCATCTCACCCTTAACTAAGTGGAATCTCTCCAAATTGAACACAAGAGTAGACTTAACTCAAAAGGATTTTGATCATTCATTAACTTCAAATGAGGGGAGTGGGGTCCTATATATAGGCAACCCACTCTTTACAATAAGTCTCTGACAAAATAAACAACTACAAATAACCAAGGGGGGTTGGGAGTGCTAATGGGCCTAGCCCAACCAATGGGGCCCAATAGCCACATTAGACAGCATGATGATATAAGAACATAGAAAAATAAGTGCTAGACCAAGGGAAAGGACTCAAATAAAATGGAAATACATCAAAATGACTCAAAGGAAAGCTACAAAATGGATAAGGGGCCTTTATAGAGTGAAGCCCAAACTCAACCAGCTCCCGAGTGTGAAGAAGTGGACCCGAGCCAAAGGGAGTCGTGGGTGATGCCTCCATCATATGAGGCAGATGAAGAGCTAGCTGACGAGTACTATGAGATGGGAGGTGAGGCCCAGGATGCCCAGCATTCGAACGATACCCACGTGGGGGTCGTCAGATGTATCCTCACCCAGCCTCAGGTTAGTGATGACAGGCGTCGGACTACTATCCTTCATGCATTCTGTAGGCTGGGAAAGCAAATTTGCAAGGTGGTCATCGATAGCGGGAGTTGTATCAATGCAATCTCAACGAACGCTATCGTCCGTCTTGGTCTCACACCCGTAGACCATCCTTGTCCCTATCAGGTATCATGGGTGGATACCACTTCCATTTCGGTCAGGCTACGGTGCTTGCAACTCCACTCCTACCGTGACGAGATCTGGTGTGATGTTCTACCCATGGAAGTGGGCAATATCATTCTCGGTAGGCCGTGGTTATTCGACCGGGATGCCACGCTCCATGGCCGGTCGAACACCTGTACCTTCGACCACGCTGGCTAGCGGGTCACCCTCCAACCCGTTCGGCCCAGGAGCCCATCAGTCAGGGGTCCTACTGGCCCTAGTACTCTGAAGCCTTCTGTTCCCGGGCCTAGTACCCCATTCCCAGCTCGGGCTATGACAGTTACCTTTGGCCCAGGAGAGCCCTCGATGAGGAGATTGATGATGATTAGCTCCCGGGAAATGGAGCAGGAGCTTAGTCAGGGATGTCCGGTGTTTGCCATTACAGTCCAAGAGGCGGGACTCCGAGGGTGAGCTCCACCCGAGGTTGTTCCCATTCTGCAGGAGTATGCTAATGTCTTTCCCGATGAGCTTCCCGAGGGACTCCCACCTATGCGGGATATTCAGCATGCCATCGACCTTGTTCCGGGCTCTTCTTTGCCCAACCTTCCACATTATCGCATGAGTCCCACGGAGCATGCCGAGCTTAAACGGCAGGTCGATGAGTTAGTGCAGAGAGGGTCTATTCGAGACAGCATGAGTCCATGTGCTGTACCCGCATTACTCACCTCGAAGAAGGATGGCACGTGGAGAATATGCATTGATAGTCGTGCCATCAACAAAATCACCGTGAAATACAGGTTCCCTATTCCCCGCCTTGATGACATGCTAGACATGATGGCAGGTGCCACTATCTTTTCGAAGATCGATCTTAAGAGTGGCTACCATCAGGTGAGGATTAGGCCAGGTGATGAGTGGAAGACCGCATTTAAGACCAAGGACGGTCTATATGAGTGCTTGGTCATGCCTTTTGGGTTGACCAATGCCCCCTAGCCCTTTCATGTGGCTCATGACTCAGGTCCTTCGACCTTTCATTGGAGTCTTTGTAGTGGTGTATTTTGATGATATCCTTATCTATAGCCGCACCACAGGGGACCACTTGGACCACCTTCGGCAGGTCTGTCTACTTTTTCGGCGAGAGCAGCTGTTTGCGAACCCACAGAAGTGTGCCTTCATGACACCTCAGCTTACCTTTGTGGGTTTCATTGTGTCTAGTACGGGGGTCTCCGCCGATCCGGAGAAGGTCCGGGCCATTGTTGAGTGGCCGGAACCCCGTACCGTTCATGATGTCCGGAGCTTTCATGGTCTTGCGACGTTCTATCGTGGCTTCATCCGCGGATTTAGCTCCGTCACCGCCCCGATCACGGATTGTATCCGAAAGGGCACATTTGTATGGACGAAGGCCGCATCTGCCGCCTTCAAGGACATCAAGGAGCGCATGACCCAGACGCCTATCCTTTGATTGCCTCACTTCTCGAAGGTGTTTGAGGTCTCTTGTGATACGTCGGGTGTTGGGATTGGAGGAGTTTTGAGTCAGGAGTCTCACCCGATCGCATATTTCAGCGAGAAGCTGAATGACGCGAAACTGCGATATTCCACGTATGATAAAGAATTATACACAGTTGTTCAGGCTCTTAGGCATTGGAGGCACTATCTTTTACATCAGGAGTTTGTCCTATACTCCGACCACGAGGCATTGAGGTACCTCCATTCGCAAAAGAAGCTTAACTCGCGTCATAGTCGTTGGGTCGAGTATCTCCAGCAGTTCACCTTTGTGCTGAAACATAAGGCTGGAGTGGAGAACAAGGTGGCTGATGCCTTGAGTCGATGAGCATGTTTGCTTACCACCATGAGTGCCGAGGTCATAGGGTTAGAGAAGATGAAGGAGGCCTATGTTGATTGTCCTGACTTCGGTCAGATTTTTACCACCCTCCAGGCCGGACCCTCGAGAGACCTTGATGAGTATGTGCTTCAGGAGGGTTACCTCTTTCGAGGTAGCAGGCTATGTGTTCCCCGAACTTCGGTTCGAGATTTCCTAGTATGGGAACTACATGCGGGAGGTCTAGCTGGCCACTTTGGTCGGAACAAGACTATCGAGGCAGTAGAGCTTCGATTTTATTGGCCGAGCTTGAAGCGCGATGTTGCTAACATCGTGGCTCAGTGCCGTACATGTGCTACGGCCAAGATGAAGAAGCAAAGCTCGGGCCTTTATACGCCTCTCCCCGTGCCTGATGCCCCGTGGCAGGATGTCAGCATGGACTTTGTTTTGGGATTGCCACGTACCTCCAGGAAGCATGATTCGGTCTATGTGGTGGTTGGCCGTTTCTCGAAGATGGCCCTCTTTATTCCTTGCTCAAAGACGTCGGATGCTTCTAGGGTAGCCCGCCTTTTCCTTACGCATGTGGTGTGCAAGTTCGGGTTGCCTCGCACTATAGTGTCTGACCGTGATGTTAGATTCACTTCCTATTTTTGGAAGACACTATGGCATATGATGGGTACTCACCTCAAGTTTTCTACTACATAGCATCCCCCGACAGATGGCCAGACCGAGGTAGTCAATAGGAGTCTGGGAGATCTTTTGAGGTGTCTAGTCAGGGACCGCATTGGGGATTGGGATCTCATTTTATCCATGGCTGAGTTTGCATACAATGATTCGGTGAATAGGTCTAATGGCATGAGTCCATTTGAGATTGTCACAGGTCGTAGGCCTAGGAAACCCATTGACCTTGTCCCCATGTCTATCCATGCTAGAGTGTCGGAGTCGGCCGAGTCATTTGCTAGGCATGTTAGGAGTTTGCATGACGACATCCGTCGTCACATTGAGGCCAGCAAGGCACAGTACAAGGAGTTAGCCGATGCCCACCGACACCACCGAGAGTTCCACGACAGAGAATACATCATGATCAGGGTAAGACCTGAACGGTTTCCCTCTGGAACCGTTAAGAAGTTGCAAGCTCACGGAGCCGGTCCCTTTAGAGTGTTGAAACGCGTTGGATCCAATGCGTATGTTGTGGACCTGCCCGAGGAATATCGTATAAGCTCTACCTTCAATGTATCGGATCTTATTACATATAGGGACCCAGCGGTGATCCCTAGTGAGCCTTTTGAGCCATCTCCTCCCCTTGAGAGTGATCCCACACCTGAGTGTCCACTTCCACCTCCAGCCCCTTTTTCACGGCAGCGTGAGCATATAGATCGTATACTAGACGAGCAAGTGACAGTTACCAGGAGTGGATCTTACCCGCGCTACCTAGTGCGATGGAGAGGACGGCCCGCTACTGAGGACACATGGATCACACATGGTGAGTTGCAGCGGATCGATCCGGACCTTCTGGACCGATACAGGAGCGATGCAGACCCTTACTCGACAGGGTTGAGTTTCTCCCACCCGGGGAGAATTGGTGCGGACACCCGAGCAGTTGAGCGGCGCGACACGCCGAGCGACCGGTACCGCACACAGAGCACGACTCGAGCCATCTCAGCATCCATCTGGCTCGGAGACAGCCTGGAGACTCCTCCTTGAGCCTCCCCATTTATCATATTTAGTTAAACTTTATTTGTGTGTAATTTGTGTTTATTTCATTATATTCGGTTTGCTATTTTGATTGTAAGAGGGGCTTATGTAAAATTTTGACCCTGTGGGCCCCACGGGCCCCCCAGGCCCCATCCCATTGAGCCACCTCAGCCTAGGGCCCAATGTGGGGTCAGTCAACATGTCAAATGGAGGCTTCTAGAAAGGTGGGCCAAGTGGGGGACAAGTGACTTGGAAAGTCCAAGTTGGCCACCCACCCCACCTACCAATTCAACATTCCACCTCCTTGGTCCAAGGGCCGCCCCCCTCCCCTTATTTTTTATTTATTTTTTTGTGTGAGTGTCACATGCCATCCCAGCCCTTCATCTCCCACCCCTAGATCCTACGGTTGTGGATGGATGTGAGATGTAACCTATTTAAGCTTGTATTTTCCATTTTGGAAGAATTAATGCCATTTGAATTGGAAGAAAATCTTGGAGCTCCAGCTTGGTGCGCCCCCTTCTCCTCTCCCTCTCCCCCTTGGATGCTGTGAAGGCTTCCATTTTGAGGTGTGACGCCTCGTTTATCGGTTCCGACGATCGCCGCTGCCGCCACGAGCCGCCACCGCACCGCCATCGCCATCAACGGAGTTCTGCCTGCACAGTACCATAGCAGCTTGTTCGAAATTCACAGGTCTTTCCCAAGCTCATTTGGCTACCAAATTTGGAGGCGTTGTTCCTGGGATGTTCCTCTCCATCCACAAAAATCAGGCTAGCATTCAGATCACGTTTCCTATTTTTTGATTTTCGTCCACTCTTCCATTTCGGTTCTGCCCGAGTTCTGTCCAGGTTCACCTCCGCCCTGAGTTTCATGTCTTAGATCCACTTTTTGATTTTTGTTAGTTCGCCCAATTTTACTGGTGGTTCCATAGATCTACCCCTTCATCTACAATTGTTCTCAATTTTTGATTCACCCATTTCATATTTTCTAAAAATCATTCTCAAACCCATCTACAGTTCTGTCCACCTGTTCCCAGATCCGACCACCAGTCACCCCAAAAATCATAACAAATCGCAGCCACCTCCAAATCAAATTCTAAAAATAGTCCCAGTTCCGTGGTTTGATTACCTACAACGATTAAGATGAGCTCGGAGTCTGAATCCAACTGTACGTAGGCGTTCAACGGCCATTTACAGGAAACTGATATGCTGATCTGAGATTTTGGGAGCTGTGGAGCAGAGAATTAAAAAATAGTTAAAGCCCAGGTCCGCACAGGTTCAGAAGAGTCCACTAGCCCTAGATTGAAGGCTTTCGAATCCTCTTTCCAACGGCGCTGGTTTCATTGCATTCTGGGGACGGGGCTGATCGCAGCGGCAGTTTTCGCCGGAGCGCGCGCTGCTAAAACAGCAACATCAGCTCGTGGATAGCACTCTCTCCACTTGGGAACCAGGGCACCCGGCCTCCGGTGAGTGTCGCCGGCTGACCGCCGTCCAGGGAAGCGTGCTGCCAGGGGTCCCCATTACAGTGGGACTCACCCCGCCAAACCCGGAGGACAGGACAGCGTGTGGGCCCCACGGCCCATTGATTGCGCCGTCCGGAAAGCACGAGAACGCGAAGTTCGGTGCGTCGAGACGACATCAAGATGCTGCCCGTCAACCTGATTTGCGTGATCCCCGGGGCCCACATGTGACCTTTTACCTCCCTGCGTGGAGTGGGTTGAATCTCTTTGTACCGCTGTGAATTATGTTAACCGGGGGCCCGTAAGTCAGCCGGGGTGTCTTCGCCACGCCGGGTGCGTGGAGGTAAAGGTCTTAACTCCTTGGCGTTACATTATTTAGCTAGTATACGGTCTTAGGCCGCTGCCGAGCGTGTAGGTACTAGCCCGTGTGTCCATGTCACCGCTGTGAGAGTGAGAGTGACCCATCCCGCGACTCGATCCGAGTTCGGAAGTTGAGTCGGACTACCCTTGACCTCCGCCGGTTCCTTAACCGCGCACGGTCCGCGCTTTCCCTCGCTTGGGACGACGAGTGAGCTTCCACTTCTGTTAGCGACGTTTCGCCACTAGGAGCTCGTAGTGTCGAGCTTAGTGTCTCCCTGGTGTGTGTTGCTGGTTGCGTCCACATCTAGAGTCTGAGGTCCACCCCACGTAGAGTCGCCTCCCGTGTCCGTCCCGCATCAGTCGTGTTTCTATTCGGTACGGCTTTACTCTTTCTTTTAGCTATCCGTACTCCTACTTTTACAGCATTACTATTGTAGTTTAGTACTGCTGTTACTTCTGCTCCTGCTTTACTGTTTAGCGTTGTGGTTTAGCGTGTTACTGCGTTGTTTCCAGTGGGGATCCGCGTGACCCCTACTGAGCCAGTGACATGAGGCTCACCCTTACTTTTTCGGTGTGGTCATTCTTCTTCCTTGTGATTCGTGGTGCGGTGTGTCTGTCCATAGTTGCCAGCGTTGCCTGCGTCGGGCTTCGCCCGACTTCAGTGTACGTTCTCTTTTCTGTTGGACTGTACTTGTCTTTAATTTGGGCTGGACTCTGTTAATTTAAATTGTTAATTGAAAAAGTAATTTTATTTCTACTACTTTAGCAAACCTGATCATTAAAATATTAATGGCTTACTGCTTTATCTTGGACTTCACTGTACTCCACACACTCCTTTTTATCCCTTCGGAGCTTGACTTCTCATGAGAGCCCTCGCAGGTTCCAAGTGGTATCGGGTTTACTCGGTATCCAGAGTCTGGGCCGTCACACCAACTCCCTAAGTTAACTTAACCTATGGCTCTACCCAATCTCACCGGGTGAAGGTATAAACCCATCCTTTGTACTTGGTGTCCTAGGAATTGAATATCATAGGCTCTGATACCACAAAAACTGTCACGTCCCGAGCACAGAAGGAACTCGGTACGCGTGACGAGTTTATATCATTCATGTCAATCAGAGCATAAGGAATTCGACCTTATAGACAGAGTGCACAAAAGTAAAGATAAGAAACCAAATCCTTTATTTATTAATAACACCAATATCCAAAAGTATGACCATTAGATAATCCATTGATGGCTAGACTCAATAAAGGGAAATATACAATAATTGACTCAAGAATTAGAAAAGACATGACTCGATAACATCTCTAAGGGTTGGAACGGCTCTACGCTCTTCACTCATGTCCGTTCCCATCCGAATGAGCTTCGTCATCGGAGTCACCTGAAAAAACTAGGGGAAAAACTAGGGTGAGTGAACGCTCAGTAGGAATTATATCTCAAGGTCAAGCTTGCTTTAAGTAAATTACATGTTACATGAACTATGCAAGTATAATGATGCATGTATGCAAGACAAAGACGAGAATAGAATATCGAGAATTAATAGAGATGAACTAGCAACATTTCAGGATAATCATGTGAAATATATCAAGATTGTCAAGCATGTAAGTATCAAGTCAAGTCATGTGAATTGGCTATTATAATACAAGCATGTAAACACCCATTCCAGGCCACGCACGTCAAGTCAAGTCAAGTCAAGTACGAGTCGTGGAATGCCAAAATCTAGAAAGTCATGCACTCCAGTGTAATGCCACACCGTGATCAATAAACTCATATGGGCACAAGTACTTTCGGGTGCTCCTCCCAGGACCAGATCGGGCCCTATATGCGCAAGTATTGAGTTATGTATATTTTTAGACATCCACTATAGTTTATAGCCAATATAGAGTTCCAAAGGAATAAGCCATTGTAGGATGATAAGGTAGATCTCACGAATGAAGGAGTTCCAGGGCAAAACTTGAACAAGTATGACGTACCGATAAATCTCATGAAAAACCCAGACATGTCATGAAACTGGGTAATTGGCGTTCACTGAGTCGCCACCAATTACAAAAATAGCTCCCACTATCTGGTCGCTAATTTCTGTGAATAGTACAAGCTTGATGAAATAGCGTCCATACTTTGGTCGCTAAATCAGTGAAATAGCGCCACTGACAAGGTCGTCAATTCCTTTTGGCGCCCAAGGCACGGTCGCTAATTACGGACAAATATAGACTTCTCAAAAGAGGGCAAACACAGCGCTCTATGAGGGCTATAGCATCACGTTTCTTCAAAGTGACGTGACAAGTATGGTTCCAGGGTTTTTAGGGTACAACCTACTCGGCTATCTTGAGGGAATCCAAGGCTAGCGTAGACTTACGGAGGTCTCAATGAAGAAAGTACCAGTCTGAAGGAAGGAATATCTCACGGAGGGTCCAATCATCACCAAGAGTTTAATGTGTAATGTCCCAGGTTTTTCAGACATTTTTCGGATCCGGATCCGTGGGTTTCAGATCACTTTTGGGGGTCCCGAAGCGTGTTTTGTGGTTTACACGTGTGTTTCCCTGACCCACCTACGGAACCCCGTATAGGGTGAACCGTTACGTTCTCCTACTCCGGGACGGTACCAGTGCGTTGAGCGTGTTCCGAAGATCGAGGAAATATTTTTTTCAGTTTTCCATATTTTTGGCATTTTTGGGATTTTCTATAAATAACCCATTTCTTTTTCTCTTTTTCATCTTTCTTCTTCTTTCTTCCTCCCCGTGAACGGTGACCGTTGCAAGCCCCTCTCTCCCGTTCGAGCTCGCGGTGCCACTTCCTCCTCCGGTGACGGACGGTGGACCACGGCGGCAGCGAGGTGACGACGGTGGTGGCGAGAGGAACATGACGCTGCCATTTTTGCGTTGTGAGCGTGGGGATCGTGTTCAACCAAGATTTGAAGATCAGCGACGATCCGGCGGCTTCCGGGCTTCCTTGAGGTAGGGGGACAGATCCTTGCCCTCCTTACAGCATTCCCCGTGATTTGTAGGTCGACGAGAGGCCGAGAGGGTAAAATTGCATGATTTGGGGTTGAGCGTCGGATCTCCCGTTTTATGGATTTTTTGACCGATCTAAGGGCGTAGAAGCATGCTAGGTTGGTAGGGGATGGATTCAACCTTGTTTCCCCATCATTGGGTGATGATCGGGGCGTGGATTGGGTTTTTTGGGATATCCTGCCATTTTCGAGCTCGGGTGGGAGTTGCGATCCTTCTAGGAACCGCTACTCCTCGTGGCGGCCCTCAGGGGGGTGCCTGGTGACTCATGTTGGTGGTTGGGTTTAATGGTCCCTAGGGGACCGCCACACCTTTGGAGCGGTCCCGCGACTGACCGCTTTCCCCATTTTGGTCAGGGTTTTGACCGTTGGCATTGTCGGTTGGCCTAGCGGTCCCCGGGGGACCGCCACGTTTGAGGAGCTATCCCGCAACTGATCGCCACTCATTGAGTAGCAGCCACCCCTAGACATTTTTCCTTTTTCGTCCGGTCACCCTCGGGGTGCGTGTTTTGACCGTTAGAGCCGTCTACAGGATTGCAGTCAGGGGTAGACCGTTACTTGGGTTTTACGGTCTTCTGGGTATCACCTGGTGGGTCTGGCGGTCTGGCGATAGGCCACCAGGTTCCCTATGGTGAGACCATGGCATGGCCGCCATGTTGGGTCTAGGGGCCCCAGGGGAGACCGCTACGATGTGTTGCGGTCCAAGGTTGGGCGCCTGTTGAGTGAGACGGTCCCGGGTGGACCGCCACTCCGTTTCTTTACGTGCGGCGGTTTCCATGAGTCAGAGTCTTACCTCCGGTGACACGTCCACTAGTCGTAGCCTTCTTACGGCACGCGTGTGCTGACCCACCCGGGAGTGATGGAGCGGCTTACCCGAGAGAGATGGTTGTTAGGCTGGTTACCGTAGGGCCCCTTCGCGCTGCCTGAGTCCGAGCTTTAGGGAAGAACCAGCTAGAGGATCTGACCTAGGGCGCATGGTCTATGTGTGCACACTTAGTTGGGGACTATCGGACCCGCGCTGACGAGCACGACCCCAGCTAGTCCTTGTTCGTGGTACTGGTTACTGTTGTGTGTCTATCTCCACTTGGGGCGTCACAGCAAGATACTTAATGCGCGGACTAAGTTTTCAGTGGACGCATCTGGCTTTGCTTCTCGTGGGTGGTGCTCCTGTCTCCTGGCAGGTACGGACTTACTTTTCCACCGGTTCGAGGTCGGTTGGCTTGGTACTATTAGCTGTAGAGAGCTTTTCCATTTATTTATTATTGTTTGTTGCTTCTACCGTACTCCTGCTAGGTAGTGTTACCTTCCGCGTTTACTGTCTTGTTTCTCTCATGCAAGGTGGGGGTCCGCGGGATCCCTACTGAGCCAATGAAATGATGCTCACCCCTGCGTTTCAGGTGAGGCGTGGTCGTCGAGAGGCGCGGCGGAGTTTCAGCGTGGTTCTAGTAGCCAGGGTTAGTCGCCAGTTACTAGAGGTGGGGTATGCCCTGTGTACTTGTACTTTTCTTTCTGTTGACTGTACTTAATTTGGACGTGAGATACACTAGACCTTGTAGCAGTTTAGTTATTTATTTATTTCTGTGCATTTTATTCAGTTAATTGTGCTCTCTCTGCAGTTATTCAAGCTTCTCTTATGCCCTCACACCATCCTTTAACCCTTCCGAGTCTTCAGACTCGTGGGTGGCGGGCCGAGGTTCGAGCCGCGTCGGTTCCTTTCCGGTACTCAGATCTTGAGGCGTTATAGTTGGTATCAGACCGGGGTTGTGAAGGTACATAAGAACCTGAAATGATTGCAGTGGTCCAGAAGGTACATGAATGTCCTGTGCAGTCGACGACTGGCACAGGCTCCGTGTGTTTTATTAATTCTACTGGTTAGTTTTGTTAACAGGGAGGTTATGGCACCCAGAAGAGGGACTCGTTCCCAGCAGGGAGAGTCATGTGGGGGGCAGGAAGGGCAGAGCAGAGCAGTGCTTCCAGAAGTTACAGCTATAGAGGCGAAGGTTCCCAGACCAGAGGAGTTATTCCGAGGCATGTGCCAGTATGTTCTTCAGCAGCAGGGCGGTGATGGTGGTGAGGGTTCGTCATCTCAAGGTGGCCATGGCTGTGTGCTGAGAGATTTCTTACAGTTCCAACCGTCACTTTACAACGGGCAGCTAGATCCAGAGGTGGCCAGGGAGTGGCTAGATGACTTGGAGAGGGTATTCAGTTCGATGGAGTGTGCTGAGGAGGAGAAGGTGGTGTTGGCTACGCATCGATTGCAGGGGTCAGCCCGGACGTGGTGGACGTCTAAGTGGGGGGCAATGTTCCAATCCCATCCTCTTCGATAGATCACGTGGCAGGAGTTCGTCACGGCTTTTGAGTGCGCTTTTTGTCCATCCTTCATCCGATCGCAAAGGATGCGTGAGTTCCTAGAGTTGGTCGAGGGTGACATGTCAGTGATGCAGTATAGATCCAGGTTCATTGAATTGGGCCGTTATGTGCCACATATCATGGCAGGTGAGGAGGTAAAGATCAAACAGTTTATTGGGGGTTTGAGGCCTGAGCTGAGGCATCCCCTACTTGCGTCGGGTTTGACCAACCTGGATGCAGCTTGTAGATCAGTAGCGACGTTGGAGAGAGATTTACAGAAGACCCGAGGTCGGGGCAGTGCAGGCTAGACGCAGATGGGTTTTAGTCAGCCGACAGCCATGCAGTAACAGAGTACTGTCCAGTCCTCAGCGGGCGGTTTAGGGGCATCTCCGTCCGTGGCGTCTGTGGCAGCGGACTCGACATCATTTGGCTCGAAGCTCAAGATGCTGTTCAAGGAAGCTGGTTTTGGCAGGAGGCGTCGAGACCGTAGAGATCAGGGCAGGTGTCAGTGAGCAATGTTCAGCAGCCCACACCTTATCAGCGCCAGGGTTCGGTGAGTTGTTCTCGGGGTGGGTGTCCTTGATGCGGTGATTCTCATCCAGGCAGATAGTGCTCAGCGCCCGTGGTTTGCTTCAGGTGTGACCAGCCAGGGCACATGGCACGTGACTGTCTGCAGAGACCACGTCAATCGCACGAGTTTTAGCAGCAGCAGCAGTTTCAGCACCCAGTAGTTACCACCACAGCCGTAGCACTACCAGTAGCAGGGTCAGTTTCCGCAGTTAACACGATCGGCTATAGTGGGGAGGTAGAGATCCCGAGGCCGAGTTACACATATGACCAGAGCAGAGGATGAGGCGTCGCAATCGGTGGAAGGTACTATTACAATTATGGGTTGTGAGGCTCAAGTTTTGTTTGATCCTGGTGCGTCCCATTCGTTTATTTCGGAGGATTTTGCTCAGAGTGCCGAGGAGTCGGTGACTGAGGTGGCTTGTGACCTGGCAGTGGAGTTGCCTACCGATGATTTCATGCTCACCCCGTATTTCCTTGAGAAGGTGCCTGTGTGGGTGGATGGGCGGAACTTACCGGCCATGCTTTATGCATTGCCGCTTCAAGACTTTGATGTGATTTTGGACATGGATTGGCTAGAGGCCCATCAGGCCATGGTGGATTGCAGCTCGAAGAGGGTTTACTTTCGGCAACTTCATGGACCCACTTTCTACTACCAAGGTATCCGATCTTCATCTTCCCGTTTTCATATTTCGGCCATTCAAGCCCGTAGATTGCTCGATGAGGGGTGCCAGGGTTTTCTCGCTTCAGTGGTCCTAGTTGATCGGCAGTTTCCGGAGGTGGAGGATATTCCGGTTATGTGTGAGTTTTCTGATGTTTTTCTCAAGGAGTTGCCAGGGTTGCCACCACAGCGAGAGATTGATTTTATGATTGAGGTGGTACCTGGTACGGCGCCCATGTCGAAGGCCCCTTACCGAATGGCACCGGCTGAGTTGAGGGAGTTGAAGGCGATGTTGCAGGAGCGGCTGGCCAAAGGGTATATTCATCCTAGCTTTTCTCCTTGGGGTGCGCCAGTGTTGTTTGTGAAGAAGAAGGATGGTAGTTTGAGGTTGTGTATCGACTACCGGTAGTTGAACCAGGCGACTGTTAAGAACAAGTCTCTGTTGCCTCGGATTGATGACTTGTTTGATCAGCTTCAGTCGGCCTAGGTGTTTTCGCGGATCGATTTGAGATCTGGTTATTACCAGCTGTGGATCTGAGAGTCTAACATTGAGAAGATAGCGTTCCGCTCGAGGCACGGGCATTATGAGTTCTTGGTGATGCCGTTTGGGCTCACCAATGCCCCCACGGCGTTTGTGGATTTGATGCATAGGGTGTTCAGTCCGTATCTAGACCAGTTCGTGGTCGTGTTTTTGGACGACATCCTTGTGTATTCGTGGTCTGTGGAGAAGCATGAGCATCATTTGAGGATGGTGCTGCAGACCTTGCGAGATCACCAGTTGTATGCCTAGCTCAGCAAGTGTGAGTTGTGGCTTCGGGAAGTGCACTTTTTAGGGCACGTGATTTCTGGTGACGGTGTTTCCATGGATTCGGCCAAGGTCGAGGCTGTGGTGCAGTGTCCGAGGCCGGGTTCTGTCATGGAGATTCTGAGCTTTCTAGGGATTGTAGGCTATTATAGGAGATTAATTCAGCATTTTGCTCGTATTACAGCCCCGATGACCAGGCTTACTCAAAAGGATGTGTCATTTTTCTGGACGGAGGAGTGTGAGCAGAGCTTGATGGAGCTGAAGATATTGCTCACTACCGCTCCAGTGCTGGCGTTACCTTCGAGATCGGGAGGCTTTGTGGTGTGTACGGATGCTTCCAGGATAGGTTTGGGTGCCGTGCTGATGTAGCATGGTAGAGTTGTGGCTTATGCGTCTCGGTAGTTAAAGCCACATGAGGAGAACTACCCCACTCATGATCTTCAGTTGGTGGCAATGATTTTCACCTTAAAGATTTGGAGGCATTATCTATACGGTGAGAAGTTTGAGATTTTCACTGACCATCAGAGTTTGAGGTATATGTTTACCCAGAAGGATCTTAACCTCAGGCAGAAGAGGTGGATGGAGTACATGAAGGATTATGATTTTACTCTGTCGTATCAGTCTGGCAGGATGAATGTCATGGCAGACCTCTTGAGCAGGAAGGTGGTGGTTAGTCAGATGTTGTTGAGGAAGTGGAGGTTATGGGAGCAGGTGCCGGCTATGACTTTTAGGCTCAAGATCCCACAGGATCAGGGTTCGGCTATTCTGGCGAGCTTGACAGTCACGCCAGCTGTTTGTCATCAGGTGACTGTGGCTCAGCGTGTGGACCCTGAGCTACCTTGAATTCTGTCGTTGGCTGAGGTGGAGTTTGGTGAGGATGGAGTTGTGAGGTTTCTAGGTAGGCTATACGTCCCAACCGAGAAGTAGGTGAGGCGTACGGTATTGCGAGAGGCTCATATGAGCTGTTATGCCGTGCACCCCAGATCAGTAAAGATGTACCAGAATTTGAAGAGGCAGTTTTGGTGGCCTGGGATGAAGAGAGATGTTACGGAGTTTATGGCCAGGTGTCTGATCTGTCAGCAGGTGAAGATGGAACACCAGTGACCGGGTGGTACACTTCAGCCCTTGGAGATTCCCGCGTGGAAGTGGGACCACGTGACCACCGATTTCATGGTTGGGTTACCGAGGACATCCAGTGGGCATGATAGTATCTGGTTACTGGTGGATAGACTAACGAAGACGGCTCGGTTGTTGCTGATCAAGCTCAGTTGGAATGTGCATAAGTTGGCCCGTTTGTTTATGGAGCGGATCATTCCGTTGCATGGAGTCCCTATCTCCAGTGTGTCTGATTGTGCTCCTCGCTTCACTTCGGGATTCTGGAGGAGCTTCCAGAAAGGTTTAGGCACGGAGTTGGCTTTTTGCTCATCGTACCATCCTCAGTCGGATGGTCAGCCTGAGTGGACCATCTACACTTTGGAGGATATGTTGAGGTCATGTTGCCTTGACTGGAAAGGGAGTTGGACGCACCATTTGCCATTAGTGGAGTTTGCTTATAAAAATAGCTATCATTCGAGCATTGGTATGGCTCCTTATGGGCGTTGTACTGATGTGACACAAATATGCAGCAAGCAAAAATGAACCCTTGGACTTAATTCGCATTCACAACCACAAGATTGGGAGCAACTTGAGAGTCACCGTTACACCGCGCGCACACGTTTCCCGGGGTGACTCGGTGATACCGAGTCAAGGTTGTGGAGAAAGCCCCTGGCTGGCTAGAGGACCAGCACCGCTAAGGTTGTCCCTCCCGAGGATATGAAGCCCACAAACAAGGGCGGCCGGCTGCCTTGGGGGCACTAGGTCACTCACTCACTATCATCCACGGTGACCACACAAGGGTTGGTGGCTCCGGGGTCGGGCACTCTCTCACCGACCAGCAGATAGGTTGGTCCCACTCGGCCCTCCACAAAGGTCCGATCGACCACCCCTTATCGGACATCCTTATAGATGAGAGTATCACCTTTGATGGGTTACATCCTAGTGATTATGTTATGTGGGAGACTTTCATGAAAAAACACTTTGAAAGAACTTGGGTTTATGGATCCGCGAGAGTCCGTCGGGCCGAGGCACGGCTTCGGGGACAAGCCAAGAAGGAGTGGGAACGCATAGTGAGCTTAAGGAGGATTTGGAGGCAAGAACCCATAGGATCATGGGAATGTAGACACGCCAAAAATGACGTTATGTTGATCAAATCTCATGTCACTATGTTAACGCCCCAAAGTGAACTTCAATATGGTCATAATATGAAGTTTTTCTACTTCTTGTGTGTGGTTTTGATTTGTTCTTGCATTTTGTGATTCGTGACCTGAGGAGGGGCGTTATTTAAATAGCGACCTTACCTAGGGCGTTTTCTCAAGAAAGGATGACTAAACGTCAGGGCGTCAATTCCTGGCATTATCCGGTTTCAAAATAAATTCAAAATCAATTTAAATTGTTGGTTAACGTCCTTCCTCAGGGCGTGTTTTTAATTAACGCCTTCATCTCAGGCGTGTTCTCATAATTTTCATATAAAGAAAGTTTTATTGCCAAAATTAAATCCAAGAAGTGACGTCCTTGATAGATGTCGTGTTTTGAGTAACGTCTTTGTGTAGGTCGTCAATTCTTGATTTGACGCCCTTCGCAAGGTCGTGTTTTCCGTTTCGTGTCCTGCTTTAACTCCTCTTTCCTGGGTAGTTCCTTGCTTCCGATGGTCTCCTTGCTAGAATTGGAGCTAGAGTCCTGCCCTCTTTGACCATTACCTATCCTTATCTTTCCAAATTTGAGCTTATCTCTCATTGAAGTCCTATAAAAGGGAGCTCTGGTCGATCGAGGCAAGGGTTCAGGAGGTTCAAATTTTGAAGAGGTTCGAAGGGTTCAAGAGGTTGACGTTTCAAGAGGTTGAAGAGTTCACAAACTCACAGGTTACCGAGGTCAAGAGTGTAGAGCTCGTAGAGATCCTTTCATCCTCCTGCGCGAGCTATTGCTTCTTCTTTCCCTGCTTCAATCAAAGAGGATTCCTTCGGTCGCCCTCTACTGTCATCAGGGACAGCAGGGTGTTTTGTTCGTGCTTATATCATCACGTTATATTGTTTCTGTCCATCACGTTAGTGTTCTATTTGCATTAGTTTTGTTACGTTAGTTAGTCTTCATCACATCTCCCTTCTTTCCCTAGTTCTATTCTAGGGGTTTTTAGAACCAAAAAAAAAAGGTGCGCATGCAGTTTTCTCTTTATCATCTTATGTCTGTTTTGGATTGATACTACATCCGCGTTGGCTGATCCTCTTTTCTTTTTGCTTTGTTTGTTTATTGTCTTATTTTTGCAAGGATAATCAATCAAGAGAAACCCCCTTCGTCGACCGGCCGATTGAAGGAGGAGGAGGAACTCCACATCCATCCCACATCCAAATCTTCACCAGGTATTCGCGATCTCTTTTTTCTTCTTATTGAGGTAACCCCTCTGGCGATCACACCTCCTCTTAGCACCACGTGCTTTTCTTTGAGTTTATTATCATCTCCCCATCATATTTCCACTTTCATGCAATCTTGTTATCCATTTTATTCCTCTAATTTAACGTGTGGATTTTAATCCAATCTACAAATTGGCGATCACGGTGGGACATCCACTATTTTTCTATTGATTATCCCTTTCCCTTTGGCACCCACGTGTGCCCTTTCCCCATCGGCACCCACGTGTGCCCTTTCCCCTTAGGCACCCACGTGTGCCCTTTTCCCTTTGGTACCCACCGTACCTCTCCTTTGTGCCCCACGGGCACTCTCCCTTGTGCACCCTGCACACTCCCCGGGATCAGCCAGTTTTTGATTGCTCATATATTTTGAATTCACGCCTCAACCAGAGGTGCCTTTTAGTTTAACGCCTTCATCCAGGGCGTCTTATTACTATGTAACGTCTTCTGTCAAGACGTGTTCATCATTTTACTGCTTTTTATTACGCTATCTGTGAATTCACGCCCTGCCCCAGGGCGTTCTTTTATTGCGTAGCGCCTTATCTCAAGGCGCTCTTTCAGATTTGACGCCCTTACCTAGAGGCGTCTGTTTCATATTTCGCGCCTCATCCAGAGGCGTGTCTTTGTTGCTCGCTGTTGGCTCATTGCCTCTTGCAGTGATTCACGACAGCGATCCTGTCGTTGCTTTGGTTGATAGCGACCTGCCCCAGGTCGTCTCTTTCCTGCGTTTTACAGAACCTTGCTTCCTGTTGCTGTCTGTGATAGTTCGCTTGGTTGTCATATTGCTTGCCTATATTGCTGTGATTTGATCATATTACTTTGCATATTGTGGCATTTGGTTGAGAGACCTCCTTTCTCTACACTAGGATTCCACACACCTCTCTTGGAATCGGGGCAACCCTCCATTGAGCATTCCGTCTCTTTGGACCGAAAATATCTTTTCCAAGACCTCCATAAGTCCCCGCACCCGTGGATTCCCTCACGGACGCTGGGCTGGTTGTACCCTTGAAGTACCCGAAGTATAGAGAACCTATCGTTGGTAAAGAAAGAGAAAGAATTTAGTTGACCCGGAGGTTACACTTGGATCAACTAGGTCCCACATTGCAAACAAGAGTGAACTATTCAGCAATTTAATCCACTCTAATCTCAAGCGTAACACTAATACCTTGCGTTCATCTCAACTTGGTTGCATACACTTGCTTGGGTTGATTTGACTTGTTTGGATTGAGTGGTTGTTTATTTGATAGTACCTTTGTAAAGTTATCTCTCCTCTTAAAAATGAAACTCCGTTCAGGTAAGATCATCAACATGGCAGGCTACGGGTATTCTTATGATGATGAGGATGAGAATGTCTTTGGTCAATATGAGATCCCCCTCCAGGATTCCATCTATTATGAGGGAAATTACCCTCCTCCTCAGTCCCATCATCCTAAAATCCATGTGGTTGATGCCACTCCTCAGGAGGTTGCGCCTTCCTCCCAAACTGTGCCTTCCAACACTTCGGGGAACCCTTCCCCATCTCTCAATGTCACAGATTTAATTAATGCCTTATCTCAGTTAGACGATTCCCAGCGGCAGGCTATTCAGGCCGCTTTGAAATGGAAGTCGGTTCCCTCTTCATCTTCTAATCCCCCTCCGGCCGAGAGTGGCCATCACCCCGTTAATGACCAGGCGGTCTTGCATAAACCTCCTTCCCGTCCACCAACGCCCAGCGCGGCCATGCCGGCCCAACAGGCGAGTCATTCTGCGGTTAGGCACCAATTTTTCCAACCTCCCCGAATTCTACGCACGCCTATACCGCATTCCTTTATTCAAAATCCGGCCCCAGTCGAGTCCGACACTAATGTTCTATTGCTTCAGAAGTTGGCCAGCATGGAGGAGCAACTAAAGAAGGTCACCACGGCCAAGAATGCCCCGGAAATTTCGCTCCCTACACTGCCAGTTTTCCACTTACCACCATCTGAGATGCCGAACTTCCGGCGATATAATGGGACTGGTAATCCCTTTATTCATCGAAAGGATTTTATGTACGAGACCTCCTTCTGGCAAGACAACAAGGCCTCTTTGGCCTATTTATTCAGGAGATCTCTGGAGGGGCCAGCCCTTGAATGGTTTTATTCACTAGACTCCGCTGATGCCGGCGACTTCGATATTGTTCAAAGAAAGTTCTTGCAAAAATACAGAGACCGGGTCGGACCATCCTTTTCGCTCACAGATCTGGTCGCGGAAAAGATGAAGCCCGAGGAGGACTTCATAATGTTTGCTGATAGATGGCGGTCTATGGCCGAAAAATTGAAAGATACACTGTCTGAACCGGAGCAAGTCAAGATGATTATCTCCAATGCCACTCCTCAGTTCCGACATATACTGGCCATGAACCGTTTAACCACCATGGAGGAGCTCTATGAAAGGGCTCGTTATATTCAGACACAGATGAAGGATTCGCTCATTATGGGCATGTTTGAGCTGAAGCCACGGCTATTCAAGAAAACCACCAATGTCAACAACAGCGGGCCCACGACTGAGGGCACCATTGCAAATGAGCAGGTTGGCGTAGTTGGCCACCCCCACAACCAAGCTAACCCATGACCTAACCCACTTCCACCATAAAACCCCCATTTCAACTCCCCTCCACAACGCCAATTTGCACCCCAACATTCCTTTGCTTCACCGCAAAACCAAGCGCCCCGCGCTAACCCTCCAACCCCGCAGCAGTACCACCAGGTACCACCCCCTGCCAACTATGGCCAACAACAACAACGGAGACCACCACTTGGCCCCAAAAGGGACCACTACCCTCCACTACCAGAAAGTCTCCCAGATATTTTCAATGCTTTAATGGCCGCCAATTTGCTCATACTGCCAAGGGAAAGGACAGTGTGGCCCGCTAATGTTGATACATCCCGTTATTGCGCTTTCCATCGTGCACCTGGTCACAATCTTGATCGTTGCTTCCACTTCAGAGATTACATTTACGATCTAAATGACCAGGGTGACATCAATTGGGATGAGATGAGACAATTCATCACCGCCATGAAAGAAAGAAGAGCTCCTCGACAGCAACAAGCTCAGCAGCCGCCGCAATCAGCTCCACAGCAGCAATAACAAGCTCCAGCGCCTCAGCACGATATGGGCATCGTCCATAATCCACTGCCGGAGCACCCGCCGAACCAGCACGTGAACCCTGTCACGTCTCTCTACGAGGTGGAGAGAGGGCAGGGATGGCACGAAGAGAACGCCTCTGTCGGGGCACTTAACCACAATCAAAACCAACCTCCGCGCCTCTTGCGCACCCCTACTCCTTCTCCTACCCCTCAATTGGGCCGATCCCTTCTGCGCACCGTTAACCCACCTACCCCCGCCTATTCTCTGACCTTGCCGGCTCGCCCCCTTCTTACACGCTTACCACCTCCACAGCCTACGCCACCACAAAACCCATCCACCACCAACCCTTCACTATTGCCATCTAGGCCACTGCTCATCCGCCCATCACCAACGCCCACTGCACCCGCCATCACTACTCCTTTGCCGGCAAGGATCCCTCCACCATCAGTACCACCACCTTTTGTGCCCAGGTCTCTTCTTTTTCCACCCCCTACCAATTCCCCCCGCATTCGGGTATCTCTTTCTACTCCTACGCCTCCTACAAGGGCATCTCCTTTGATCTCTTCATCAACACCCCCCGTGGGGGCTCCTCCTGCAAATACCCCTCCATCGCTCCTTAACACCAACACACCTTCTTCTTCTTCCAACCCTCCTCCTACATTTGCTCCGACAGAGGCACTACAAGGCATGGCACCGCTCCGCAGTGGACGGATTTTCCACCGTATCTTTCCACAAAGAGAGCTAGAGCCCGTACAGGGGCCGCAAGAGCAAGAACAAGGACAAGGGTCCGTGTCGGGCACTGAATATGATTTGTTAAAGCATTTGGACCGGACTCCAGCAAGGATTTCAATCCTGGAATTGATCAAACGGTCCACCACTCATCAGCTAGCATTGAAAGAGTATCTGTAGAAAGTGATGGTCAATGAAGATATCCCAGTTGAGCAGATAGTCACGGTTTTAACGCCCGCTAGCAGTCAGCCGGCAATTACTTTTCATGAACATGAGTTGGCACCACTCCCAGCAAGAAAGTATGCTCTGTGCATCACAGTTGATATCAACAAGGTGGCTGTCAAGCAATGTCTGGTGGACACTGGGGCATCCATCAATGTTTTGCCACCTAGCACTTTGAAATTGTGTGGCATTCCGGAGAGCCAAATTCGGCCGTCCACCATCACAGTCACTGCATATGATAACACGAAGAAGCCTCCTCTATGCATGATTACTTTAAAGGTGAGTTTGGGTCCTGCAGCCATCACAGCAGATTTTCACATTCTGGATATGGATCCAACATTTAATGGCATTTTGGGACGCCCCTACATTCAACAGCTCGATGCGGTGCCCTCGACAAATCACCAATGCCTTAAATTTCCACACAAGGGCCGCATTATTAAAGTCACCAGTATGCCGATTTTGCCAGAAGAGGATATTCATGCGGCTTCATCCGTTCCTTCTATGTGGCCTGCCAATAAGCCACTATTATCTGTGCTGGACGTCCCTTGTCCACGGCCAATGCCATCTGAAACTGTCACAACAATTGCTATGACACCCCTGCCTTCCAAGGGAAAAAAGAAGAAAAGTATGATGAATACCTCTGGCTGGAACATTTTGATGAAAATGGGGTATTAAAGTGGCAAAGGCCTGGGTATCAAACTCCAAGGCAGGACTAGGCCCGTTAAACCTCAGAAGCTGATTGCACGAGACAGCCTAGGTTACAAGGGGCCATGCAAAAATGAAGATGAACCATGGGCATTTATGACATCCATTCTGAAGACAGATCGCCAGCCGCTTACTTGGACACTGAAGACACATTTTGTCACAGGTGGCTTTCAAAATAATGAGCAAACTACCATAATTACTTCCATATTAGACTGTCAAGATGTTCATGCTAGACAGTTTGCTCGTCATATTGCCCCGCTGGCCACATACAAAGCTCTGGAGTCTTTAAGGCCTAACAAAAGAAGGAAGATGGACGATCCGGAATGTGACTGGTGTAGGTGGTTTGACATGAATGATATCACTATTTCCTTGAGCCGCCTTTTCATGACGACTGATCCGGAGTGGACGCCATTAATACACCAATTGATTGAAATGCCAGCTGCAATTATAGACAAGAGGCAGCTGCTGAGTGACTATACTGATACTGGAGAGCCGGATGTTCCGTTTGAAGAAGGTTTCACTGTGGATAGGCTGTGGGCCGGCCTCTTGTCTCTCACTTCCATGCATCCATCTGTGCTTACTTCTCTATATTCCCATTGGTTTGGTCATGTCCCAAGACCGCCTCCGATTATAATCAACTTGTCTCCAGATTCACTCCAAGTTGCTCTCACAATTCCTCCCTCGCTCCTCGAGCGATTTTCTGAACTCTCCATCACGCCCCCGCGCGGGCCGTCACTGATTAAATCTTTCTCTGATCTTGCAATTTCCACTCCTCCCGCTATTCTCCCCACGCATTACTTTCTTCTTGAAAAAGAAAATAAAAATAAAGAAAAAGATAAAAATGAAAAAAAAAACGTCAAATTTCCAACTTTCCAATCCTCTATCTCCATTGAGGAGACTTCTTATCTCTTTCCCGAGTGTGTCCCGACCCAGGGGCCGCTTCTCCAGGATTCATTGCTAGATCTTTTTTCCCCCTCCGGTGAGGGACCCTCATCTGTATCACCTCTTGTATCCACTTTTTCACCTCCTTCCTCTTTTCTAGCCTATCCTAATCAAGCTAGTTGCTCCTCCTCTTCTTCTGCTAACACTAAGATTCATGGGGTAGATTCACATAAGAAGTCCAAGGGTAAGCAGATTCCCCGTAGGTTTCTGTTGGAGTTAGCTATCAGATGCCAGGCCTGTTTAGCTCTTCCTGAATTTATAGAGAATCCAATCATCCTGCCAGAGTTGGAATATGAGGATGCTGCTGTTTCTTATGAGGGTTTGGGTGTCTATGAAATCATGAATGATGAAGACCCTATTGAAGAGGGGGAAGAAAGTTATGAAGAATATGAGGACGAGGCTGATGCTTTTGCTAGTGGCATAAGGCGATTTGACGAACCATCAGCCTCTGTAGAAGAGCCTACCAAAGAAATTAATTTGGGTACCGAGGAAGACCCTAGGATTGTCCTCATAAGTAAGAATTTGCCGCCCTCCGAAGAAGAGGCGCTCATTTTGGTTCTTCAAGAATATAAGGACACGTTTGCATGGAGTTATGAAGATATGCCTGGATTAGATCCTGCGCTCGTTGAACACCGCCTTACACTTAAGCCAGGGTCTGTCCCGGTCAAACAACGGTTGAGGCGTTTCCACCCTAATATGGCTTTAAAGATGAAAGAAGAGGTCGACAAGCTCCATAAGGCTAGATTTGTTAGAGTTGTCCTCTACCCCAATTGGGTGGCTAACATCATCCCGGTTATGAAGAAAGATGGAAAAGTCTGGATTTGTATAGACTTTCGGGACCTCAACCGAGCGTGTCCTAAAGATGACTTCCCCCTCCCTCATATTGATGTTCTAATTGATAACACGGCGGGTTTTGAGACTCTCTCCTTCATGGATGACTTTTCAGGTTACAATCAAATTCGTCTGGCTGAGGAAGATCAAGAGAAGACCTCGTTCACTACACCATGGGGTACTTATTGCTATGTGGTCATGCCTTTCAGACTTAAGAATGCTGGAGCCACCTATCAGAGGGCTATGATGGCGATTTTTCATGACATGATTCATATTTATATTGAGGTGTATGTGGATGACCTGGTAGTAAAATCAAGGACAAGGATTGAGCATCCTGGGGTTCTAGCTAAGGTCTTGCAAAGATCACGAGAGTATCAGTTGAAGATGAACCCCAAGAAGTGCGTATTTGGCGTCTCTTTAGGGAAATTGCTTGGATTTATTGTCAGCAAGAGGGGAATTGAAGTTGATCCCAACAAGGCAAGGGCCATTAGAGATATGCCTCCTCCCAAGAATTTGAAGGAAGTTCGAGGATTAATCAGGAGGTTGCAATTCATCCGCCGCTTTGTCTCCCAGCATTCACAAAGATGTAGGCCGTTTTACGAGCTTACTAAGCCGGGAGTCAAGTTCAATTGGGATGACAAGTGTCAGGCAGCCTTTGACGGATTGAAGGATTATTTGGCCAATCCTCCTGTCCTGAGGCCGCCAATTCCATGCAAACCACTCGTTCTCTATGTCTCTATCCTGGATGACTCTGTGGGTGCTGTCCTAGCTCAAGTGGACGAAGAAGGTAAAGAGAGGGCATCATACTATTTTTCTAAACTTCTTAACCCATGTGAGCAGAGGTACTCAGCCATGGAGAAGACTTGTACTGCTTTAGTCTGGGTAGTGCAGAAGTTAAAACATTATTTCTTAGCTCACGAGGTTCACCTCATTGCTCGTATGAATCCGATTAAATTCCTCCTTGAAAAATCTATCCTCACTGATCGATTAGCACGCTGGCAAAGCTTCCTCTCTCAATTTGACATCACTTACATTCAACAGAAAGCTATCAAAGGTTACGCCATTGCCGAACACCTTGCTCATCACCCTCTCCCCTATTTTGATCCTGTCAATTCGGAGTTTCCAGATGAAGAACTAATGTCCATTAATCAACCTCACGATCCTATGTGGACATTACATTTTGATGGAGCTCTAAATTCTCAAGGAAGAGGGATCGGCATGGTTCTTCTAACTCCAGAAGGGGTCACCATCCCATTTGCTGCTCGGCTCACTTTTCCTGTCACCAACAATCTAGCTGAGTATGAAGCTCTTTTGGCCGGTCTTCAAATCGCTCATCGATATGGTGTCACCCATTTGAGGATTGTGGGTGATAGTCAACTTATTCTGCGCCAGGTGCTGGTCAAGTGCCGCACTATCAATCCTAAGCTCAAACCCTACTAGGAACTTGCTTCAGCTTATGCCAAGCTTTTCACCAAGTTGATTTTCGTCCATGTTCCTCGTAGCCAGAACATCTTGGCCTATGCCCTTGCCTCTTTGGCCTCTGCTCTAGTCTTCCCTCCTGAGCGTGATTTCCATGTTCCTCTAATTCATCAGCGCGACACGCCAGCTATTAAGGATCGCGCATTCCTCGATATTAGGGATCAAGTGCTTGAGAAGGTTAAGCAGAAGGAATCTCTTAAAGGCAAAGAGGTCATGCTTTTGGATTGGCAAGAAGAATTGGCTGACGAAGAGAAGCCTTGGTATTATGAGATTGCCAGGTATTGCAATGATCAGTCCTATCCCGAGGAAGCCACTGCTGAAGAAAAGAAAGCAATTAGAAGAGTGGCTCAGCGTTATGTTTTGGTTGGAGGTGCGCTCTATAGAAGAGGGCTCACATGTGTTTTGTTAAGATGCCTCGATGATGATGAATCATGGAAAGTTGTGGAAGAGGCGCATTTTGGAGTGTGTGGTGGTCATGTGAATAGCCAGATGCTAGCTAAGAAGATCCTTAGGCTAGGCTTCTATTGGCCAACTCTAGAAGAGGATTGTTCCATCTATGTTCGAAGGTGTGTTAAGTGCCAACTGCACGCCGACAAGATTCATTCTCCTGCTTCTTCACTCCATCCTACGTCCTCCCCATGGCTTTTCTCCATGTGGGCTTTTGATATCATTGGACCTCTTGGTGATTCGAATCTCCTGACCAAGCAAAAATCATTCATCCTCACGGCAACGGAGTACTTCACCAAGTGGGCAGAAGCAGAAGCTTACATGGAGATTAAAGCGTCAACCGTCTGCAAGTTTATAATGAAGAACATCATCACGAGGTTCGGCATCCCGAGCACCATCGTCACCGACAATGGACCTCAATTTATCTCTCAAGAAATCAAGGATCTCTGCAACAGGTATAACATTGCATTGCATCATTCTTCTCCCTATTATCCACAGGGCAATGGCCAAGCAGAGGCTACTAATAAAACTTTGATAAAAATTGTTAAAAAGACGTGTGAGGCTAATAAATTTTCGGATTGGCCAGACAAGCTAGTTGAAGCTCTCTGGGCCTATTGCACTTCCATTCGCACCCCTACTGGGCAAATCCCTTTCGCCCTTACTTATGGAATGGAGGCGGTAGTCCCTTATGAGATTCTCATTCCCTCTCTGCGAGTATAATTGGATAAGGAATTTTCTATTGATGAATGTCGTGATTCACTCCTGGCCCAATTGGAACTCCTAGATGAGAAGCGTCTGGTCGCCGCTGAGCATGCACGCGTTTATTAAAACAGGCTCTCACGTTTTTATCAAAAGAAAGTAATTGAGAGAAAATTTAAAATTGGTGAGATGGTAATCAAGAGAATTTTTGTAAAGCCGGGTGGCCCCCGCTCAAAACTCCAACCCAATTGGAAAGGACCGTTTATCATAAAAGAAGTTTATCCTGGTAATGCTTATAAACTGATTAATGCTGAAGGGGAAGAGTTAACTCACCCTTGGAATGGCTTGTATCTTAAAAAATACTACCCTTGATTCAACAAAAATCCAAAAATATATATTTTCAAAATCCAAAAAAAATGAATGAAAATTGTTCTCCAAAAAAAAAAATAGAAATTCTTCAAAATAAAAATAGAGATTCTTCAAAATTGGTGCCATGGCACACGAAGGATGAAGGTCCGAAAGGTCAAAATTCAGAATTCATTCATCAATCTTGCTAATTTAAAAGGAGGTTGATTCCCGCACACACTACACGCTTTATTCTTGAGCTCAAGCAGTGCAAAATCCAATGAAAAGTCGAAAACTTGACTAAAAGTGAAAGACAATACCCGTTCTTTACTTCTTCGGCCCATGAGGGAGGAAGGGAGACCTCGAGGTAGACACGCCAAGCCTATCCGCCGCCTAGTAGGTGGAAGTCAGGGCCCAAAAGGGAGCAAATGCCACAAAAGCCCAAGTACAATTAGGTTTTCTTTTCATCAATGCAAATCAATTCCAAAGTGAAAGTTAAGTTATGAAAAGAAGAGCATGTCAAGAGGGCAAAGTCCCCGCAAGGAAAACCTTGGGCGTATGCGTGCAATTTAAAAGAGGCAAAAAAAAGGCAACAACTTTCCCTACGCCAAAGACCGAACCCCAACAGGCATAGGGTAGGGGAGATAACTTTGCCTTGAGCATCTCAGAATCCCTTATGGGCTTCCCTTATATTTTCTTCCATCCTTTCTATGCGGTAAAGTCACGAACTGGAAGAATGGTCAAGACGGACTTAAGAAATTGCACTGTGCGGAATCTCGAATAAAAGCCAACTACGATCACGTCAACCCCCTTTTAATTACTCAAGAAAGGTTAATGAATTTTAGATGGTGACCGTGTAAGACCTGTGGTCTTGATAGCCTTGACAACTTTTTACAGAGTAACTCAATTAAACGCCTTCGGCTAAGGCGCCTTTTATAGAATTAACGTCCTAGATTAGGTCATCTTTTTCAGAATAACGTCTCGTAGCAGGTCGTTTCTTTTTCAAAAAAATCAAATTCCTTTTTAAATTCACGCCGTCTTCTAAGGCATCTTCATGCGAACCACGACCTACTCTAAGGTGCATTTTTAAGAAAAATAACAAAAAAATATATATATAATGAGTGAAAAGAAAAGAAAAAAATCTATTTCTTCACAATGTATGCCTGCATTCTCTTGCGTGGGCATCTTTTATTTATAGTTTGCATATGCGTGCTTGCATGATGCATCTCCCCGTTATCAGTCATTTTATTTACCTTATTTGATTAAAGGCTTGGCCTCTTGACCCGTCATTAAGGTCAAATTGTTGCTACCCCTTGCTTATCGGGCAAGGGGCCAAGTCGAACAGATGAATTAACCTGTTTATTCGAGTGTGAACCGCAGCTGCAGAAACATGGCAAAGTAAAGCAAACACGAAGAGCAGAAAGTACACAAACACAAGGCCACAACCACACAAAGTGCTCAGGTAACAAAGAAATCTCAAATCTCACATATATATATATATATCATGAATGTCTAAGTACAGGTGTGAGGGTGGAGAAGTACAAGTAAATCTCTCAGCTCTCGACTCCACCCTCCTCTCTCCTACTTTGAACCTCCTCCTCGCCGTCCCGAGCTGGCGCTAGTGGAGGAGGCATGGGCCCCCGTGAAGAAGCAGGAACCCGAACGTGTCCCCCTGCCTCGCTCCTCTCTCGGAGGGAAGAGCCCGCCACGAAGGTAGAACTGGTGAAGGAGTACCCCGCAGCCCATGCTCGCTCACGTCCTTGCTGGAGACGCTCCTCGGATACTCGAAGCCGCTCCTGAGAAAGGATCAGCTGGGTCCTCAGGTCCGCCAACTCCGCACGCTCACGAGCTCGCTCCTCGCACTCCCGGGCTCACTCCCGTCTCTCCAGCTCCAGAGCCACCCGTAGCTCAGCCACGTCCTGGGGAAGCTCCTCTCGTCGCCTCCGGGACCTCTCAAGCTCTGCGATCCGTTGATCACGGATCGCCAACTCGGTACGTACCGCCTGAAGCTGAGTCACCTGCAAACAGGTAAACAAATCATCAATTCCACAATAAATGCAATGATTCAGTAATCAAGCAATTCAAGCAATGTATGATTAAACCACTTACGTGTGCGCTCGTCACGCGGAAGCCCTCATCAACACAGGTAAGAGCGGCTCGAAGCTCCTTAGTCTGTAAAGATGATTTTTTTTATCAGTGCATAATTATATAATCAAATATTTGAATGGAGTTGTGTTTTGGATTTCACCCGTAAAGCGAGGTCGCGCTCTGCTGCCTCAGCTCGTGCCACCGCTCCCGCTAGCTGCTCCGCCAGTGCAGTCACCTCTGCACTGGGCCCTCTCGAGCTGGAGGCCTCCCCTGGGTCTCTCCTCACTGCTCCCTGCTGGGCATGCTGCATTCATTGAGATCATCAGTGGCTAATCATCAATAATTCAACAAAAATATACATTTGCATATAGAAATAATTTAAACACTCACCAGGGTCTCTAGGTCTGCCCGTGTAGCGGCTAGCTGGTCCTCCAGGCTGTGTAGGTGGGCCTGGGCATCTATCGCCGCTATATCCCGCGCATCCTGCATTCATTACATATTAGTCACATGATAGAAACATAAGCATTTGCATACAATTTAGAAATAAGTGCATTCATACATACCCCTAAGACCCTCATCTGGGGTCGGCCGACGTATACCTCCCAATAGCGCCGGAGGTACTCGGAGCTGTCAGTCGCGCGAGAGGTGACTCTGGTCCCGCCACGCTGCCAGTCGATGTACTGCTCCTCGAACTGTACTCTCCAGTCGGTCGCCTTCGTACGACCGTGCGTCTTCTTCCCGATGCCCCGCGGCTCGCCTACCTCTATCCACTCCTGGGGAAGGCCCAGCGTCCTCATCACCAACCTAAGCCGTAACGGCTCGATCTCACTCAATCAGTGAACCCAAAGCTCACGCTCAAAGCGAGGATAGCCCGCTACGACCCACGGCTGGCCCTCATCTGTCATCCCCTCATAGGGTCTCCACTGCACCTGCATTCATAAACATGCACATCATTTCATCATCATCATAATAAATTCAAGGTAAATTCAAAAAGAAAGATGCATAACATTCATACATACCAACGAGGGAGGGAAGTCGCGGAACTCTCTCCGTAAAACCCAAAACTCATAGCCGAGTGGGGCACCGAAGACGATCGGCACCCAGCGCCGTGCTAGAGGGAAAGCTCCCTCACCTCCAGGCCGTGGGTCAACGCGCCCCATCGGCATGTAGAGATGGCTCCAAACCTGCATCCATGCATTGCATTAGGAAGGCATTCACATGCATAACAAAAATAAAAGAAAAGAAAAAAGAATAAAAATGCATACCTGAAGAAAAGGTGAGAAGCCACTGACGGTCGTCTCTCGCCCTGTCCCCGTGGACAGGTCGGCCATCATGTGCGCCAGCAGAGCCGCTCCCCAGGCGTAGCTGCCAACTGCCTCCAGGTCCTTGAGTATCCCTAGAAATCGGCAGTTGATGACGTCGCCCTTGGTCCCGAGCAATAGCCTCCCGAGCAGCAGTAGTAGGAACCTCCTCAAGTCTCGGTCTGCTCTCTCCCTGTCAGCTGGGTCCTGGCAATAGACTGCCCTAGCCCCGTCTATCAACCTCTGCGAGAACTGCTCTAGGGTCTCCCCTGACCTATGCCTAGCATTCCCTAAGCCCATCACTGTAGTGAGGTCGGTGCGGAAGATCGTCCTACACTCGCTAGGCGTCTCATAAACCATCTCCAATCCTAGCAACCTCTCGGCGAACTCGGTGTAGTCTGGGTAGGTAATCCCACTCACAGCCTCACCGTCTACCCTCAACCCCGTAATCCTGGTCACGTCCTCCAGGGTAGGAATCATGTGTCCCCAAGGCATCAGGAATGCCCGGCTAGACCTATCCCATCTCTCCCGTAGAACCTGAATGAGTGGTAGGTCTGGCCTAACTGGCTCTATGCTGAGGAAGGCCCCGAACCCCATCGCATCTACCCTCTCTCTCTGGAACTCAGGGAGGCCGTAGTAAGCTGCCCGGACCATGACCCATGAGATGCGTGTCCTCATCAGCCCCTGCATGCATAAAATAAGAATTTTTGGCTTAAGTGTTTTGATTATTCATGCTTATTTCATTTTGATTGCCCCAGGTTGAATTTTGATGTTATTAGAATTAACGACCTTCCTCAGGTCATTTTTCGTTGAAGTGGCGCCCTTAAGGAGGGCGTGGTTCTGTTTAAGATAACGACCTACCCTAGGTCATTTTTCTTCTGAGAAACGCCTCTGTGCTGGGCGTGTGTTTGTGGTTAATTTCTAAAATCCTAAAAGGTTTTATCAATTCACGCCCTTGGGTGGGGCGTTTTTCAATTGGGTTCGTTAATTAATCAAAAATTAATGAATGGGCGACCGCTGTTTTGGTCGTCTGTTTTTGAATTGACGCCCTGATGTGGGGTGTGGTTTCCAAATTTTGCAGAAAATGAAATAAATAACAGCATGCGAGAATTAACAGCATAACATGAATTTAAATGGGCGACATGCTTTAGGGCGTGTTCTCACAGGGTTAATTATTTTTCAGAAAAAAAATAATCTAATTAACGCCCTTGGGTTGGGCGTGTCTTTTGAAATCGCGACGCCCCTGAGGGCGCCTTCTTTCTGGGTTGTAGGGTTTATACCCGAGGGCTATGGAAAATCAAGAAAAAAATGAAATTAAAATAAATAAAAATGGGAATTGGGTTGAGGGCCTACCTTCTTGTGCTTGGGTTCTTGTTGTCGAGGCCGTGGCTACCGTGGCCGTCGGAGTTGGCCGGCACGGGGAGGGGGCGCCGCCGCGGGTGGTGGTTCATCACCACCTTCTCCTTCTTCTTCTCCTTCTTCTTCTTCTCCCTCTTCATTTTCTTCGTCTTCACCCTCCTCATCTCCTTCTCCCACGGTCTCGTCGCCGTGTTCATCCTCGCCGCCGGCCGCCGCCGCGGGAATTTCTTCAACCGCCACGGGAGGGGCTTCCTCCATGGCGTGGTCTTCTTCACCGAGATCAACCACCTCAGGGGCGTTGACCCTCTTCCGTTTGACTGAACCACCGCCGGCCATGGCCTGGTTAGGGGGAGAGAGAGATAGAGAAAGAGAAAGAGGGGCGGGGGGTCGGTTAGGGTTACAGAGAAAGAGAGAAGAGAGAATGGGACGAAGGAGGAAGAAGAAAGGGGAAAAGCTCTTTTTAGCGTTCGAAAAGAAGTAACGCCCTGAGAAGGGGCGTGTTTTGTTGAAGTCGCGACTATGACATGGGCGTTTTTATAAAGTGGACTACGTAGCTCGAGACGTTAATTCTATTTGCATGGGGAATGATAACCGTCGTCAGACGCATTCAATGGGCATTGATTGATTTGAGAGAAGTAATTATTATGTTTTTGATTCACGCCTGAGCTTGAGGCGTTACCTGGTTGAGATGTGGCTTTCCTGAGGGCGTTACTTTTGGAATTTCAACGAAGACTTTTGGGGAATTTGAATCAATTAACGCCCTATCCTAAGTCGTTATTTAAGTAATGCCTATTGGTGAAAGCGTCAAATGTGTGAACAGGAATGTTGAAGGCGACATTGTCGAAGGCGTCCTTTTGATGAATCACGGCCTTGCTGGAGGCGTTATTTGCAATAGAAGCACAGAACGTTGGACATTTGATCAGAAAAAAATAGTAAGATGGCTCAATTAAAGGAAAGATCATTGATTTATTGGAAGAAAGATTACAATGTTTAATGAGCCACCTTGGGCCTCAATTTCCTCAAGGCTGTTACATATGCCTTCCACTGTTCTTTATCCTCTTCTAAATTCTCTACAGGTTGATAAGTTTTGCAGATTTTCCAGAGAGCTTGAATGGTTGTTCATTCTTCACCATCCTCGTTGCCACCTAGATCCCGTGTCTTGATTGGAGGAAGATGAGATGGATCTTCGAGGATTTGTCGTGGAAGCCCGAGTTGAGGGAGGCACCGGTGTGAATTGTATAGAACGAAGTCTGAAGCGCCTATGAGACGAAGGTCTGTCCCGGGAGAGAATCTTGCACGGATATCTTGGGTCTTGAGTATTCCCGGGGGGCAAGTGAAGAGATTCTTTGGCATCACTTTGAGATGCTCTCTCCATTCCACTCTCGTTTTGATTTGAGGAATTCGGTTCATCACTCTGTTGCTTATTCCAAGTGAACCGGTCATATAGGAGAGTGGACTTTTTGAAAAGATTCTTGAGGGTTGTTGGGCCTCACCACATGGATCGAATTTGAAATGAAGATCAACCCAACTAGAGAATGCTAACATGCATCCGTAGATGGGCCTTCCCATCGCCGCCGAGGTAAGCCCACTATAGAGATAGGCTAGAATAGCCGGTCCAACTCTATCTCCTTCCCATAAGCTCACTACAGCGCTTAATTGGGCCTCTTCTAGAAAGTCCTCCGTGAATGGGAATAAGATCGCTCCTGCTAAGCACACCACGAAGGCTTTTGCTACCCGCTCGATCTCCTCATCATCTTTAGCTTGATCCGCTCTCTTGTACACCCATGAAGCGAGCTTTAGAAGGTTGATGCCTTTGGTAGCTTTGATTTGGTTCACTAGGTTTGGGCTAGGAATCAAGCTTGTTAATAGTTCTTGAGAAGAGATTGGCTTTGGCATGATGGCCATCTTTTCTTCATCTCCTTGCTTCATTCTCTTCAAACCCAAGATGATCTCCAATTCCTCTAATAAGATAGTGACTTCAAAAGTTGAAAAGAGAAAGGTATGAGTGGAAGGGTGCCATATTTCAAGTAGAGCTCCTATGGCTGCCCAATCTAAATGGATTTGGTCATGATGTTTGGCATGGGTAACTAGGCCCAAAAGATGCCATCTTGCAAGATAATTTCTCATGTTTGAAGAAAATTTGGAAAGGATAAGGGGGAGCCACTTGTTTTTTGTAAATCTCCTAGCTCTTGGCACCAATGGATAGTCCTGTGGAAAACAAAGAACAGAAAAGAATGCACGAGCAATTAAGCGTGCAGGAGACCAGCAGAACAGTTGAAACATCTTTTGGTTCTGATATGAGCAGAGGAAGAACAGAAGAATTCATTAACCTGATTTAGAGCGATTTGGCTGCAGATATGCCCCTGGATTTCAGTCAACCTGGGAGTGGAAGACCTGGGTCTCTTAATCATCCTCTCCATCTTTTGCTTTGTAGAAGGTGCTCGGACAAGTGCCTGCAGAAGAAGAACGAACAGAAAAGCAGAGCTCGAAGGATTGCTTTGATTGAATCTAAGGAAGTGCCTGCCTTTTATAAAGATTTGAAGGGTCCCAAAGGTTGTTCAGAGTTAGAAGGTTGATGGCTATTAGGGTTTGGTTTTGCTTTCGATTTGGAAACGGAAGCATTGGATTGATTAACGCCTTTTGTTAGGGCGTCAATTCTTGAATTGACGACCTTGATGAGGTCGTGTTTTGTGTAGTGCCCTTTATGGGGTCATTTTCTTCTTGAACTATCGATGGATTTCACGCCTTGATGAAGGGCGTATTTTACGTTTTGACGCCCTCGCATAAAGGCGCCTTTCATATTTTGACGACGCTCATTCCAGGCGTGTTTTTATAAGCTTATGAATTTGCTTCCCCGTGTGCTTTGATGAACTTAAGTGCTATTATGTCACTGGAATTCTATTTTACTTAGCACTTATGATCATGTCATACTTTGAATTGAAGATTATTGATGTTGAAATTGTAAAGACTGATAAGTTTCAAGTGCAGGAAAGTGCAGGTTTCGAGACGCTTGGGTTGATCATGGAAGTAACATCGCGCTCATTATCTTGTATTTGTTTGATGTAAGCATTTTACTATATGATATTCTACGCTATTATAGCATATCAAGGACCTTGTGATTCTGATGAACTTGGAATTTGAGTTCCCCTTCATCAAAAATAGTGATAATTCCAAGAGAGTCTTGATCACACGGATAGGCCGTTGAGTCGTTCAAGGTCTGGGACAATGGTTCCACTTTCTGGGTTGATGCGCGGACAAACGGGCTTCGACTTAGTGTTAGCTCAGAAACTTGGATTCTTGACCAAATCTGGATGGCTTAGCAATATTATCCTTGATTATTTTCTATGTTCTTAGTTTGGTTTAATTTTTTCTTTTAGCCCAGCATGCATCATGTAGGACTTTGAGATTCATGATGAAAATCTTCATATTAAGGCAATAATGAAGGTCACTCGCTCTTGATTGAGTTGACATGAGATATTCCGTTCCAAATTGAGTACTTTATTCTATCCAAAGCCGCTCGGGCTGATTCCTTGAAAATGTCCCTTTGTTGGATCTCCATCTCAATTCTCTTTATTTTTCTTCAAATCTACCTTGGTTGTAGCACGTCCACGTTGGCTGGTAACCGCTCTCCAATGGTTTTTCCCTGTCGTGCCCGCGCGCACACCTTTTGCTTTACATTTTTTGTCTTAGTTTAGTCTCCTTTATCCAGCAAATTGATGCTTTCTTGGAATCATTCGGAGTTGTTTCACTTAGAATCTTGGAAAGATTTCCAATGCTTAGTGTCTGGGGCGTGTCACATCACACCTTGGCGTCTCCTTATCAGTTCGTTCCACTTCATTCCATTTTTACTTCATTTCGTCTCACTCCCTTGCAAAGTAGACGCCAAGGCGGGATAGCTGTAGACACGCCAAAAATGACGCTATGTTGATCAAATCTCATGTCACTATGTTAACGCCCCAAAGTGAACTTCAATATGGTCATAATATGAAGTTTTTCTACTTCTTGTGTGTGGTTTTGATTTGTTCTTGTATTTTGTGATTCGCGACCTGAGGAGGGGCGTTATTTAAATAGCGACCTTACCTAGGGCGTTTTCTCAAGAAAGGACGACTAAACGTCAGGGCGTCAATTCCTGGCATTATCCGGTTTCAAAATAAATTCAAAATCAATTTAAATTGTTGGTTAACGTCCTTCCTCAGGGCGTGTTTTTAATTAATGCCTTCATCTCAGGCGTGTTCTCATAATTTTCATATAAAGAAAGTTTTATTGCCAAAATTAAATCCAAGAAGTGACGCCCTTGATAGAGGTCGTGTTTTGAGTAACGTCTTTGTGTAGGTCGTCAATTCTTGATTTGACGCCCTTCGCAAGGTCGTGTTTTCCGTTTCGTGTCCTGCTTTAACTCCTCTTTCTGGGTAGTTCCCTGCCTCCGATGGTCTCCTTGCTCGAATTGGAGCTAGAGTCCTGCCCTCTTTGACCATTGCCTATCCTTATCTTTCCAAATTTGAGCTTATCTCTCATTGAAGTCCTATAAAAGGGAGCTCTGGTCGATCGAGGCAAGGGTTCAGGAGGTTCAAATTTTGAAGAGGTTCGAAGGGTTCAAGAGGTTGACGTTTCAAGAGGTTGAAGAGTTCACGAACTCACAGGTTACCGAGGTCAAGAGTGTAGAGCTCGTAGAGATCCTTTCATCCTCCTGCGCGAGCTATTGCTTCTTCTTTCCCTGCTTCAATCAAAGAGGATTCCTTCGGTCGCCCTCTACTGTCATCAGGGACAGCAGGGTGTTTTGTTCGTGCTTATATCATCACGTTATATTGTTTCTGTCCATCACGTTAGTGTTCTATTTGCATTAGTTTTGTTACGTTAGTTAGTCTTCATCACATCTCCCTTCTTTCCCTAGTTCTCTTCTAGGGGTTTTTAGAACCAAAAAAAAAAGGTGCGCATGCGGTTTTCTCTTTATCGTCTTATGTCTGTTTTGGATTGATACTACATCCGCGTTGGCTGATCCTCTTTTCTTTTTACTTTGTTTGTTTATTGTCTTATTTTTGCAAGGATAATCAATCAAGAGAAACCCCCTTCGTCGGCCGGCCGATTGAGGGAGGAGGAGGAACTCCACATCCATCCCGCATCCAAATCTTCACCAGGTATTTGCGATCTCTTTTTTCTTCTTATTGAGGTAACCCCTCTGGCGATCACACCTCCTCTTAGCACCACGTGCTTTTCTTTGAGTTTATTATCATCTCCCCATCATATTTCCACTTTCATGCAATCTTGTTATCCATTTTATTCCTCTAATTTAATGTGTGGATTTTAATCCAATCTACAGGGAAGAGATGAAAGTGAGCTTAGGAAGATCTACACCCCCCGACCCTCCCACTCCTACCGTGAGGACCATAACCCGAAGAGCACTCCCACTCCCCCGTTTCCTCCCAGTCAACCCAAGACCTCCATTAGGACCCAAACCCCACCACCCAAAGGACCCCTAGAATTATTGGAAGAGATAAGGGTTGAGATCAGGAAGATCTTCACTCCCCAACCCTCCCACTCCTACCGTGAGAACCATGACCCAAGGAGCACTCCCACTCCACCTTTCTCTCCCAGTCAACCCAAGACCTCCCTTAAGGCCCAAACTCCACCACCCCAAATGATTCCTATCCCGATCACCACCACCATTCAAACCAAAGTGGCCCCCACCCATCTTCCACTACCAACCCCAATCCTACCCCAACTTAGGTCTCCACTTCTTCCACTCCCAAACCCAACCCAAGTTCGAACACCCTCACCACCCCGGGTGCACCATGCCCCAGCCTTCATCACCCCATCCACAAAAGACCTTCCCATTCCCTTGGAGAGAAAAACCCCCACACCCCAAAAGGATAAAAATGTGATTGAGTAATATGAGGCTCCCCTAGATTGGGAGGAAGAATATGAAGCCCAATGCCAAGGGTTGGGTCAAGAAGGCTCCTCTTTATCCAAAGAGACCACAACGAGCATCACTAGGAACATCCTCCCCCTAGAGTTGCCAGATGACCAACCAAGTCCCCCCACCCATCCTTCCATAAGAACTGTGATTTTAGGGGAACCCCTCATTAAGTGGCTTAAGCAAAACCTCCTCCTCCACATCATGCACCCCCAATTTCAAAATTCATTCTCTCTCCTCCCCATTCACCCCTCATTAAGGCCCCTTCCCCATACAACCTTTCATTTTCCCAAGGGAGAATCCCTTCTCCCAAGCACCCCTTCCCCTCCCCAAGGCAACCCTTCCCATTCCCTAGGCCCCCATTAACCCCTCCATTAACCCCACATTCAAACCAAAGGAGAGTTCTCTCCCCCCTCTCTCCTTCCCAACCCAAATGCGCAGCTCCCCCTTCCTCCACTTGCTAGACCATCTCACAGCCCCCTTTCTGCCCCTCCCACACCTTGAATCACCCCCTAATAGACCCCCACATAGTCAGGTGTCACCCCCACACCCATCCACCACATTTCCCACCCCATCTACTCCGTCTCCCATCACCTTTCATCACCCTATCCATCTCAGTTCGCAGGCAGCAGTTGGAGCCCGACTTGCAGAACCTGCCCCGAGGTCATTCGGCATCGTCTAGAGGCGTACCATACATCTACGGAAAGGTCGTCAAGATAGCTTCGCAGCCGAGGTGGTCTCGCCGGCATCCGACATCCCTGCCATCCGGAGGGTTCATTCTCGTCCGACTGCGCAACCGGGACCTGAACCAGGACCAGAGCTACAGTGCAGAAGCTTCCACGGTCTCATCCTTCCGTTCCAAGGCATGTCGCTTGGCCGGGTCGAAGATCCACCAGTCCTCTATCCAACACAGCAAGCGGGACCTCGTTCGGAGTCCGGGACTGCCCGTTCCGAATTTTCTCCCCCAGGTGCGCTGAACAGGCCACTCAGGACCTGTCCAGACCCCTCGTCACTCAACGGGCTCTCCCTCTCTGCCCCGACATCGTCTGGTGTCCCCCCTGGCTGCTGATTGAAGAAGACTCGTCCACGGTCATACTCGTCTTGGTCCCTCTGAGTTTTGACATCGGGAGCGGGCGTGGTGACTACTTCCACCTGCTGCTGCACCCTGGGACCAGTCCAAACCAGAGCGCCGGGATCCTGTTCCAGAGCTCGCCCCAGCCGGTGACGACGTCGGGACCACCCACAAAAATTCACAGTCATTTTTGGGTATGTCAGAGACGTTTCAGCTCCAGTTTCGTCGAAGTCTGAGTTCGGTGGAGTGCGTGGTGTCATCTACATCGACTTCCTATCCAGTTATTCCAGAACGGGCAGATCGTTCGGCGCTAGCTTAGTTAACCTCCCCTCCCCGCCTGGCCGGCTTAGCGCCCCTCCCTGTGTGGAGGTAGTGTTTGGTGTAAGCCCATTCCCCCACCCCGAGATTCACCCTCCTGCGTGGGGCGTAGTTTTGTACTAGCAGGTCTTCGGCTGAAGCGTCATCGGCGCGGCGTGCGGGTAGCCCACGCTTCCCCGCTCGCCCTCGTCTCCGACCAGGATCAGTGTCTTCACACCGATCAGGTGAGCTTTGAGCCCCCATCCTCTGCTGGTTTCACTATTGCTTAGCTTAGTATTATCTCTAGTTGCGCCGTCGGTAGTGAGAGAGTGCTCGTCCGAACATTCGGTCTAATCGAGTGCCACCGCGGGTGAGTTGTGAGAGTGTCATTACATCCCACGCCCTCGGCGTGCCGGCCGCCCTTGAAATTGGGCATCCCAGGCCCATTGGGGTCCATCCCTAGCTGGCCATATCCTTGGAACCTCGAGGTCAAACCTCGGACCCTCACCACCATCGCCGGTCCACCTACGGAACGGTGTGCGCGACACGGGTGAACCGCTTGTGAGAGATCGCCGTTCGGTCCAGTTGCTTGCAAATCTAGGTCTAAAGTCGGTGTCACATCATGTACGGGCCACCTTGTCGGACTCCACTTGATTGGTTCGAGGTGGGTGAGCATGTCCTGACAGGACCAAATTTGGTGCAGCAGTGTACTGAGGTGGTGCGTCTTGTCTGGCAGAAGATGTTGGTAGTGTAGAGCCGACAAAAGAGTTATGCCGATCGGAGGAGGCAACCCCTCAACTTTGCTGTGGGAGACTGGGTGTTTTTGTGAGTCTCCCTCATGAAGGGTGTTATGCGCTTCGACAGGCGTGGGAAGTTGAGTCCCCGGTACATTGGTCCTTTTCTCATTGTCGAGCGTATTGGTGAAGTTGCTTATCAGTTGCAATTACCCACGGAGCTAGCGGCTGTGCATGACGTGTTCCATGTGTCTATGCTGCGGAGGTATAGCCCAATGATTCCCATGTCTTGGAGGACAATGTTTGGCCCGAGGTGACACCATACTTATCCCTTCCGGAGTACCCTATCTGCATTGAGGATCGGCGTGAGCAGCGCCTGCAAAACAAGGTTATTCCTCTGGTTAAGGTAGTTTGGCAGCGTCATTCTGGTGGCAAAGCATCGTGGGAGCGTGAGGTTGAGATGCGGAAGTAGTATCCTTACTTGTTCGAGTGAGTCTTTTCCCCTGATCTTGTGTCGTTCTTAATTTCGAGGATGAAATTTGTTTAAGGGGGGAGGGTTGTAATGTCCCGGGTTTTTCGGACATTTTTCGGATCCGGATCTGTGGGTTTCAGATCACTTTTGGGGGTCCCAGAGCGTGTTTTGTGGTTTACACGTGTTTTTACATGATGGACATATGGAATCCCGTATAGGGTGAACCGTTACGTTCTCCTACTCCGGGATGATACCAGTGCATTGAGCGAGTTCTGAGAATCGAGGAAATATTTTTTTTATTTTTCATATTTTTGGCATTTTCTAGATTTTCTATAAATAACCCATTTCTGTTTCTCTTTTTCTTCTTTCTTCTTCTTTCTTCCTCCCCGTGAACGTCGACCATTGCAAGCCCCTCTCTCCTGTTCGAGCTCGCGGCGCCCCTTCCTCCTCCGGTGACGGACGGCGGACCATGGCGGCGGCACAATGACGACGACGGCGGTGAGAGAAACGTGACGCTGCCATTTTTGTGGCATGAGCGTGGGGATCGTGTTCGGCCAAGATTTGAAGATTGGCGGTGATCCGGTGGCTTCCAGGCTTCCTTGAGGTAGGGGGACGGATCCTTGCCCTCCTTACAGCATTTCCTGTGATTTGTAGGTCAAGGAGACGGCGAGAGAGGGTGTTTCGAGCCGGGAGGGTGAAATTGCATGATTTGGGGTTGAGCTTCGGATCTCCCGTTTTATGGAGTTTTTGATCGATCTAAGGGTGTAGAAGCATGCTAGGTTGGTAGGGGACAGATTCCTCTTTGTTTCCCCATCATCGGGCGTGGATCGGGGCGTAGATTGAGTTTTTTTGGCTGTGCCGCCGTTTTTGTGCTCGTGTGGGAGCAGCGGTCCTTCCAGGAACCGCTACTCCCCTTGGCAGCCCTCAGGGGGCCGCCTGGTGACTCATGTTGGTGGTAGGGTTTAGCGGTCCCTAGAGGACCGCCACGCCTTGGGAGCGATCCCGTGACTGACCGCTACCCCTTGGGTAGCGGCTTGCCCTTGACCGCTTTCCCCGTTTTGGTCAGGGTTTTGACCGTTGGCATTATCGGTTGGCCTAGCGGTCCTCGGGGGACCGCCACGTCTGAGGAGCTGTCTCGTGACTGACCGCTACTCATTGAGTAGCGGCCACCCACTGGCCGTTTTTCCTTTTTGGTCCAGGCACCCTCGGGGTGAGTGTTTTGACCTTTGGAGCCGTATGTAGGATTGTGGTCAGGGGTAGATCGTTACTTGGGTTTTACGGTCTTCAGGTGACCGCCCGGTGGCTCTGGTAGTCTGGCGATAGGCCGCCAGATTCCCTTTAGTGCGGCCATGGCATGGCCGCCATGCTGGGTCTGGCGGCCCCGGGGGAGACCACTACGATGTGTTGCGATCCAAGGGTGGCCGCCTGTTCAGAGAGACGGTCCCGGGTGGACCACCACTCTGTTTCCTTACGTGCGGTGGTTTTTGCGAGTCAAAGTCTTACCTCTAGTGACACGTCCACTAGTCGTAACCTTCTTACGGCATGCGTGTGCTGACCCACCCAACAGTGGTGGAGCGGCTTACCCGAGAGAGACGGTTGTTAGGCTGGTTACCGTAGGGCCCCTTCACGCTGCCTGAGTCCGGGATGGGGAAGAACCAGCTAGAGGATCTAACCTAGGGCGCATGGTCTATGTGTGCACACTTAGTTGCGGGCTATCGGACCCGCGCTGACGAGCGCGACCCCAGCTAGTCCTTGTTCATGGTATTGGTTACCGTTGTGTCTCTGTCTCCGCCTGGGCCGTCGCAGTGAGATACTTAAGGCGCGGACTAAGTCGTCAGTGGACGCATCTGGTTTTGCTTCTAGTGGGTGGTGCTCCTGTCTCCTGGTAGGTATGGAGTTGCTTTTCCACCGGTTCATGGTCGATTGGCTTGGTACTGTTAGCTGTAGAGAGCTTTTCCATTTATTTATTATTGCTTGTTGCTTCTACCGTACTCCTGCTAGGTAGTGTTACCTTCCGCGCTTGCTATCTTGTTTCTCTGGTGCAAGGTGGGGGTCCGCGGGATCCCTACTGAGCTAAAGAAATGAGGTTCACCCCTGCGTTTCAGGTGAGGCGGGGTCGTCGAGAGGCGCGGCGAAGTTTCAGCATGGTTCCAGTAGCCAGGGTTAGTCGCCAGTTGCCAGAGTCGGGGTATGCCCTGTGTACTTGTACTTTTTTTTCTGTTGACTGTACTTAATTTGGACATGAGATACACTAGACCTTGTAGCAGTTTAGTTATTTATTTAATTATGTGCATTTTATTCAGTTAACTGTGCTAGCTCTGTAGTTATTTCAGCTTCTCTTGTGCCCTCACACCATCCTTTAACCCTTCCGAGTCTTCGGACTCGTGGGTGGCGGGCTGAGGTTCGAGCCGTGCCGGTTCCTTTCCGGTACTCGGATCTCGGGTCGTTACATAGTGTGTAATCGATAAAAATAAAACGAGGACTCCATCTACGGATGTGAGATGAGAGTGCCAAGTAAACCCACGATATGGGCCAGAAAATGCGTTGGAAACAGAGAGACATGAATTGGCGTCCATGCAGAGGTCGCTACATCCAGAAATAGCGGCTTTCTGAAAGGTCGCTCAATCTTATATGTAACAGAATTTCTGTGAAAATAATAATAATAAACAACACTGCGAACAGGCGCTCATTCTAGTATTTTCTAGAAATCAATAGCTTTTAATTATAAATGGGCGACCTCTTGCAAAGGCGCTCAATCTTTAATTTGTGTCCGTTATTATGTCATACTTTTTGGGAATTTCATATATTTTCTATTTCATTAATTCTTTTACAAAACATCGGCTTCTTAGAACGGCGCTCAATCATTAAAGGGGCGACTGGGTGACTATCGTCCATTCTTTTTGATGCTACGCATCGGCCAGGTATATTCTTAGACACATAACACTATTCATTTCTTTTGAATTTACATAATCAGGAAAGTGAAGACATGAATAAGTAGAGAAAATATGGAGGATCCAGTACCATGATCATGCAAGAATTTTATCGTCAGGTTTCATGGATATTATATTTTAAACATGTAGTATTTATTAAATTGCACTAAAGGAATTAGCGACATGGGTAAGCTCGCTCATTAATGGGCGACCAGAAGACTGTCGCAAATTCAGAATTTTTGCGACCTTCTATGCGGTCGTTCATTAATAGGCGGCAGGAACTTGGTCGCTATTTACATGTAGCCAGGAAAGCTTATAACGACGTAAAACTGACGATCATGAATGCAAATATGAGATGTAAGCATGCAGATATGATCGTATATGCATGTACTTTTCTTATTACTATCATCTTGGGCTTTAAAACTTGAGAAGACCTACCTTTTGGGGGCTTGTCCTAGACGACGGAAGGGGAAGAGATACGAAGAATTATGCCGTAATAGAAACATCTACAGCAGCAGTTACAATTGTAACCACAGTAGTAGGAGTATGAAGAAGTGTCAAGAGCAATTGGAGTAGATGTACAGCCTCTCTCCTTCAACCATAGCTGAAGGAAAAAGGAAGAGGAAGAAGCGGAGCTCCTTCACGCCGCAAGTAGCAGCAAGAGGAGACGAACAAGGAGAAGCAACAGCAGTCTTACCTTGGCAAAATAACAGCACCCTACGCTTGAACAACAGAGGAGGATGACGATGGTCAGCAGGATCTCTTCGAATGTAATAGTACTAGTAGCTGGAGCTCGTTCGACGAGGGCTTGTTTATAGAGATTGATATCTCTGACTTCTAATGGGTTTTAAGTTTCCCTACAGTGAATCCTAGTATGTTTAAAACTTCTATGTTAATCTTCCTGTTACTATATCCATAGCCGCTATCCTGTTAGGGTTTAGAACCCCAAAGCCATGCAGTGTTTGAACGTGAGACAGCCATTATATCCACCTTTTCTTAAAACATGAGATGGCCATGAGCCGTCTTTTGCTATCAGGGCTTTGTTTTAATGTGTAAAGGTTGAGTCCCATTAGTGGTTAAGGCCCATTAGTGGTTAAGGCCCTTATATATATATATAGGTCGAGGCCCCTAGTCGTGTGTGAGGGTTAAGGTTGTTGGGCTTCGCATCTTGTTTTATTTGATTTGGGCTCTTGTCTCAGAGTTTAATTTCTTTAGAAAAATTTGTACTCCTTAAATTTTTATCCGGGGTGCTACACATATCACTCCTGATTGGGGTTCAGGGAGAGGTTCCTTGCAAGTTTTTTTGGTGACCCCACTGGCCACATCTTTTGCACTTATGAATCTTCTTCGTAACCTTCTCCTCTAGGTCTTTAATACTCTTCTTTCTTGGACGTCCTGGGGGTCTTCGACATATAGGAGGAAGCACATCTGGGTAGTGAAATGTTTCTCACATTTATTTATCTATTAAGGAGTAAATTGGGATTTCATGGGTTTTTTTCGTAGGCTTCAACCCTATAGTACTTATCAACAGAATCTTTAATTTTTAACCCACTACGGGCATCAACAACTACTACGACATGCTGACATGCAGCCCACTCACTTGCCATTTTCGGTAAGAGTAAGTCCCCCCATCTAAATGAATAGCAGACCTCTCATAGGGTCTTCAACTTTAGCTCGAAAGTCAGATGAAAATCTAACTTGAAATTTTCCTAGTGTCCCTATAATTCCTTTTAGATGTGTCACAGCTCGGGCCACAAATGGCTCTTTCCATCTCCTAGCATGCTATCTTCTTTGGTCCATCTTCACCATGATCTTTTGTCTTATACCATCAAGCATATCAACAATAGGCATCCCTCTATAGTCAGTAACAAAAGAATTCTAGGATTCAACCAAATTGTTTGTGATGTAGTGGCATCTGGCCTTGTCAAAAAATTGACACCTAAACCACACAGACACAAGCTTCTCCAAATAATTTGTTGTCTGCGCATCAAGTTTTTCAATTTCAAATAGTTGGAATTGGTATCCCATGATAGTGTAACATCTTGCTGCACTCCATGCAACAGCCATGAAAATTGGGCCTGGCCACTTCTTCCTGAAAGCCTTGTACATGTGACGCATACAAACCTAAGTAATCCATCCAATAAACACTAACAGTGAGAAAATTATTTTAGAATTAAATGTAGACATAGGTCTTGTAGAGGTAGGAAAATGGTCCCTAAACCTCGTACCATACTTTTAAGATTTGTTTGTTGGGGAAGATCGACCAGCCACCCGTGGAAGCCTGCAAATACTAGAAAGGTATCGTCAAAAGGAGCACTATGCGTTTCTCCATGGGACAACCCTCCAATACTTAAGTCAGGATCACACCTTGGAGAAGAATATAAGGAGGAGAGAGGGGAGAGAGGGCATGGGAATAGAGTGGACAAGCCTAGGCGTAGGAACAGGAAACCCTGAAGTGCTCGCTGTGTTTGGCACATGCTCGGAGAGTGCTCACGGGGCATGCAACATGCTCGGAGAGCATTAAGAGTGCTTGAAGTTATGGGAGTGGATCTTGTGTCTCTTTGTGCATCTCTATTTCTATCTGTCTATCTTGGTGTCGGTGTGCGTCTATCCTTGGACATCTGATCTGAGGCCTATTTATATAGGTCATCCTGGTGGTGAGGGTTCATTCCTCAATGGAGAAAGGCATAGGTCGTGGAGTAACGCCTCCTTGATCGTAAGGGGAGTTGCCCGTTGTGCACCTACCTATTTGGGAAGGGAGGGCTCCTGGCCAGGATCCCGACGCTGTAGGCGTGACCCCGTCCCTACCGGGGAAGGATCTATAATGGTGGAGGTAGCATTCTATTGTTGGCAGGTTTTTCGACACCGGAGATGCTTGCGTCGATCTTTCCCGTGGGCTGGTGAATCCTTCGTGGGCCTCAGTCGGGCCACCCGGCTTGGGCTGTAGGCTATTCGGAGGCCTGCCTCGGACATCTCTAGGCCGGGCCTCCATGGGCCTGACTTTGATGCGCCGCACTGGGCCTGGCGGGTTTTACCCTCCTCACTAGCCCCCCACTCTCGGACGCTGAGCACGCTCGGGGTCCAAGAGGAACTCCTAATGGGCCAGTCGGGGGAGGTTTCTAGGAGGATCTTCTCGCACTGTCTGGCTCCCTAGCACGTGGGCCCCGCCACCTACTGCAGTTCTTGGTGCACAAGGCAGTCTCTGTCAGGATGTTAGATGACATCACCATCATCATGGCACGACCATTTTTTTCCTGGAGAAGCAGGCACAAACAGCTGCTTGGGTTAATCATTGCCAAGCTCAGCGGTGATGGGTACTTTTCTACCTGTGTGACCCCTCGAGGCGGCTACTTCACCTTCGAGGTTTATAAATTAGGGCAAAAAGGGTTTCTAGAGAGGCTTAACCTATCTCCTTCATCTCCAGCATAGGTGTCTGCCGCTTCCCTAGCATCTGTTCTCTACCCTGGTGAGGACAGTTCTTCCTCTTTTTCTTTCTGCACCTCATGGCACCCCGTAGGACGCTCATTCTTTCTAGTTCTAAACCTTCCACGTATTAAGAAGTCAGCCACGTCGGTGTCTCGAGTACCTTGGGTGCCGGTCCCAGCCATCCACATTCTCCCCCTTTGGTATCTTATCGGGTAGTCCATGGCCTCCGGGAGGCCTTTCAAATTCTAGTCAATTACAACATCATCTTCCCTACCACTGTGGGAGATGGATTTTTATTAAGAATATTTTATTATGGGTTTATTTAGATTATTTATTAGAGGTTTATTTGCGTGAGGCGGGCCAGTCACTGAGTGACAAATTTATTATGCGCACCATCTGACTAACTAGACGATTATAAGTGATCATGTCGGGACCCAAAACCCGCCGTACCATAAAGGATGCGGCATTAATTACATCTCTCCAGAAGAGAGAAAACCCTTGATTAATCGCCAAAATAGAGAGGCCATGGGGCCCGTAGAATATGTAAAAGATGTGATTGCATGCAAGCACACAATATGGTAGTATTTGTTGATTATGCGGGCTCCCGGTACAGGGCGGAGAACCTAGGTCCGAGGACCATCATCACGCATACTGAAAGCCTCCGGCCGGGCGTAACCTGACTTTTAGCTAATCACCATTCGATATACCGGAGAGTCGGATCATGCAGGCATGCAAGGTGGTAATATTTAGTTTTATTATTTATTGTTTATTTGGTCATTCATTTGTAAATTTAGGGAAGACTTTGACAGCCCCTGTCACTCGTAGGGCTGTCGATTAGTCGTTGCCTTTTTGTTTTGAGACTGCACATAGCGTTACGATGCATACATATGGGCCCATGAGGTGGGCCGAGTATGATCGTATTCGGGCAGACTCGTGTATCATCGGGACAATGTATGCCAGGATATGGCAAATTTGATATTTGAAAATTAAGGGGATGCGGTTAAAATCCGGTCGAGACGAATTGAACTCAACGGCTTATCGGCCCAGGATAAGGTCATGCCGTGGCCATAATGGGGTTAACCCCGAGGTCCAGGGACGACCTGTCAGGAGGTCATCAATATTCCCTTGCCCGGGGTCTAGAGGAGGTGAGAGCTCCGGAGTGGACACGGTCATGTTCATTATTCTTTATTTATTCTTGTTATTATTTTTAAATGCATAAATGCACTTTATTTATTATTTATTTTATTTTATTATTTTTATTTTGTATTAGATGCATGCATTTTTATTCCCTTTGTTGACATTTATTTGACAATTATACATTCATTATTTTTTTATTGTTCATTTATCACTTTCATTATTGTTATTTTTATTGTTGTTTATTTATCACTTTTGTTCCTCTATTATTATTATTGTTATTTTCTTATTGTTATTTATTTAACCCTTACTTGTTTATTTTATTAACATCTTATTATTTCTTTATCTTTCCATTTCACCCCCTTTTTTATGTGTAGATATATGTATAGGATGGGGGAATGTATATAAAGCACGGTGTATGCTATTGTTTGTTTGTTTAAGTGAGACGAACGTTTGTGCATATGAAGCACTACATGTATTATGTGTTGTTGGCGTGTTAAGTGTTGTGTTTTTTTTGTTTTCATTACTTTAACAGGAGAATGTGCAGCGTGTGCTACTGGGTGCTTGCGTATTGTGTAAACGGTGGGGAATATGTTAAAACGGCGTGACGTGAAGAAGAAAAACATAAAACGGCGTGGTGGTTGTGTCAGGGGTTAAGAACGGCGTGGGGAATGAGGAGCGTGCCAGACCGGGCCGCGTCGGGTAGGTGAGCTCGGGAGATAAGGGGTTTTGAGTGTGGTGTTAAAACGGCGCAGGGGTACCGTGCCAGTTTAGACCGCGCCGGGTAACGGTGATTGTTTTGTTTGTTTGTTTTATTATGTTTATTTGTTTTATTATTTACTATTATTATTATTATTTTAGTTTTAGTTTTATTTTTATTTTTTTTAGTTGTTGTTTATTTTTTTTATTATTATTTTATTTCATATCTTTATTCATTCATTTTTTTCCTATATTCTCGGTCTTACAAATAGTTAATTCGGCAACATCTCCCCTAAACCCGGGGTGTTTGGGGAAAAGTGGAGGAATACCCATGGAATGGGGTAAGCTCCTTAAAGGCCGGGAGGCCATACACGGTGACCGGCAGACCCGAATGGACGGAGACCCCGAGGGTGAGCCTGCGAGGGATACCGATGTGTCCATGGGTTATCCAAATTGGGGCAGTGCTCGCCATTAAGGCGGTTTAATATTCACTCGGAGAGTGATCATTTACAACGGCATGAGAAACAAAACCTTAGAACGGCATGGTTTCGGTTAAATTGGCGTGGAACGCTTAGGAAAAGGGGGTTAAAGCGGCATGCGAACCGTAGGTGAAGAGGAGGAGGTTAAAACGGCGCCATGAAAGGTGAAGGAGAGGAGGTTAAAATGACGCCATGAAAGGTGAAGAGAAGGAAGTTAAAACAGCGTCACAAAAGGTGAAGAGGAGGAGGTTAAAACGGCACCACGAAAGGCTAAGAGGAGGAGGTTAAAACGGCACCACGAAAGGTGAAGAGGAGGAGGTTAAAACGGCACCACGAAAGGTGAAGAGGGGGGCTTTAAAACGTCACGCTCACCTTATGGCGCGTCGGAATAGGGCGCGCCGTATTAAGACGCGTCGGATGATCGTCGCGTCGGTTTAGCCTACTTTCATGGAAATTGAAGTTTTATTGGTTTATTTGGACTTGTTAAAACATTTTTTGAAGATTTCAAAAGTTTATTAAGTTATTTATTCAACAGATCGGCCCCGGGGCATTCAGAAGTTCAGTCACAGGCTCGCCCGAGGTTCATACTCGAGTGCGACGATCATTTCGAGTCAAACTCGTTCGAGCCAAAATTTCGGCAGCATCTCCCCATCCCGGAGGATTTGTTGGGAAGAAGCGGGGAGTAGTCACGTAGCGGAGCAACCCCTGAGAGCCGGGTGGCACAATGGCGGCCGGCAAACCCGAACGGATAGGAAAACCCCGAGGGCTAGCCTACTAGGGGCACCAAGTCCATGGGTGAGAGTGAACAAATGAGGCGACTCATTATGGGAGCAAAAACCCCGAGGGCTAGCCTACGAGGGGCACGTAACCCGAGTCGACACAATGCTCGAATCGGGATGACTGGTAGAGGGAAGGAAACCCCGAGGGCTAGCCTACGAGCGGCACGCAACCCACGGCCACCACAAAGTCCATTAAGGACCGTGGATTTGCATCTGTCAGGATAAACCCTGTCATTATTCACCCATTGGCCTACGGGAAACTCATCACCAATTGATGAGTCCCCGCAGACCGAGTGGTTGGAATGAAACATTAAGAGATGTCCCCCCTCCCCGATTCAATGGAGCAGTGCTATAGAGCGTCCTCGCATTCCCTGATTGCTGGCGGCATGAAAATATGGACGAACAGTAGCGCTAAAGGGCCAGAGAGTTAGCAGATAGTCAACCATCAGCTAAAACACTAACGACCACATGTTAAGGGAATTGGGGATCTCAGGGGAAAGGGATGACTGATATAGCAGTCAAGGGGGCTTATTGCACCGGCACCTACAAATCACTATTCACTATAGGACTCCTATGCCGGCGCCATCCAGATATATGGATGGCTTCGTTGATACGGAAAGATCATGCGTGCTTCGGCAGCAGCCTTGCCCCTTCATGAGCAATGAAACAATGCAGGAAAGGGGGAAGGAGGAAAACGATCTTAAAACGGGGTGAGTCGAAGTGCATACACGAGTATTCCCCCCAACCATGAGATTCACATAAGCGATCGAGCAGGGCTTGGCCACTACGTCAACCCAAAGGCCCCGGGGTGGGGAGTATTCCTGTAGCCCATGGCGTTCCAGGGGCATGTTCGGCATCAAATAACCGAGACCCAAAAACCATATGCACAGAGAGAGGAAACGAATATACAAAATGAGAGGAGGAAGAGAGAGAGACAGCATGGTATCATTTGGATCATCAACATATCGTTCATCCCATAACGGGGGGCAAAAGACACAGTACATTAGCATTCGGCGTCGGCGTTGTCGCACGGTCGCCATCTCCTTAGTTGTAGAGGAGGGATTACAGAGGCCAAAGAAATGAAGAGATGGTGAAGGGGGGAGATGGGCTCATGTCATCGCCCCTCCCCCCCTCACTTACATTATATCAGAAGAGAGAAACCAGAGAGAATCGTCGGAAGAAACCCGCGGAACCCACCTAAGCTTCTTCTCTAAAACAGAGTATCGGATGACAGGACTCTCTTCTCCGACTCCGGAGATATTCAGGCGAGCAGATGGGGAAGACGGCGGTGAGTGCCCTCAGTGGCAACCCTGCTTCTCCCCCAAGGTTCCCCCCTCCCTCGGACGAACGGGCTTTGATTGGCTCTCTTCCGATCCTTCCCTCGTATTGGCTCTTTCTATTTTTTTTTTCTCTTCCTTCTCTCCTTAGTTGGTCGAACAACAGTTGCTTTATAGCCACCAGTTAATCTGGCGCCACGGAGGGGCGTGCCGGTGAACATGGCGCCGGGGAAGGAGCTTCTGCAAAGCTTTTGTGCGCCAGAATTGGTGGCGCCGGGGAAATGTTCCCCAATTGGTTTTGGCGCGCCGGAATTGGTGGCGCCTGTCTAAGGGGCGCCGATGACCTTTGTGCGCCGTTTTAGCTTGTTTGCTCGGCGCGGGTCAGCCGATGGGTCCGGGGATGGTTCCGGAAGCCCCCGTTGACTATTCCTCTCGCCACGGTCCTTGGAAAACCTTGACGGGGCGTTGATGAAGCTCTTGATACGATGAATGGCCTTAATCAGAACTTCATGTGTATTCGGCTCGAGCACGCGGGTCTTCCGCTTACATGGCCTTCGGTACAATAATTTGTGATGCTGGGCCGGCTTCACTTGTATTTGTAGCTTTTTGGTTGCTTCTTCAGAGATGGTCCCGAATACTCTTCTGAGCTCTCGGACCTTGCTTTAGCGGCTGTTTATTGAAGCCGAGCATCTTTTCTTTTCTTCTTTTCTATGGTCTCATCTTTTGTTCGGCTTGCGCCATTCTTTTTCTTCTTTTCTTTCTTTTCTTCTCTGTCGGCACATGAGCACCAGATCAGAACTCACGACCTGCAGAAGCAGAAGTCAGGAAGTATTAGGAATATTTTTAGTGTCAACAAATGCCCCCCACCCGCGGGTTTTGCGATAGAGAGGCGAGGGAGCGGGGCCTGCGGGTGTAGCCCATTGCCCGTTTGAAAATATTGCCATTATTTATTCCATTTCAATTCATCATCATTCATTCATTTCTTATTTCATCATTCATTTTTATTATCTTTTTTTTATAACCTCATCCAAGCACGTAGGCACTCATCGACTGCAAGCATAGAGTAGATATATGGAGTATAGTTCCCCTATAGTAGGGATAGGATAAGGACAGCGCCCCCGATTCACAGACAGAGTGCGGCTCACGAAGCATAACTAAGGGAGATGTGCATACGTAAAGGGGACGCCGCGTAGAACATATGCATAGCATGAATCACAATTTGCACCCAGGACTATTCACCCATAGTGTGAAAGTGCAATTATATGGGTGATGAAACCTAGACATAGGGACGTGCAGACGTTCTAAGTAGCACTCGAGGATTACTTTATTGCCTACACATACATTCGGGGCTCTCGGCTTTTGGTAGCTTCGCACAACCCCCTTTTATTCTTAATTTCGAACTTCACCGTTCGACGCGACTTTCCTCATGTGTCTCAATAGAGATTCCCGGCTACTAGGATTCGTCCTTTATTATGATACTTTTGTGGATTTCACCGTTTGACGCGAGTCTCTTCATTTGTTTCAGTGGGGATTCCCGGCTACTAAGATTCATCCTTATTTTAACTGTGGAGTTTGCTGCACCGTTTTCGCGCGAGTCTCCTCATTTATTTCATTGGGGATTCCCGGCTACTTGGATTCACATTCCACTTACCGTTATCATCATTTTTCCATTTTTTTTAAGGGGGCAGACAACTTTTTCCTCACGATCACCCTTTACGCGAGTGTAGAGATTTAAGCGTCCATGAAGTGTTAAGAAGAATTTATGGCATCCCTATGACTAAAGATCATTCCTCACATTATGTGCGAAGTGTTGGAGTTTTGTCTAGGGCGTATTCAGCGAGTTTTGCTAGCGACATGGCTACGACTCTTCCCCTAGTTGTATGCACTCACCGAGAATTGGCTTTTCATTCCTTAGTGTATGCCGTGATGCACACATATCCTGCATCAGGATAACGTTATTTAGCAAATGAGTACGCGGCCTTAGAAATTTAAATGAAGTGTGTTAATACTATATTTCAGGAAGACATGCACGTGAGGCAAAGAAGCACACAAATCACGTCATGATTATCATTTTTTTTATCTTTTTTTTCTTCCTTTCTTTGCTCTTTTTTTTCTTTTTTCTTTTATTTCTCTGCTTTTTTATTTCTTCTTTTTGTTTTCTCTTTTCTAAAGGGCTTAATGGGCATGCCCTCAATGATTTTGGCGTCGGGAGCCCGATGCCATGGCAGTGGAGGGCAGGTGTCATATGTGGTGGTAAATCCCTGGAGGGATCACGGGTTGGTATGAAGCCAAAGGAGATTTTTTCATTCGTTAGTTCGGACAACAGTTCCAATCCAAGGGTAAGAGGTTTGTCGACTTAGACCGAAGGTCATGATGTCGAATGACTTGGCTTAGACGTAAGGTCATGACGCCAAGGGAGAATATGTAACGGCTTAGACATAGAGTCATGACGCCGTACAACTTGGCTTAGGCGGAAGGCCATGACGCCAAGGCAGAACATTTACCGGCTTAGGCGGAAAGCCATGACGCCGGATAAAGATATTTAACGGCTTAGACATAAAGTCATGACGCCGTACAACTTGGCTTAGGCAGAAGGCCATGACGCCAAGGCAGAATATTTATCGGCTTAGGCGGAAAGCCATGATGCCAAACAAGAATATTTAACGGCTTATACATAAAGTCATGGCGCCATACAACTTGGCTTAGGCGGAAGACCATGACGCCAAGGCAGAACATTTACCGGCTTAGGCGGAAAGCCATGACGCCGGACAAGGATATTTAACGGCTTAGATGTGAAGTCATGACGCCGTACAGCTTGGCTTAGGTGGAAGGCCATGACGCCAAGGTAGAATGTTTACCGGCTTAGGCAGAAAGTCCTGTTGCCGGACAAGGATATTTAACGGCTTAGACATAAAGTCATGACGCCGTACAACTTGGCTTAGGCGGAAGGCCATGACGCCAAAGCAGAATATTTACCGGCTTAGGCAGAAAGCCATGATGTCAAACAAGAATAGTTAACGGCTTAGACATAAAGTCATGACGCCGTACAACTTGGCTTAGGCAGAAGGCCATGACGCCAAGGTAGAATGTTTACCGGCTTAGGTGGAAAGCCATGATGCCGGACGATAATATTTAACGGCTTAGACATAAAGTCATGACGCCGTATAACTTGGCTTAGGCGGAAGGCCATGATGCCAAGATAGAATGTTTACCGGCTTAGGCGGAAAGGCATGACGTCGGACAAGGACGGATTTTGTTGGTTAACGTGCCAGCCTAGATGAAAGATCATGATGCTGACGAATGGTCTGTACATCGGCCTAGATGACAGGTCATGATGCCGATGATTGAAGGGGTCTTTTGTTGTATGGTCGGACGGAAGGTCCGGACCAAAGGTGAAATGGTCTCTTTGTTGACTGACTGGATGAAAGGTCTGAGCCAGTGGTAACAAGTTCTTTTTATTGACTGACTGGACGAAAGGTCTGAGCAGAGGTAAAATGATCTTTTTGTTGTATGGTCGGACGGAAGGTCCGGACCGAAGGTGAAAGGGTCTTTTTGTTGACAGACCGGACGGGAGGTCCATACCATAGATGAAATATTGATGTTGACCTGACGGGATGTCGGAGTCAACAAACCTTGCCTAGGTGGTATGTCTAGGAAAGGGTAGAAATAAAGCATTGTTGTCGTCTCGACGTCATTTCGAACACGACCAACCTGGAAGAGACGATGGGTCTGGGCCAGGGCATAATATTGGTGTTGACTTGACAGACTTGATAAAGTCAACCACCTTGGGAAAGGCGTGAGGTCTAGGCCAAGGAAAGAATGTAGGATATGGATGTTGACCCGACGTCGTGTCGAAGTCAATGAACTTGGCAAAGACATGAGGCCTGAGCCATGGGCATATTGCAGGATAGGTGTTGACTCGACGCCATGTCGAAGCCAACGAACTTGGCAAAGGCGTGAGGCCTAAGCCAAGGGTATAATGTAGGATAGGTGTCGACTCGACGTCATGTCGAAGTCAACGAACTTGGCAAAGGCGTGAGGCCTAGGCTAAGGGTAACTTGTAGAATAAGTGTCGACTCAACGGAATGTCGAAGCCAACGGGCCCTGCCCCGATAGAAGATTTGTGGCGAGGGTAGACCAGAACGTAGACATATAAGAGGCCCAGCCCCAGGGCTAAATATCAATGTCAACCTTGACCAAGTGTCGGAGTCAACCAACCTCGCTCAGACGGAAGATCTGAAACAACGGTAGAATGTGTAGATGAAGATGCCAACCCGACGTCATGTCGAAATTGACCAACTTGGCGAAGACGTGAGGTCTAAACCAATGTAGAGTATGGACATTGACCCGAGGAGATGTCGGGATCAACAAACCTTGCTCAGACAGAAGGTCCAAGACAAAGCGAAGAGGTCTTTTATTGGTTTATTAGTTTGGATTGACTGAGTTTATTGAATTTGTTGTGTTTATTGAGTTTACTGGGCTTATTGGTTTCATTGAGTTTGTTAAATTCATCGAATCTATTAATTAAGTTTGTTGTGGTTTATTTGATCTATTGAGTTTATTGATTTGATGAGTCGATTATTTTGTTGGGTTTATTAGATCTGTTGGATTTTATCGATTCCATTGAGTTTATTAATGTGTTTGGTTTTATTGGGTTTGTTGGGTTTGTTGCATTTATTGGATTTCGTTGGTCTTACTGACTTATTAAGTTCATTTCAAACCATTGTTTTCATTTCTTCATCGTTTTGATTTCTTTCTTCTTTTTGTTTCCTTTTTTTTTGTTTTTATTATTTTCTTATTATTTGTTGTTTATTTTTGTTGGGCTCCCCGATGCAGTCTCGTCTGTGATGCGGGATATTTTGTCCGGTGGGACTATTGATGAATTTGACTATTTATTCTATTGGTGGGGCTAGGGATTGATGTCCAAGAGCCCGGCGGTCCTGGCGAGGGCGGAGTGCCACTAGGCCAAGGAAAGCGTAGCTCGGTCAGGGCGGAGTGTCACCAGACTAAGGAAAGGGTAGCTCGGTCAGGGCGGAATACCACTAGACCAAGGAAAGGGTAGCTTGGTCAGGGCGGAGTGCCACTGGACCAAGGTGAGGGTAGCTCGGTTAGGGCGGAGCGCCACTGAACCAAGGTGAGGGTAGCTCGGTTAGGGCGGAGCGCCACTAGACCAAGGAAAGGGTGGCTCGGTCAGGGCGGAGTGCCACTAGACCAAGGTAAAGGTAGCTCGGTCAGGGCGGAGTGCCACTAGACCGAGGAAATGGTTTTATGAATCCTGTCCAGTAGGACAAAGGATAATTTTGGGGCTCGGCGAGGGCGGAGTTCCTCATGCCAAGGAAGAGGGCTTTATGAATCCTACCCAGTGGGACGAAGCTTATTTTCAAGCTTGGCGAGGGCGGAGCACCTCAGGCCAAGGGAAAGACTTTGTGGACCCAGCCCGATGGGACAGAATGTAATTTTTAAGTTCGGCTAGGGTAGAGCACCTCCGACCAAGGGAAAGCTTTTGTGGGCTCGACCCGATGGGGCTGATGGGCAAATTTTGAGCTTGACAAGGGCAGAGTGCCTTATGCCCAGGAAATAGGTGATTTTATTGGGCCGACATTGGACAAGGAATCCAAATCGGCATTGATAGGAGAGTCCCATGGGACAAATATGGCATTGTTGTGGCTGAATGCCGAAAGTCCATGAGAGTGCATTGGCTGGGAGCATAGGTCCCAGATCAAGTATGGAGGGTTAGTCTTGGTGAGACGAGTGGGGAGTATCTCAGTAGGATAGGAGGGCGGCGAGGCACCGTGAATTCTGCTAGGGCCAGGGGTGCAGAGATAGGCCACTAGAAGTCGAAAGGCGCTTATTTGTTGGCTTGATGAGGAGAGAGGAGCCGAGAGTGCGGACAACTCGGCGGGACTTGTTCTTTTCATTCCCCAATAGGGTTTGGACCCGTATTTGGAACGGGAGGCCTGGTGGTCAATGAAGGTTCTTTAGCATCGGTGGGACCGTTGATTTCATGGTCCTCCTGAGGATATTGAGCGATAGCTATGCATCAGATCAACAGCTATCTTCTTTTGTCACTGATTTCTTTAGGAGGTGCTTTGAACAACTTCAGCTCGTCCCTCCAGTGCTTATGCCAAATGCCATCCTCTTGACGCTTGTTCTTAGAGGCTGCAGTTGCAGGGTCTTCCTACTTCCACAGATGATGTAGTCATTTTATTATCCCCTTGGGCATTCACCATGCCTTTTACAGTCCAAGGTGGGTGCACAGGAGAGCGCTCACACCCTCAGAGAGGGGATGAGGGGTTCACTCCACCATACCAACCCCACAATGGTAGTTTTTTTTATTTGGCGTGGACTAGGACATGAGGGGAGTGACATCTCCCTCGACGGATGTAGACATCAAGGCCTCCTCCATTTTACTTCAATTTTTTTTTGGAAGACCCGACCTTCTGAGGGACGACATCTCATATTCAATAGGTGGAGCCCTGTGTCTATATGTGCAAATTTCATTTGCCCTCCTTTTTCTTGCTCATTTTTTCTTCTTTTTTTTTGTGCCTACCCCCAGAACAGGACCTTTCCTTTTTTTTTTTTTGCTTCATTTGCCATTCTTCTTTTTGTTGGCAAGCATCCGCATTCAAGCTACGCGAGCTTGCTAGACATCGGCCTCAGCCAGATTTGTGAGAAGCAGTTGAGGCGGTAACGTCGCACGAGGCTACTCTTTTGAGGATAGATATTTGATGAGGGCACGGTGGGTTCACCTTTCTTGATCAGGCCTTCAATAATGTCTATGAACACATAGCAATCGTCAATGGGATGCCCCAACATTTGGTGATAAGGACAGAATCGTGGATCGTCTTTTCTTTCGGCATCGCCTGGCCTCTTTGGCTCAGGAAGCACTATTTTGCCGTATTCTCGGGGCCCACTCAAAAAGTGCCCTAGTCTTGTCCTTTGGAAAGGAATGCAGTTTCATCGTCTTGCCCCTTAAGGAGGGCCCTTGCTTTGCCGGATTGGTGGAAGATGCCGGTTTCATTTTCTTCTTCTGTTGCTCGAAGGATTCAAAATTTGAGGTACAAACTTCTTCTTGTGCCGAAGGCTTGTTGATTGGTTTATTCTTTTGTCTCGAGGCCATAGAGGATGAGCAAAGCCTTGCCAGAACTTCTTCGGCATTAGCTTCAATGTCACCTAGTTGTTCGAAGCTCGTGACTTCAATGTCAATGACCCATCGTAGAATTTCTATTCTCAAATTTTCTTTGCAGATTTGAACAGAGTCCCCGTAGCTCGGTGGATGTCTACATCTTTCATGGAGATTCCTCCACCTTCTTATGTAGTCCATGACAGACTCATTATCTTTTTGTTTGGCTGTTTGTAATTCGGCCTCGGTGACTTCCCCTTCGGCCGCCTTCGTATTCATTGTTTGTCTCACCTTCAGCTCGTCTGACGGTCTGCACGGTCTCATTGGCACCATCTTCAGAGATGCTTTAGTTGCCCCCTGACATGCCCAGGAGACTGTATGCTTGAGTGGTTGAGGGAGGATACCCCCTGTGAGATCATGTGCTACTCGGGGTATGACTGGCCGTGCTGAAGCTTCAAGTGAGCTAGCACTACCTTGTGTCGCCTCATGTAGATGTCCTGCCAGTTGCGGCATAGGTGGACTTAGATTCATTTCATTCAGCTGCCTTTGTAGCATTTCAATTTCCTGCTGCTTCTGGTTTAGCAGTGCCATCACAGCGGGGCCTTGCCAAGAGGGGCCGGGAGTGCTATCTTGCACCTCTGGTCTGACTAGGGTGAGTGGCATCCCATCATTGTTGCTGGACGCGCTCGGCTTATTCGAGATGAACTCCCTGGGTTTTATACCTTCAAATGGAGGAGGAACGTGGTATTGCCCCCCTTGTTGGCTGACGGGTGTCTTGACATCCTCCTGGGTCTAGTAGCATGATAGGAGGCAGAAGCTTTAGCCAGATTTGTTCCTTTTGGCATAAAGCAAATTTCATCATCTTCTTCATCAGCAGCTTGAGCCACACTGGACGGTGCTGACAGCATGTTACAAGAGAGAGCAACATATCTCATTTTAGCTTTTGTATTCTCATTTTCCTTCTCCCATATGGCTGGCATCTGCCCTCGCAGTGGGTCGTTCGGTGCATTGAACACCCTTGCCTTTTCTTTAATTCCTTTTGTTAGCCCGTGAGACTTATTGTGTCCTTGAAGGGCATGCTTCTTGACCTGCATAGGCTGGCTCTTGAGCCGCTCCTGCTCGTCTAGACTGTCTGTAACAGTTTGTAGCCGTTCCACGGTTGAGTTGATTTCTTCATGCGCCCGTGCCGGGGCTTGTTTCTTTGTGTTATTCACTGGTCTTCTGGTAGCCACAGGAGGGGCTATTTGTTGCAAAGCCGGAGCTATAGGGGGCGGAGCGGGCCGGCCCATGGCTCCACTAACATGGACTCTTGGAGTTGAAAGGGATGTTGATATTGTTCTTTTCTTTATTGATGATGCTTGCCAATTTCTTTACTTTTCTTTAGGCGCTAGGGCACAGTCTTCATTGGTGTGTTGGCTGCAAGTCTCTGGCAGTTCTTCAGGCAGTTGCTGACATATAGATATTACATTAATTGATGCCTCCGGAGTAGGCACTTCATGAGGGCGCGGAGGATCGACTCTGTACTCCTCCATTTGTAGCTCCCCTCTTTTTATTAAGCCTTGGGTGATGCCTTTGAATATTTGGCAATCCTCAATAGGATGCCCCAAGATTTGATGGTAGAGGCAGAAATGAGGATCATCTCTTCTTTTGACGTCATCAGGTCTCTTTGGCTTCGGAAGCCTGATTTTGCTACATTTGACAGCCCACCCAAATAATGCTCGAGTCCGGTGCCGGGGGAAGGCATAGAGCTTCTTTACTTTGCTCTGCAGAGGATGCCTCTCTCGACAGTCAACAAGTTAATTGAGAGGAGGGTTGTGCACCCATTTGTGCCTTTTCGCCGTGAGGCTGATAGTATGGACTGCTTTTAGCATCGGTCGTTTATCAACCTTCGTGACTTGATGACTTGAGCCGGCAGAAATGGAGGGATATCTTGTGAAGAAATTTTCAACCTCCGTGGCAATATCACTTAATCGGTCAAATGACGGGGATTTATATTCCGATCATCTTTTCCAGAATCTCCTTCTTCAGATTTTGTTTGCATATTTGTATTGCATCTTCTGGATGCGGAGGGCGCCGACACCTCATGCAGAGATCCTCCCATCTCTTGATATATTCTGTAGCTGTTTCATCATCTTTTTGCTTGGCTGCCAACAGCTCAGCCACGGTCACCTCTGCCTCGATGACGTGGAATCTTTCACTGAATTTTTGCTGCATGTCTGGCCAGTCGTGGATAGACCCGGCCGGCAGGTCAGAGTACCATTCAAAGGCAGGTCCTGTCAATGAAGACACAAATAACTTGAGCAGGTACGACTCGTCCGCCGCCAAGTCGCCCATGACTATCATATAATTTGCAATATGCTCTTTCGGGGAGCCTTGCCCGTTGTATTTATAAAATTTTGGGGGTTTATTGACACCCGGAGGCAACCTTTTTGCAGCATGGTGGGCTGGATATGGTACTTCATATATGTCAAAGGGGGCATAGTCATCACCACCCCTCTTTGGCAGTCTTGCCTCGATCACCTGCTCCACCATCAACTTATTTAGCATAGATGGCTCTTCTAGTTGAGGGCAGAGGTGGGTGGGCTGCATCAATAATGCGGCCGTAGTCATAGCATTGGATGGCAAAGGTTCTGACAGGGGAGCCTGCCGCTGCATCTGAAGGGGCATTGGCTGTGCTGCATTTAAAAATGCGTTCATGCATTTAAAAATAATAACATGAATAAATGAAGAATAATGAACACGACCGTGTCTGCTCCGGAGCTCTCACCTCCTCTAGACCCCGGGTATGAGAATATTGATGACCCCCTGACAGGTCGTGCCTGCTCCTCGGGATTAATCCCATTATGACCACGGCATGACCTTGTCCCGGGCCGATAAGCCGTCGAATTCAATTCATCTCAACCGGGTTTTAACCGCATCCCCTTAATTTTTAAATATCAAATTTGCCATACCCTGGCATACATTGTCCCGATGATACACGAGTCTGTCCGAATACGGTCATACTCGGCCCATCTCATGGGCCCATATGTATGCATCGTAACGCTATGTGCAGTCTCAAAATAAAAAAGGCAACGACTAATCGACAGCCCTATGAGTGACAGGGGCTATCAAAGTCTTCCCTAAATTTATAAATGAATGACCAAATAAACAATAAACAATAAAACTAAATATTACCACCTTGCATGCCTGCATGATCCGACTCTCCGGTATATCGAATGGTGATTAGCTAAAAGTCAGGTTACGCTCGACCGGAGGCTTTCAGTATGCGTGATGATGGTCCTCGGACCTAGGTTCTCCGCCCTGTACCGGGAGCTGGCCTAATAAACAAATACTACCATATTGTGTGCTTACATGCAATCACATCTTTTACATATTCTACGAGCCCCATGGCCTCTCTATTTTGGCGATTAATCAAGGGTTTTTTCTCTTCTGGAGAGATGTAATTAACGCCGTAGCCTTTATGGTACGGCGGGTTTTGGGTCCCGACACGATCACCTATAATCGTCTGGTTAGTCAGACGGTGCGCATAATAAATTTGTCACTCAGTGACTGGCACGCCTCACGCAAATAAACCTCTAATAAGTAATCTAAATAAACCCATAATAAAATATTCTTAATAAAAATCCATCTCCCACTAGACCAAGGTAAAGGTAGCTCGGTCAGGGCGGAGTGCCACTAGACCAAGGAAAGGGTTTTATGAATCCTGTCCAGTAGGACAAAGGATAATTTTGGGGCTCGGCGAGGGCGGAGGGCCTCAGGCCAAGGAAGAGGGCTTTATGAATCCTACCCAGTGGGACGTGTTGTGACCCCTCTGTGTTGATGATGTTGACAATAAGTTTTACTTCATTGGCAACAGCTTGTTTTGATTGATTGGCAACTGTTATTATTTTGATGAAATTATTTTTATCAGGTTGTCTGTGTATATAATGCAGTCAGAGTCTATATATTGTTATGCACATACTCACAGGTCTACATAGTGCATTGCAGCATGAACATAGAGTCTATACCTTTACTTGTTTAGTCTGGACAGTAGTGGGTCGACCCTTTTCTCTGATGGGTCGACGCCCCTAGAGTGAAGTCTATACACTGTCTGTCTGTCTTGTGTCTCATGCAGCGTCTTAGGTATTTTGTTAAAGTCTATACAGTGCAGCTCACACGAACACTCAAGTCCATACATCGTGAAGTCTGAACAGTGTGGCACCCAATGTCTGTACATTGCTCATTCGTTCATTCAGCATTGTCAAGTCTACACATTGGTCGATGCCAAGTCTGTACAGCGAGCGTCTCATTGGTGAAGTCTGTACATCGGTCTTTCAGCATGTCTGAACATCGTCTGTCTCTGTTAGCGTCTCAGGCATTGGACAAAGTCCATACATCGGACTGTTACAGCAAGTCTGTACATTGTCCGTCTCAGTTAGCGTTCTATACATCCAACTATTCAACTTCGAAGTCTGTACATTCATCAATGTTCTTCCAAGTCTGTACATCCAACTGTTCAACTTCGAAGTCTGTACATTGGAAGTTTCACCTACGCTTCCCTTCAAGTCTATACATCGGTAGTTTTACCATCGTTTCCCTTGAAGTCTATACACTGATGGCTTTACCGTCGTTTCACTTGAAGTCTATACACTCGACTGCCTTATCTTGATCAAGTCTGTACAGAGCTTCTGTGCTCAAGTCTATACAGCCTTTCACTTGGAAAGTCTATACATCGTGAAGTCTTCACACTGGCCTTTGAATGATGTCTGTACATCGTGCATCTCTTCGTTGAAGTCTGTACATCCTTCGCTGAGCCTTCCAAGTCTGTATAGTCACTAAGTCTGCACATCCTCTAGGCGCTCACGAAGTCTATACATTGGTTTTCTTTTCAAGTCTGCACAGACTTTGGTTTGTGCAAGTCTATACGACCGACTGTTCAGTTTGTGACCAAGTCTGTACAGCCAAGGCGACTGTTAAGTCTGTACATTGGTTCAAGCTTCCAAGTCTGCACATTGGGCCTTCAAGCCTTTAAAGTCTATACATCCATCGGTTCTTTGTTGGCCCAAGTCCATACATTGGTAAAGTCTTCACATCGCCTGATTTCTTCAAAGTCTGTACATCCTTCAAGGGGCAAAGTCTATACATCCTCCCGTTCAGATTTCCAAGTCTATACAACGTTGTTTAGTGGAAGTCTGTACAGCCGTTGGGTTGCCAAAGTCCATACATTGTGAACCTCAAAGCCTGTGTAGACTTTGCCTTGTTTAAGTCTGTACATCGTTCATTTGTCTTGGCAAGTCTACACATTGGTAAGTCTGTACATCATTCGTGAAGATTGAACATTGAGCAAGTGTATACATTGGACGAGTCTGCATCGTGCATCAGTCATGAAGTCTATACATCGTCTGTCTTCATTAAAGTCTCATTAAGTCTGTACATCGTGGCTTTTGTGCTCCAAGTCTATACATCATGGCAAGTCCAAAGTCTACACATTGGAAGTGTATTCATTCATGCATCATGGGTCGACCCCCTGATTAGATGGGTCGACGCCCTTTAGACTTCTAAGTCTATACACTATGTTCATGCATTGTTCTCATCAAAGTCTACACGTTACTGTTCTTCACATCAAGTCTATACACTGCTCCCTCCTGCGTGTAAATTCCAAGTCTATACACTCCCTGTGTTTTCATGTCTATACATCGCATTTCATTTCACAAGTCTACACAGAGTTTGATACTTAAACTGATAATCTGGTATTCTGTCTGACAGGGATTCTTTACCTGGATTGATGACCTGGCTCGTGATCCAAGAAGGATGAGGTACCATGATGATGACACGTGGAAGAAGCCTTTCCAGGATGCTGCCATGTGGATGGAATTGCCTCGGTTCTGGCAAATTCTCTGGGCGGGAAATGTGGAAGCCACGCGCCCTCATCCACCTGCTGCTAGTATATAATGAAGCCTTCGTCTTCAGATGGAGGCTGATCGACTGAAGAGAAGCGAAGTCTATATAGTAGAGAGCCATCGATCCACTGTGAGAAGAAAGAAAACAGAGAAGAAGAGAAAGTGAGAAGAGATGAGTTGAGAGAGTGAGATTGAGAGAGCTTGTTCGAGAGGATTGTACTCAGTCTCTTGGTTCAGATACCAGAGCTGAGCATTTGCTCATTAGAGCTACATTCCCCTTTGGGGTTTTCGTTTTCGTTTTGCTTCTGCACTTTTATTTCCAAACTATTGCTTCTTCAAGCTGTAAGTCAGCTATTTTGCAGAGGTGCTTCCTCTAGACGGGTAAGCTGTAAACCCCAGCAGTTGCAGTGGAGGATTCCACTGGACAGGTGAAGCTGTAATCCTCAGTAGGCGAGACTTGTCTTGAACAGCAAGCTGTGTTGCTCAGTGGTTTGTAGGCCAAGCTGTAGTGCCCAGCAGACGCAAGCTGTACTACGCAGCAGTAAGCCATACTCTATTGAGTGTGGGGTGGACGTAGGTCTTTGACCGAACCACCTAAAATTCTTGGGTGCATTGTGTTTGTGTGATTGTCTTTGAACTATGTGCGATGGGTTTCCTTACTTAGCATCATAGCTTATATCGCTCATGTTCATATCTAGTATTCGAGATAGTGATATGCTGTGTGGCTGCATGGGTCGACCCTTTGCTTAGTGCATCTTCTTTTGGTTTACCTGCTATTTGCCTATATTCCGCATTAGAGCTTATACTAGCTTTTAATTAGGCAGTAGATCTATTCACCCCCCTCTAGATCCACAGTTAGTGGAGATAGACTGCGTCCATCTAACACAACAGGACGAAGCTTATTTTCAAGCTTGGCGAGGGCGGAGCACCTCAGGCCAAGGAAAAGACTTTGTGGACCTAGCCCGATGGGACATAAGGTAATTTTCAAGTTCGGCTAGGGCAGAACGCCTCCGACCAAGGGAAAGCTTTTGTGAACTCGGCCCGACGTGGATGATGGGCAAATTTTAAGCTTGACAAGGGCAGAGTGCCTTATGCCAAGGAAATAGATGATTTTATTGGGCTGACTTTGGACAAGGAATCCAAACCGGCATTGATAGGAGAGTCCCATGGGACAAATATGGCATTGTTATGGCTGAATGCCGAAAGGCCATGACAGTGCATTGGCTGGGAGCATAGGTCCTAGATCAAGTGTGGAGGGTTAGTCTTGGTGAGACGAGTGGGGAGTATCTCAGTAGGATAGGAGGGCGGCAAGCCACCGTGAATTCTGCTAGGGCCAGGGGTGCTGAGATAGGCCACTAGAAGTTGAAAGGCGCTTATTTGTTGGCTTGATGAGGAGAAAGGAGTCGAGAGTGCGGACAACTCGGCGGGACTTGTTCTTTTCATTCCCTAATAGGGTTTGGACCCGTATTTGGAACGGGAGGCCTGGTGGTCAATGAAGGTTCTTTAGCATCGGTGGGACCTTTGATTTCATGGTCCTCCCGAGGATATTGAGTGACAGCTATGCATCAGATCAACAGCTATCTTCTTTTGTCATTGATTTCTTTAGGAGGCGCTTTGAACAACTTAGCTCGTCCCTCCGGTGCTTACGCCAAATGCCATCCTCTTGACGCTTGTTCTTAGAGGCTACAGTTGCAGGGTCTTCCTACTTCCACAGATGATGTAGTCATTTTATTATCCCCTTGGGCATTCACCATGCATTTTACTATCCAAGGTGGGTGCACAGGAGAGCGCTCACACCCTCAGAGAGGGGATGAGGGGTTCACTCCACCATACCAACCCCACAATGGTAATTTTTTTTATTATTATTTGGCGTGGACCAGGACATGAGGGGAGTGACATCTCCCTCGACGGATACCATATTGACCTAGGTTAGACGTGAAGCTAACATACCATAAAATACCATATTATTATGGTTATCTGGACTGGTATTTTTTAACGGCTTAGATGTGAAGTCATGACACCGTACAGCTTGGCTTAGGCGGAAGGCCATGACGCCAAGGTAGAATGTTTACCGGCTTAGGCGGAAAGCCATGATGCCGGACGAGGATATTTAACGGCTTAGACATAAAGGCATGACGCCGTACAGCTTGGCTTAGGCGGAAGGCCATGACGCCAAGGTAGAATGTTTACCGGCTTAGGCAGAAAGCCATGATGCCGGACAAGGATATTTAACGGCTTAGACATAAAGTCATGACGCCGTACAACTTGGCTTAGGCGGAAGGCCATGACACCAAAATAGAATATTTACCAGCTTAGGTAGAAAGCCATGATGCCAGATAAGAATATTTAACGGCTTAGACATAAAGTCATGACGCCGTACAACTTGGCTTAGGCAGAAGGCCATGACGCCAAGGCAGAATGTTTACCGGCTTAGGTGGAAAGCCATGATGCCGGATAAGAATATTTAACGGCTTAGACATAAAGTCATGACGCCATACAACTTGGCTTAGGCAGAAGGCCATGACGCCAAGGCAGAATATTTACTGGCTTAGGCGAAAAGCCCTGACGCCGAACAAGGATATTTAATGGCTTAGACGTGAAGTCATGACGCCGTACAGCTTGGCTTAGGCGGAAGGCCATGACGCCAAGGTAGAATGTTTACCGGCTTAGGCGGAAAGCCATGATGTCGAACGAGGATATTTAATGGCTTAGACATAAAGTCATGACGCCGTACAACTTGGCTTAGGTGGAAGGCCATAAAGCCAAAGCAGAATATTTACCGGCTTAGGCAGAAAGCAATGATGCCAGACAAGAATATTTAACGGCTTAGACATAAAGTCATGACGCCGTACAACTTGGCTTAGGAAGAAGGCCATGACGCCAAGGCAGAATGTTTACCGGCTTAGGCGGAAAGTCATAATGCCGGACAATAATATTTAACGGCTTAGACATAAAGTCATGACGCCGTACAACTTGGCTTAGGCAGAAGGCCATGACGCCAAGGCAGAATATTTACTGGCTTAGGTGAAAAGCCATGACGCCGGATAAGGATATTTAACGGTTTAGATGAAAAGTCATGACGCCGTACAACTTGGCTTAGGTGGAAGGCCCGAGCCAATGGTGAAAGGGTCTTTTTGTTGACTGACTGGACGAGAGGTCCACGCCAGAGGTAGAGGGGTCTTTTGTTGTATGGTCAGACGGAAGGTTCGAGCCAAAGATGAAAGGGTCTTTTTATTTACTGACTGGATTTAAGTTCCAAGCCAGAGGTAGAAAGGTCTTTTTGGTGTCTGGCTGGACAAAAGGATCCAAGCCAAAGGTGAAAGGGTCTTTTTATTGACCGACCAGACGAAAGGTCTTAGCCAGAGGTAGAATATGAACATTAACCTGACGGGATGTCAGACTTAACAAACCTTGCCTAGGCGGTATGTCTAGAAAAGGGCAGAAATAAAGCATTGTTGTCATCTCGACGTCATGTCGAACACGACCAACCTGGAAGAGACGAAGGGTCCGCGTCAGAGGTAAAAGGTTCTTTTTGTTGTATGGTCGGACGGAAGGTCCAGACCAAAGGTGAAATATGGATGTTGACCCAACGGGCTGTCGGAGCCAACAAATCTTGCTTAGGCGGTATGTCCAAGGCAAGGGCAGACATTGAACACTGTTGTCGTCTCGACGTCATGTCGAACACGACCAACCTGGAAGAGACGAAGGGTCCGCGTCAGAGGTAAAAGGTTCTTTTTGTTGTATGGTCGGACGGAAGGTCCAGACCAAAGGTGAAATATGGATGTTGACCCAACGGGGTGTCGGAGCCAACAAATCTTGCTTAGGCGGTATGTCCAAGGCAAGGGCAGACATAGAACACTGTTGTCGTCTCGACGTCATGTCAAACACGACCAACCTGGAAGAGACAAAGGCTCTGGGCCAGGGCAGAATATGGTTGTTGACTAGATAGATTGCCAAAGTCAACCAACTTGGAAAAGGCATGAGGCCTGAACCAAAGGCAGAATATAACATAGGTGTTGATTGACGTCCTGTCGAAGCCAACAAACTTGGTAGAGATGTGAGGCCTGGGCCAAGAGCATCATGTAGGATAGGCGTTGACTCGACGGCATGTCGAAGCCAACAGACTTGGCAGAGGCGTGAGGCCTAAGCTAGGGGCAGAGTATAGGCTATGAATGTTGACCCAACAGGATGTCAGAGCTAAGAAACCTGGCTTAGACGGAATGTCCAAGACAAGGGCAGACATAAAACAATGTTGTCATCTCGACGTTTATGTTGAAAATGACCAACATGGAAGAGACAAAGGGTCTAGGCCAGGGCAGAATATGGTCATTGACTTGACAGACTTGCCAAAGTCAACCAACTTGGAAAAGGCGTGAGGCCTAGGCCAAGGAAAGAATGTAGGATATGGATGTTGACCCGACGTCATGTCGAGGCCAACGAACTTGGCAGAGGCGTGAGGCCAAAGCCAAGGGCAGAATATGGAATAGGTGTTGACTCGACGTCCTGTTGAACTCAACGAACTCAGCGAAGGCGTGAGGCCTAAGCCCATGGGTATGATGTGGGATAAGTGTTGACTCGACGTCATGTCGAAGTCAATGAACTTGGCGAAGGCGTGAGGCCTAAGCCAGGGGTAGGATATAGGGTATAAATGTTGAATCAACGTCATGTCGAGGCCAACGAACTTGGCAGAGGCGTAAGGCCTAAGCCAAGGGAAGAATATAGGGTATGTGTTGACTCGACGTCCTGACGGAGCCAACGAACTTGACAGAGACGTGAGGTCTAAGCCAAAGGCATAATGTAGGATAGGTGTTGACTTGACGTCATGTCGAAGCCAACGAACTTAGCAGAGGCGTGAGACCTCAGCCAAGGGTATAATGTAGGATAGGTGTTGACTCAATGGAATGTCGAAGTCAATGGGCCCTGCCCCGATAGAAGGTTTGGGGTGAGGGTAGACTAGATCGTAGATGTATGAGAGGCCCAGACCCAGGGCTAAATATTGATGTCAACCCGACGAGGTGTCGGAGTCAACCAACCTTGCTCGGACGATAGGTCTGAAAGAAGGGTAGAATATGTAGGTGAAGATGTCAACCCGACGTCATGTCGAACTTGACCAACTTGGCAAAGACGTGAGGTCTAAGCCAAGGTAGAGTATGGACATTGACCCGAGGAGATATCGGGATCAACAAACCTTGCTCAGACAGAAGGTCCAAGACAAAGCGAAGAGGTCTTTTGTTGGTTTATTAGTTTGGATTGACTGAGTTTATTGAATTTGTTGGGTTTACTGAGTTTACAGGGCTTATTGGTTTCATTGAGTTTGTTAAATTCATCGGATCTATTAATTAAGTTTGTTGGGGTTTATTTGATCTATTGAGTTTATTGATTTGATGAGTCGATTAACTTGTGGGGCTTATTAGATCTACTGGATTTTATCGATTCCATTGAGTTTATTGATTTGTTTGGTTTTATTGGGTTTGTTGGGTTTGTTGCATTTGTTGGATTTTGTTGGTCTTACTGACTTATTAAGTTCATTTCAAACCATTGTTTTCATTTCTTCATCATTTTGATTTCTTTCTTCTTTTTGTTTCCCTTTTTTGTTATTATTATTTTGTTATTATTTGTTTTTTTTTGTTGGGCTCCCCGACGCAGTCTCGTCTGCGATGCGGGATATTTTGTCCGGTGGGACTATTGATGAATTTGACTATTTATTCTATTGGTGGGGCTAGGGATTGATGTCCAAGAGCCCGGCGGGCCTGGCGAGGGCGGAGTGCCACTAGGCCAAAGAAAGGGTAGCTCGGTCAGGGCGGAGTGCCACCAGACCGAGGAAAGGGTAGCTCGGTCAGGGTGGAATGACACTAGACCAAAGAAAGGGTAGCTCGGTCAGGGTGGAGTGCCACTGGACCAAGGTGGGGGTAGCTCGGTTAGGGCAGAGCGGCACTAGACCAAGGAAAGGGTGGCTTGGTCAGGGCGGAGTGCCACTAGACCAAGGAAAGGGTAGTTCGGTCAGGGCGGAGTGTCACTAGACCAAGGTAAAGGTATCTCAGTCAGGGCGGAGTGCCACTAGATCGGGGAAAGAGTAGCTCGGTCAGGGCGGAGTGCCACTGGACCATGGTGAGGGTAGCTCGGTTAGGGCAGAGCGCCACCGATCCAAGGTGAGGGTAGCTTGGTTAGGGCGGAATGCCACCAGACCAAGGAAAGGGTGGCTCGATCAGGGCGGAGTGCCACTGGACCAAGGTGAGGGTAGCTCGGTTAGGGCGGAGCACCACCGAACCAAGGTGAGGGTAGCTCGGTTAGGGCGGAATGCCACTAGACCAAGGAAAGGGTGGCTCGGTCAGGGCGGAGTGCCACTAGACCAAGGTAAAGGTAGCTCGGTCATGGCGGAGTGCCACTAGACCAGGGAAAGGGTTTCATGAATCCTACCAGTAGGACAAAGGATAATTTTGGGGCTCGGCGAGGGCGGAGTGCCTCAGGCCAAGGAAGAGGGCTTTATGAATCCTACCCAGTGGGACGAAGCTTATTTTCGAGCTTGGCGAGGGCGGAGCACCTCAGGCCAAGGAAAAGACTTTGTGGACCCAGCCCGATGGGACAGAAGGTAATTTTCAAGTTCGGCTAGGGCAGAGCGCCTCCGACCAAGGGAAAGCTTTTGTGGGCTCGGCCCGACGGGGCTGATGGGCAAATTTTGATCTTGACAAGGGCAGAGTGCCTTATACCAAGGAAATAGGAGATTTATTGGGCCCACATTGGACAAGGAATCCAAACCGGCATTGATTGGAGAGTCCCATGGGACAAATATGGCATTGTTGTGACTGAATGCCGAAAGGCCATGAGAGTGCATTGGCTGGGAGCATAGGTCCCAGATCAAGTGTGGAGGGTTAGTCTTGGTGGCACGAGTGGGGAGTATCCCCGTGTGATAGGAGGGCGGCAAGGCACCATGAATTCTGCTAGGGCCAGGGGTGCAGAGATAGGCCACTTGAAGCCAAAAGGCGCTTCTTTGTTGGCTTGATGAGGATAAAGGAGCTGAGAGTGCAGACAACTCGGGAGGACTTGTTCTTTTCATTCCCCAATAGGGTTTGGACCCGTATTTGAAATGGGAGGCCTAGTGGCCAATGAGGGTTCTTTAACGTCGGTGGGACTGTTGATTAACATGATCCCCTGGGAGTATTTAGTGACAGCTATACATCTGATCAATAGCTATCTTCTTTTGTCATTGATTTCTTCAGGAGATGCACCAAATAGCTTCGGTTCGGGCCTGCGACGGTTATGCTAGGTGTCCTCCTCTTGACGCCTATTCTTAGAAGCTGCAGTTGTAGGGTCTTCCTGCCTCCACAGATGATGTAATCATTTCATTATTCCTTGGGCATTCACCATACAATGCTACTAAGGAGTCTTCTGCCCATGGGGAGGGTGGGGAGGCCTTGCTGACCTTATAAGTTCCATTCTTCTTTTCTTTTGCATTCATTTTTGAACGGACAACTCAGATGGCGTCGACAGTACAGCGCAGTGTAGAGCCGTCACTCTTCGTCAATTTATTTTTTAAACAGACCAAAGTGGGTGCATAGGAGAGCGCTCACCCCCTCAGAGAGGGGATAAGTGGTTCGCTCCACCACGCCAACCCCACAATGGTAGTTTCTTATTTGGCACGGACCAAGACATGGGGGGGGGGAGTGACATCTCCCTTGACAGATGCAGCCATCCAGGCCTCCTTCAAAAGACATTTTTTCTCTTCTTTTTTTTGTTCCTGCCCCCAGAACATGACCTTTCCTTTTTTTTTCTCTTTTTTTTTGCTTCATTTGCCATTCTTCTTTTATTGGCAAGCATCCACATTCAAGCTATGCGGGCCTGCTAGACATCGGCTTCAGCCAGATTTGCGAGGAGCGGTTCAGGCGGTAACGCCGCGCATGGCTGCTCTTTTAAGGACAGATATTTGATGAGGGCAGGGTGGGTCCACCTTATACTCACCCATCTGTAGTTCGCCTTTCTTGATTAGGCCTTCAATAATGTCCTTGAACACATAGCAATTCTCAATGGGATGCCCCATCACTTGGTGATAAGGGCAGAAGTGTGGATCGTCTTTTCTTTCGGCATCGCCTAGCTTCTTCGGCTCTGGAAGCACTACTTTACCGCATTCACAGGCCCATTGAAAAGTGCCCTAGTCTTGTTCTTTGGAAAGGAGTATGATTTCATTGTTTTGCCTCTTAATGAGGGCCCTTGTTTTGTCGGCTTGGCCGAAGACGCCTCTTTCATTTTATTCTTCTGTTTCTCGAAGGCTTCAAAATTTAAGGCGCGAACTTCTTCTTGTGCCGGAGGTTTGTTGATTGGTTTATTCTTCTGGCTCGAGGCCGTAGAGGATGAGCAAAGCCTTGCCAGAACTGCTTCAGCATTGGCCGCAATGTCGCCCAGTTGTTCAAAGGTCGTGACTTCAATGTCAATGACCCATCGTAGAATTTCTATTCTCAAATTTTCTTTGCAGATTTGAACAGAGTCCCCGTAGCTCAGTGGATGTCTGCATCTTTCACGGAGATTCCTCCACCTTCTTATGTAGTCCATGACAGACTCATTATCTTTTTGTTTGGCTGCTTGTAATACGGGCTTGGTGACTTCCTCTTCGGCATTGTTTGTTTTGCCTTCAGCTCGTCTGGCTGCATGCGCGGTCTCATTGGCACCATCTTCGGAGATGCTTTAGTTGCCCCCTGACATGCTCGGAAGACTATATGTTTGAGTGGTTGAGGGAGGATACCCCCTGTAAGATCATGTGCTATTCGGGGTATGACTGGTCGTGCTGAAGCTTCAGGTGAGCTAGCACCACCTTGTGTCGCCTCATGTAGATGTCCTGCCAGTTGCGGCATAGGTGGACCTAGATTCATTTCATTCAGCTGCCTTTGCAGCATTTCAATTTCCTATTACTTCTGGTTTAGCAGTGCCACTACAGCGGGGCCTTGCCAAGAGGGGCCGTGAGTGCTATCTTGCGCCTTCAGTCTGACTAGGGTGAGTGGCATTCCGTCATTGTTGCTGGATGCCCCCGATTTCTTCAAGATGAACTCCCTGGGTTTTATACCTTCGAATGGAGGAGGAACGTGGTATTGCCCCCCCTTGTTGGCTGACGGGTGTCTTGATATCCTCCCAGGTCTAGCATAATGATAGGAGGCAGAAGCTTTAGCCTGATTTGCTCCTTTTGGCATAAAGCAAATTTCTTCATCTTCTTCATCAGCAGCTTGAGCCACACTGGACGGTGCTGACAGCATGTTACAAGAGAGAGCAACATATCTTATTTTAGCTTTTGTATTCTCATTTTCCTTCTCCCATATGGCTGGCATCTGCCCTCGCAGTGGGTCGTTCGGTGCATTGAACACCCTTGCCTTTTCTTTAATTCCTTTTGTTAGCCCGTGAGACTTATTGTGTATTCGAAGAGCATGCTTCTTGACCTGCATAGGCTGGCTCTTGAGCTGTTCCTGCTCATCTAGCATGTCTGTAACAGTTTGTAGCCGTTCCACGGTTGAATTGATTTCTTCATGCGCCCACGCCGGGGCTTATGTCTTTGTGTTATCCACTGGCCTTCTGATAGCCACAAGAGGGGCTATTTGTTGCCAAGCCGGATGTAGCAACCCTGATAAATGAATATTTGAAATGAATTAAAATATATATACTACAGAAGTAATACAGATAATAAGAAGAGGGTTAAATAGATGAAATAAAACAAGATACAAATAACGCCTCTTAGTAAGGCGTTAATTTAAAAAGAAACGCCCTTTACTTGGGCGTGTTTTAAAAATAAGGAACGCCCTTATACAAGGCGCTTCTTAAGAAACGACCTGTACAAGGTCGTCAATTCAGGAATCGACGCCCTAACCTAGGTCGCTAATTCCATTCGTGAATCGTTCGAACCCAGAGCTTATCCAGGGAAGGATCATGTTAATCTAGTAAGTGTTTAATAGGGCAAGGACTCTAATAGGGATATATTACCCTCAATTAACCACTACCTTTGTTAGGATTCTAAATCCTATAAATAATACGTTCGATCCAAACCTAAACCTATTTGACCAATCGACTGTAGAGGTACGTGAAGAACCAATAGTTCTTCTTATTCCTTGTTTGTTCTGTTCCCTTTTCTTATGTACGTAGCACATGAAGAATTAACGATTCTTCATCCCTTCTTACAGGTTAAGAAGCTCCTACGAAAGAACCAGGTGATGTTCTTTCTTCCTTAAATCCTCATCGTTTCCTACTATACGATCATGTATTGATCTTCTCTTATGTGTATGGAGTTTGTTCTTCATCAACCGGTTACTCCATCTGACCTTGCTACTGTGGATATTGGGTTGACAAAACTCAACTTCCTTCCTTCCGAGAAGGCTCTGTTAACAAATAGAGTTTTTCACCTTCATTCGTCCAGCTTCAGACAGTTATTAAGGTAGGTTTTCTCAAGTTACTGTAGCCCAAATGAAATTAATGCAAGATATATATATATAAGCATGTCATGCATACGGTTATTATAGTTTCCATGCGTTTTCTGCAATATTCTGAAAGAGACGCCCCTGTCAAGGGCGCTAATTCACATGAAACGACCCTTCCCATGTCGTTAATTTCATATTTAACGCCCTGTACTCAGGCGTTAATTTCTTTAAACCGTTAATCACCCATCTTAAGAACTGATTATCTATGAAATCATGATTATAAAATATTGCATGATCCTCTGTCTTCAACCTGCTAACTTTACTGTCATGATATTATATTCGTTCCTCTGTTATCCTGAAATTATTACTGTCCTTAAAATTTCTGAAGAAACTTGAATTAACGACTTGGACAAAGTCGTTTTCCATATGTTAACGCCCCAGAACAGGGCGTGAATCTGAAAGATAACGCCCCTTCCTAGGGCGGGTATCGGTTAAAATCCTGAAATTTATATATTCTGAAAAATAGAATTAAATAGTAATGCCCCTGCCCAGGGCGCGTTTTTGATAATTCCTGAAAATTATTTATATTCTGTCAAATATGTAAATAAGAAGACGCCTTCGGGTGTAGTCGTCAAATCTTGAAGAAACGACCCTGACAAGGGCACGTTTTAGATAAATTATTGAAATAATGAAATTCTGCAAATATGGAAAATATATGAACGCCCTTCTGTTAGGCGTTAATTTCTTGATAAACGACTTTACTTAAGTCGTTATTTTACTGTAAAACTGATTTTTTCACTGTTTCTGTTAACCGATGGTTTCATATTATACCTATACATATATATCGGCACTATTCTCCACTCCGTGAGTATAGTCCCACTTTTCACGATTGTTTTATCGATCACACTCAACTCTCATTGACCTACAAGCTCTCCATTGGACATTTCGTTCCTTTGGACTAGCGAGTTAGTCATAGAGACCTCCGTAAGACTCCTCGTACCTTGGATTCCCTCAAGGTCGACTGAGCTGGTTGTACCCTAAAAACCCATTACACAATCTTTGCCATGTCAATCTAAAGAAACATGGTATACCGGCCCTTATGATTAAACAAAGAGTATATCATAAGAAATCCTTAATGGGATGATGATATCATGCCATATCATGTCATTCTTGTAAACCTCAATTCTATGATAAGAATGAGGGTATCTTACCTTCGATATACTGTTCATGTGGACCTCAATTCTATATAAAGAATGTCCATATTGATTTGTCATGGTACCCAAGTTAAGGGAACTATATTCTACCTAGTTTTATCGATATCGTGATTATACCGTTATTATCGGCATTCTATGTCCTTTGTCATATTTTTGGACTCCATTCTGTCAAAGTTGTCATACATGTCTACAAGCTTGATTATTGAAATTCTATGTTGGCTATGAACAAGAGTGGATGTCAAAATACATGATAAATGCCTGCGCATATAGGGCCCGATCTGGTCCTAGGGGGAGCACCCGAAAGTACTTGTGCCCATGGGAGTTAAAATGATAAGGTATCTGGCATTATACCGAGTACTTTACTTTCTAGATTGGACATTCCACATAAATCTTGTACTTGAATCGTACTTGACTTGACATGAAATGCGTGGCCCGAAAAAGGGTAATTTACTTGCTTGCTACATGATAGCCAAAGTTCCTGACATGACTTGTTAAATGTACTTGCTTGAATATCTTGAGTATCTTGTTGAAAGTTCATGATTAGTTCATCTTAATTCCTTGATATTACATTCTCTCTATCTTGTCGTTTTATGCGAGCATGCATAGCTTTATTGCATTCATGAAAGATGTAATTACTTAAACCCCTTGCTAGTACTTGAGATATAATTTCCTACTGAGCGTTCGCTCATTCCGTTTGTCCCTTACTTTTCAGGTAAGTCCGACGACGATGGAAGTCAATCGGATGGGAATGGTCAAGACTGAAAGAGCTAGAGCTTGTCCAAGTGTCATCTAGTCGTTTTCCTATTTTCTCGAGTCAACTATGTACTTTTCCTTTTTATTAAACAGAGTATTGGATTTGTAATAGTCTATCCATTATGAAATAAAGGATTGGGTTATCTTGCTATTTTGCGTATCTCTGTCTTTGTGTCGAATACACGACCACTCTGATTGACATGATTGATATAAACTCGTCATGCGTCTCCGGGTATCTTCCGCGCCTGGGGCGTGACAGTTTTTATGGTATCAGAGCTTAAGGTATTCAATTCCTAGGAAAAACCCAAGTCCAAGGATAAGTTTGAACCTTTAAACTAGTGAGATTGGGTAGAACCAAGGGTTAAAGTTAAAAATAGAGTACTGGTTTCTAAGTGTAGTCTCGTACTAATATAGTTATTGTAATTGTAGGATAATGGCTGCCGAACGTGCTCAATGGTGCAACATGCAGCGTACCCCCCAAGGAATGACTCAAGTGCTACAACAGGTAGGACAAGGTGATGCTCCACGAGCTGGAAGCTTACACCAAGCCTTTAAGAGCATGAATCCCCCGAAGTTTATGGGATCAACCGATCCGGACGATGCCGAGCATTGGGTTCGGGAGACTGAACGCATATTCCGTGTTATGCAATGCACGGATTAGGACAAAGTCTTATTAGCTACTTTCCAGTTAGAAAAGGATGCTAGATGCTGGTGGGAGTCCATTGAAGCAACCATCGATCCTACTCAAGTAACATGGGAAGAATTTATGGAATACTTCAATGCTAAATATTTCTCGGACCGAGTCCAAGAAAAAAAGGCTGCAGAGTTCGCTGCATTAAAGCAACGATCTTTATCATTAGCAGATTATGAAGCTCAGTTCTCCAGGTTGTCTAGATATGCTAAGCATCTTATTAGCACGGAGAAGATGAAAGCCCGTAGATTTCTTAATGGGCTTAGGCCCCACTATATTACTCAACTGGGGCCTATGGACATCCAAGTTTATTCTGAAATAGTGCGCCGAGCTCAATTACTTGAAGATGCCACGGAACTATCTGATAGGATCCGTGGAAAAGACAAGAAGGAGCAAGTCACAGGTTCGGGTTCTTTTAAACCCAACTTTAAGAAGAGGCCCAATAATGGAGGTTCATCCTCTCAAGATTCCAAGTTCAAGAAATCCAAGCCCTTCTCTATCACCACTACACCTTCGAACGTAGTATGCAAGCATTGTGACAAGGCTGGTCACAAGACAGAAGAATGCTGGAGGAAGTTAGGAGCATGTCTCCGTTGTGGAAGCCGTGAGTATCGGATTCCCGATTGTCCATTAATGAATGACCAAGCCGGTGATGGTAAACGCCCGGTGACAAAGAACGCTCGACTTCATGCAATAAAGGAGACCGAGCAAGAAGAAGGTTGACTGGTAGAAGGTACATTAACAGTTTGTTCCAAAAGTGCTTATGTCTTATTTGATACGGGTGCATCGCATTCCATTATTTCTAAGAAGTTTGCCGACCCGTTACCGTTAGAACCAGAATGGATAAAAATAGTTCTAACTACTCCTCTTGGAAGTGAAAATGATATTACTCATCACTACCAAAACTGTGAGGTAATAGTTCAAGGTAGGAATTTACCTATAGATCTCATATGCCTCGATCTAAAGGAGTATGATGTTATACTAGGAGCGGACTGGTTATCCAAATACCAGGCAACGGTTGATTGCCGCAATAGCCAAATTGCTTTCAAAGATATTCCAGAATTAGTCTTTACTCGCCCCAAGAGTCGGAGCAATTCCCCTCTTATTTCGGCCCTCCGAGCTAGCAAGCTCATCAGGAAAGGATGTACATCTTTCCTTACGTTTGTCACAATTAAAGAAGCTAAGGAAACTAAGCTAGAAGACATACAAGTGGTGCAAGAATTTCCGGACGTGTTTCCGGAAGATTTGCCAGGATTACCCCCTCAAAGAGAAGTGGCCTTCACCATTGACTTAGTCCCTGGTGCTGGTCCAGTTTCAAAGGCACCCTATAGAATGTCCCCTGCGGAACTCAAAGAGTTAAAAGAGCAATTAATGGAACTAATTCGAAAAGGGTTTATTAGACCAAGTATTTCTCCGTGGAGAGCACCAGTCTTATTTGTGAAGAAGAAGGACGGATCCATGAGATTGTGCATCGACTATCGACAGTTGAATCATCTCACTATCAAGAACAAGTATCCACTGCCGAGAATCAATGAGTTATTTGATCAGATTTCAGGATCCAAATATTTTTCCAAGATTGATCTCAGGTCGGGATATCATCAGTTAAGGATCAAGGATGAAGATATTCATAAGACTGCGTTTAGAAGCAGGTATGGCCACTATGAATTTGTTGTTATGCCTTTTGGACTAACAAATGTCCCTGCTGCCTTTATGCAGTTAATGAATAGCATATTCAGGCCTTACTTGGATCAATTCATAGTAGTCTTCATTGATGATATATTGATATATTCCAAAACTAAGGAAGAACATGAAAAGCATTTGAGGATGGCATTGCAAGTCTTGAGGACAAATCAATTATATGCAAAACTCAGCAAGTGTGAATTCTGGCTTGAAGAAGTGGCTTTTCTAGGACATGTGATATCCAAGGATGGTCTATCTGTTGACCCATCAAAGGTTGAAGCTGTTAGAAACTGGGAAAGACCAACCAATGCTAGCGAGATCAGAAGTTTCTTAGGTCTTGCAGGCTATTATCGGCGATTCATCAAAGATTTCTCTAAGATCGCCGTACCACTTACAAGATTAACTCGTAAGGAGATCCGATATGAATGAGTGAGGAATGTGAAAGAAGTTTCCAAACTCTCAAGGATCATCTTACTACAGCTCCGGTCTTAGCTCTACCAATAGAAGGAGAGAAATTCGAGGTCTACACAGATGCTTCTGGCATTGGCCTCGGATGTGTCCTAATGCAACAAGGAAAGGTCATAGCATACTCTTCACGTCAGCTGAAGAAGCATGAGGAAAACTACCCCGTCCATGACTTAGAACTGGCCTGCGGTGGTATTTGCCCTAAAGATATGGAGACACTACTTTTATAGAGTGCAGTTTACTGTATACTCCGATCACAAAAGTCTCAAATATCTATTTTCACAAAATGAGCTAAACATGAGACAAAGACGCTGGCTAGAATATCTCAAGGACTTCGACTTCAATATACAATATCATCCTGGAAAGGGTAATTATGTTGCTGATACCCTTAGTCGAAAGCCGAGAGCAATGATAGCCAATTGTATGATACAAGAATGGAGGTTGCTAGAACAATTCTCCGAGCTCAATATAAGCATGGACAAGGAAGCCAAATTTGTCACATTATCTCATGTAAGCATACAGTCAGATTTATTATCTGAGATACAAGCACTTCAGGATGATGATCCTATATTAGTGGAAATCAAAGGCAGATTAGAAGGACAATCTGATTTCCAATTAGCTTCTGATGGAAGATTAATGTTTAAAGATAGAACTTGTATACCAGATTGCCTAGAATTAAAGAAGAAGATCTTAGATGAAGCTCATAGATCAAGGTACACTATTCATCCAGGATCTACCAAAATGTACCAAGATGTGAAGAGGAACTTTTGGTGGCCTAATATGAAAAGAGAAATAGAGGACTATGTATCACGCTGTCTCACATGCCAACAAGTCAAGGTGGAACACCAAAAGTCTGCTGAAAACTACATCCTCTAGATATTCCTAAGTGGAAGTGGGAGGATATTGGTATGGACTTCATCATGGGTTTGTCTAAATCTAAAGGAGGACATGATGGAATCTGGGTTATCATTGACCGATTAACTAAGTTGGCACATTTCTTGCCAATTAAAAGCCGATGGTCAATTGATGTACTAGCTGCACTATACATCAAAGAAATAGTCAGGATACATGGGATTCCTGTCTCGATCGTGTCTGACAGAGACCCTCGCTTTACTTCTCATTTCTGGAAGGGTCTACAACATTCATTGGGAACAAGGCTTAACTTTAGTACAGCTTTCCACCCACAAACGGATGGTCAGACCGAGAGAACTAATCAAGTTGTTGAAGATATGCTTAGAGCATGCATCATTGACTTTGAAGGAAACTGGCATGACCACTTGCCTTTAGTTGAATTTGCATATAACAACAGCTACCAAGCTAGTATCCAAATGGCACCTTTCGAAGCCTTATACGGAAGGAGTTGCCGATCACCCTTATGCTGGAACGAAGTTGGAGAGAAACAACTGTTAGGTCCAGACATGGTAAGCGATACAACAGAGAAGATACAAGTAATCAGAGAAAGATTGTAAGTTGCTCAGACCAGGCAAAAGGCTTATGCAGATACAAGAAGGAGAGATCTTGAATTCCAAATCGGAGATCATGTATTTCTCAAGATATCGCCTGGACGTGGCATACGAAGATTTGGTGTTAAGGGCAAGCTTACGCCAAGATTCATCGGACCATTTGAGATACTCGAAAGAGTTGGCGAGGTTGCTTATCGCATCGCGTTGCCTCCTCAATTGTCCGAGGTACATAATGTATTTCACATATCCATGTTGAAAAAGTATGTACACGATCCATCGCACATTATCGAGCATGGAGATCTGGTGATCAAGAAAGATCTCACATATGAACAGAAGCCTTTGAAGATATTAGATCGCGAAATACGTACTCTAAGGAATAAGGTTATTCCCATGCTCAAGGTGCAATGGAACAAGAATTCTAAACGTGAAGCAACATGGGAGACCGAGGAATCTATGAAGAAACGATTTCCCGAGTTATTCTAAGAGGTATATGTTCTACACTCTCCACATGTATATTTATATATATATTGAATTTGGGGACCAAATTCTTTTTAAGTGGGGGAGGGTGTAGCAACCCTGATAAATGAATATTTGAAATGAATTAAAATATATATACTACAGAAGTAATACAGATAATAAGAAGAGGGTTAAATAGATGAAATAAAATAAGATACAAATAACGTCTCTTAGTAAGGCGTTAATTTAAAAAGAAACGCCCTTTACTTGGGGGTGTTTTAAAAATAAGGAACGCCCTTATACAAGGCGCTTCTTAAGAAACGACCTGTACAAGGTCGTCAATTCAGGAATCGACGCCCTAACCTAGGTCGTTAATTCCATTCGTGAATCGTTCGAACCCAGAGCTTATCTAGGGAAGGATCATGTTAATCTAGTAAGTGTTTAATAGGGCAAGGACTCTAATAGGGATATATTACCCTCAATTAACCACTACCTTTGTTAGGATTCTAAATCCTATAAATAATACGTTCGATCCAAACCTAAACCTATTTGACCAATCGACTGCAGAGGTACGTGAAGAACCAATAGTTCTTCTTATTCCTTGTTTGTTATGTTCCCTTTTCTTATGTACGTAGCACATGAAGAATTAACGATTCTTCATCCCTTCTTACAGGTTAAGAAGCTCCTACGAAAGAACCAGGTGATGTTCTTTCTTCCTTAAATCCTCATCGTTTCCTACTATACGATCATGTATTGATCTTCTCTTATGTGTAGGGAGTTTGTTCTTCATCAACCGGTTACTCCATCTGACCTTGCTACTGTGGATATTGGGTTGACAAAACTCAACTTCCTTCCTTCCGAGAAGGCTCTGTTAACAAATAGAGTTCTTCACCTTCATTCGTCCAGCTTCAGACAGTTATTAAGGTAGGTATTCTCAAGTTACTGTAGCCCAAATGAAATTAATGCAAGATATATATATATAAGCATGTCATGCATATGGTTATTATAGTTTCCATGCGTTTTCTGCAATATTCTGAAAGAGACGCCCCTGTCAAGGGCGCTAATTCACATGAAACGACCCTTCCCATGTCGTTAATTTCATATTTAACGTCCTGTACTCAGGCGTTAATTTCTTTAAACCGTTAATCACCCATCTTAAGAACTGATTATCTATGAAATCATGATTATAAAATAATGCATGATCCTCTGTCTTCAACCTGCTAACTTTACTGTCATGATATTATATTCGTTCCTCTGTTATCCTGAAATTATTACTGTCCTTAAAATTTCTGAAGAAACTTGAATTAACGACTTGGACAAAGTCGTTTTCCATATGTTAACGCCCCAGAACAGGGCGTGAATCTGAAAGATAACGCCCCTTCCTAGGGCGGGTATCGGTTAAAATCCTAAAATTTATATATTTTGAAAAATAGAATTAAATAGTAACGCCCCTGCCCAGGGCGCGTTTTTGATAATTCCTGAAAATTATTTATATTCTGTCAAATATGTAAATAAGAAGACGCCTTCGGGTGTAGTCGTCAAATCTTGAAGAAACGACCCTGACAAGGGCGCGTTTTAGATAAATTATTGAAATAATGAAATTCTGCAAATATGGAAAATATATGAACGCCCTTCTGTTAGGCGTTAATTTCTTGATAAACGACTTTACTTAAGTCGTTATTTTACTGTAAAACTGATTTTTCCACTGTTTCTGTTAACCGATGGTTTCATATTATACCTATACATATATATCGGCACTATTCTCCACTCCGTGAGTATAGTCCCACTTTTCACGATTGTTTTATCGATCACACTCAACTCTCATTGACCTACAAGCTCTCCATTGGACATTCCGTTCCTTTGGACTAGCGAGTTAGTCATAGAGACCTCCGTAAGACTCCTCGTACCTTGGATTCCCTCAAGGTCGACTGAGCTGGTTGTACCCTAAAAACCCATTACACAATCTTTGCCATGTCAATCTAAAGAAACATGGTATACCGACCCTTATGATTAAACAAAGAGTATATCATAAGAAATCCTTAATGGGTTGATGATATCATGCCATATCATGTCATTCTTGTAAACCTCAATTCTATGATAAGAATAAGGGTATCTTACCTTCGATATACTGTTCATGTGGACCTCAATTCTATATAAAGAATGTCCATATTGATTTGTCATGGTACCCAAGTTAAGGGAACCATATTCTACCTAGTTTTATCGATATCGTGATTATACCGTTATTATCGCCATTCTATGTCCTTTGTCATATTTTTGGACTCCATTCTGTCAAAGTTGTCATACATGTCTACAAGCTTGATTATTGAAATTCTATGTTGGCTATGAACAAGAGTGGATGTCAAAATACATGATAAATGCCTGCGCATATAGGGCCCGATCTGGTCCTGGGGGGAGCACCCGAAAGTACTTGTGCCCATGGGAGTTAAAATGATAAGGTATCTGGCATTATACCGAGTACTTTACTTTCTAGATTGGACATTCCACATAAATCTTGTACTTGAATCATACTTGACTTGACATGAAATGCGTGGCCCGAAAAAGGGTAATTTACTTGCTTGCTACATGATAGCCAAAGTTCTTGACATGACTTGTTAAATGTACTTGCTTGAATATCTTGAGTATCTTGTTGAAAGTTCATGATTAGTTCATCTTAATTCCTTGATATTACATTCTCTCTATCTTGTCATTTTATGCGAGCATGCATAGCTTTATTGCATTCATGAAAGATGTAATTACTTAAACCCCTTGCTAGTACTTGAGATATAATTTCCTACTGAGCGTTCGTTCATTCCGTTTGTCCCTTACTTTTCAGGTAAGTCCGACGACGATGGAAGTCAATCGGATGGGAATGGTCAAGAGTGAAAGAGCTAGAGCTTGTCCAAGTGTCATCTAGTCTTTTTCCTATTTTCTCGAGTCAACTATGTACTTTTCCTTTTTATTAAACAGAGTATTGGATTTGTAATAGTCTATCCATTATGAAATAAAGGATTGGGTTATCTTGCTATTTTACGCATCTCTGTCTTTGTGTCGAATACATGACCACTCTGATTGACATGATTGATATAAACTCGTCACGCGTCTCCGGGTATCTTCCGCGCTCGGGGCGTGACACCGGAGCTATAGGGGGCGGAGCGGGCCGGCCCATGGCTCCACTAACATGGACTCTTGGAGTCGAAAGGGATGTTGATATTGTTCTTTTCTTTATTGACGATGCTTGCCAATTTCTTTGCTTTTCTTCAGGCGCTAGGGCACAGTCTTCATTGGTGTGTTGGCTAGAAGCCTCTAACACTTCTTAAGGCAGTTGCTGACATATAGATATTACATTAATTGATGCCCCCAGAGTAGGCACTTCATGAGGGTGCGGAGGATCGACTCTGTCCTCCTCCATTTGTAGCTCCCCTCTTTTTATTAAGCCTTGGGCGATGTCTTTGAATATTTGACAATCTTCAATAGGGTGCCCCATGATTTGATGGTAGGGGCAGAAGTAAGGATCATCTCTTCTTCTGACGTCATCAGGTCTCTTTGTCTTCGGAAGCCTGATTTTGCTATATTTGACAGCCCACTCGAACAATGCTCGAGTCCGATCCCGGGGGAAGGCATAGAGCTTCTTTGCTTTGTTCTGCGGAGGATGACTCTCTCGACATTCAGCAGGTTCATTGAGAGGAGGGTTGTGCACCCATTTGTGCCTTTTCGCCGTGAGGCTGATAGTATGGACTGCTTTTAGCATCGGTCGTTTATCAACCTTCGTGACTTGATGACTTGAGCTGGTAGAAATGGAGGGATATCTTGTGAAGAAATCTTCAATCTCCGTGGCAATATCACTTAATCGGTCAAATGACCGGATTTCTATTCCAATCATCTTTTCCAGAATCTCCTTCTTTAGATTTTGTTTGCATATTTGTATTGCATCTTCTGGATGCGGAGGGCGCCGACACCTCATGCAGAGATCCTCCCATCTCTTGATATATTCTGTAGCTGTTTCATCATCTTTTTGCTTGGCTGCCAACAGCTCAGCCATGGTCACCTCTGCCTCAATCACGTGGAATCTTTCACTGAATTTTTGCTGCATGTCTGGCCCGTCGTGGATAGACCCGGTCGGCAGGTCAGAGTACCATTCAAAGGCAGGTCCTGTCAATGAAGACACAAAGAACTTGAGCAGGTACGACTCGTCCGCCGCCAAGTCGCCCATGACTATCATATAATTTGCAATATGCTCTTTCGGGGAGCCTTGCCCATTGTATTTGTCAAATTTTGGGGGTTTATTGACACCCGGAGACAACCTTTTTGCATCATGGTGGGCTGGATATGGTACTTCATATATGTCAAAGGGGGCATAGTCATCACCACCCCTCTTTGGCAGTCTTGCCTCGATCATCTGCTCCACCATCAACTTATTTAGCATAGATGGCTCTTCTAGTTGAGGGCAAAGGTGGGTGGGCTGCATCAATAATGCGGCCGAAGTCCTAGCATTGGATGGCAAAGGTTCTGACAGGGGAGCCTGCCGCTACATCTGAAGGGGCATTGGCCATGCTGGCTGGAGCCGTTGGGAATAATGCTGAGGAGTAGCCCAATTCTGAGCTGTAGTTAGTAGAATGGCCTGTGAAGGAGCACCCCCAGGGTTGAAACCTCCATGTGATGGCTCGGCTTGTGCCCCCAGTTCCTCGGGCGCCATAGCGTGCCTAGTCTTTTCATTCAATTTTCTCTTCAGCAGTTCTACCTCCTGCTGGTACCTTTGCAGCATCATCAGCACTTCAGGGTCCATAGCTGTTTTGCTACTGATGCCCTCGAGTGCTTTACCAAAGGTGCATCCAGATAGGGGTACCCTATTTACCAAAGGTGCATCCAGATAGGGGTACCCTATTTGGTTTATTATGGGTTTTTTTGGTTGTTAAGAATATTTTTTTAAGATCTCCCATAATATTATTCTTAATATTATTCTTAATATTGAGACTAGGGAACGTCGGCCCTCCATAAATTCTTTTCATCTTTTCATTTTGTGGAGATCTTTCAAGGCTTCTAGCCCCAACTTGCTTCTCCTCTTCATTCGCCCCCACGGGTGATATTTTGTCTCTTTCTTCTTCTTCGGCCCTGATGACACGAAGCAATCTTTGCTGGCCCATGACGGGACCTCCGAAGCTATGGAAATATTCCTGGACCATCCTTGTTGTGTCTTCCTGGCTGCATTCTGTAGAGATGGCAGAAGGTAGCACTTCGATTCAGGTTGACAATATGCATGAAAGCCGTGCCAGTTTAGCCACTTTATTGAAATTCCTTGATAATTTGGAGACGTGGGCTTGTCTTGCGGATACCCTGATGGTGGGTGAAGAGATCACAACCATTTTTTTTTTAACAAGAACCGGCCTATCTGGAGTCTAGACTGATCGAGTGCACCCCCCCTCAGAAAGGGAGAGTGTTCCCACTCCCCCAGGTAGCTCCAGGGCCCTAGCTTTTATTATTTTTTGTTGCAAAGGTTACATGGTCCTTGGGGGTATTCACCCCTAAAAATATCAAAAGGAAGCCATAACATAGGCCCTTATGTATCAAAAGGTAAAACACAAAAAGCAGCTGAACAAAATATAGCCAAGAGAACCTAGAAGCGAAAGGCTGGCAATCTGGCCTTATCAACCCTGAAGGTACCCCTAACCAGCCATGGGAGATCTTTATCATGAATAAACACCGAATTGCTGGAGGCATTACATGCATGTGATGCTAATGAATCGGCCATTTGATTCCCCTCCCTGTAAATATGCTGGATCGGGCAACCAATCTCCTGCAACAGCAACATAATCCTCTTCCACCAAGGATGTGTCATCCAGCTAGGGAGAATACCCTTCCTAGCTGCCTCCACAAGAACCGCACAGTCAGAAAAAATAGCTGCTAGTTTAATTCCACATTGCTTTGCGGCTGCTAGACCATCGTGTAGTGCTCTAGTCTCAGCCACAAGGCTATACCCAATACCATAGTTGAAGGCAAAGGCAAGAAATAAGCTTCCTGTTGAGTCTCTTATGCAGCCACCTCCCCCACTCCTGCCGGGGTTGCCTTTCGAGGCTCCATCGAAATGTAAAGTATAACCTTGCACAGCAAATTTGCATGGAACAGAAACTGGCTTTTGGATAACTATCCGAGGAGTTAGATTAAAAGTAGCTATAGTTCTGGCATGATATAAAGACATAGGCCTATGAAAAGTTATCCTGTCAAGAGCCAAAGAGATTGAGTATAAAATTTTCTTTTTAATAGCAGCACAGTGGACAGGCACACCTTCATATCTAGCAGCACATCTGGATTTCCATAATTCCCATATCATCATAATAATTGCAAGGAACCCAATAAGGCTAAAAGCTGATTGCATATTTGTACCTGAGATAAGATTCCATAGCCGGATAGTAATTTGATCACTAACCCATACTCTGTTGTTAATCAGTGGATACAGCCATCTCCATAAATCCGTAGCAAGTTCTCCAGTGATAAAGACATGATTAAGATCCTCTTGGCTAGGAAAAGAACAGCAGTTACACATGGATACCACATTAAATCCACAGTCCATAACCCTGATGTCAACCGGGACTGCTCGATGGAGAAGCTTCCAGGTAAATAGTGCAGCTCTCGGGGGAATGGCAGAGTGCCATAACTTGGCCCAGGCAGGCCTCCTTACTCCTTTAGGCCTAATCATATTGTATACTGATTTAACAGTGAAGTTACCTTTAACAGATCCAGTCCATACACATGTATCACATTCATTAGTCAACTGAACTTGGGGGAGTTGAGAAAACCCATTGAAATTCCTGGCTTCATGTTCTGGGTTCAACAAGACCTCTCTTACAGAAACAAAAGGGTGACCTGTACCCTCAATTGTATTGCTGTCCGGGATAACACAATACAAAGGCCTATTCCCAGTCCAATTATCCCTAAGAAAGTCAGTACCATCCCCACTACCAATGAAACATCTGCTGTGTTGTAGAATGATATCCCTGGCTTGCCTGAAAAATGCCATAGGCATGCCAGCAGGAAAAGGCTTCAAACAGCTAGCAAAATGCATTTTAATAAACCTACATCTGGCATAAACAGACCAAAGAGAAGAACCATGTATAATGTTCCACAGCATCTTAACAGCCAAGGCAATTTGAACTGCTGTCAGGTCCTTGATGCCCAAACCACCCTCTAGCCTAGGCTTCTGTATAGTAGACCAGGCTATCCAATGTCTCCGAATTGTGTTTTGATTACCTTGCCAGAAACAATTAGCACTCATGCTTTCAATAATATGTATTACCTTCCTGGGTATAAAACAAGCTGAAGCTAAGTATACAGGAATACTATGTAGAACAGAATCAATAAGCACAACCCTTCCTGCTGCAGATAACAACTTAGACTGCCATCCTAAGAGATCACAACCATGGTATCTTCTGCACGCGTAGCCCTTTTGCCCCCTCTTTTGGGGACATCAGCAGAATTGTTAAAATTCTGCGAAGCCGGTGTAGTGTTTCGGGTCTTCTTCAGAACCCAGACTTGTCTGAACTTTAGCAGTTTCAGGGTTTGCCTCCCTTGCTTGTTATCATTAAAATTGACCCTTCGGCTTGCTTGCACTTGGAAGGTGTTGTGAGTAGGCACAGTCGGGATGATCCAATCTGGCAGAACTTCGGCACCGCGACCAACATGGATGATGGACGTGGACTTCCCAGAGGCTGAAAGTTGGTTCCGAGGAGCAGTAGCAATTCTTCCCCTGGAGCTCTTCTTGTTGCCCCCAGCAGGCTTCTTCTCATGTGCCGCAGTTGGGCAAATAGTATGATGGACGTGGCAGCTCACGATCATCGGAGTTTTAAGTAGAGTTTTGTTAATTTGGCCCTCACTTCGGTGGGCCGCAGCTTTGTTGTTCTTCAACTCCACAAGTTCAGGACTCTCCACATCCAGGAGACTCGTGAATGCAACTCCAAGGAAGTTGGGGAAGCCAACGACCGGGGAAAAGTTACCGAAGGTAGTGGGTATGGCAAGGTAGCCGTATGCAACATGGTCTGCCATGATTTGAGGACCGAAAACAAGCCCAGATAGTCCGCTCGCCATCACTTCAACCTACAAAGAGGAGAAACAAGTCGAATGAATAGTTAACATTTGAAATAGTTAACATTTGGAAGACCCGGCGTCATGGCTTTTCGCCTAAGCCAGTAAATATTCTGCCTTGGCGTCATGGCCTTCTGCCTAAGTCAAGTTGTACGGCATCATGACTTTATGTCTAAGCCGTTAAATATTTTTGTCCGGCATCATGGCTTTCCGCCTAAGCCGGTAAACATTCTGCCTTGGCGTCATGGCCTTCTGCCTAAGCCAAGTTGTACGGCGTCATGACTTTATGTCTAAGCCGTTAAATATTCTTGTCTGGCATCATGGCTTTTTGCCTAAGCCAGTAAATATTCTGCCTTGGCATCATGGCCTTCCGCCTAAGCCAAGTTGTACGGCGTCATGACTTTATGTCTAAGCCGTTAAATATTCTTGTTTGGCATCATGGCTTTCCGCCTAAGCCGGTAAACATTCTACCTTGGCGTCATGGCCTTCTGCCTAAGCCAAGTTGTACGGCGTCATGACTTTATGTCTAAGCCGTTAAATATTCTTGTCTGGCATCATGGCTTTCTGTCTAAGCCGGTAAATATTCTACTTTGGCGTCATAGCCTTCCGCCTAAGCCAAGTTGTACGGCGTCATGACTTTATGTCTAAGCCGTTAAATATCCTTGTCCGGCATCATGGCTTTCTGTCTAAGCCGGTAAACATTCTACCTTGGTGTCATGGTCTTCTGCCTAAGCCAAGCTGTACGACGTCATGACTTCACGTCTAAGCCGTTAAATATCTTGTCCGGCGTCATGGCTTTCTGCCTAAGCCGGTAAATGTTCTGCCTTGGCGTCATGGCCTTCCGCCTAAGCCAAGTTGTACGGCGTCATGACTTTATGTCTAAGCCGTTAAATATTCTTGTTTGGCATCATGGCTTTCCGCCTAAGCCGATAAATATTCTGCCTTGGCGTCATGGCCTTCTGCCTAAGCCAAGTTGTACGGTGTCATGACTTTATGTCTAAACCGTTAAATATCTTTATCCGGCGTCATGGCTTTCCGCCTAAGCAGGTAAATGTTCTGCCTTGGCGTCATGGCCTTCCGCCTAAGCCAAGTTATACAGCGTCATGACTCTATGTCTAAGCCGTTACATATTCTCCCTTGGCGTCATGACCTTACGTCTAAGCCAAGTCATTCGACATCATGACCTTCGGTCTAAGTCGACAAACCTCTTACCCTTGGATTGGAACTGTTGTCCGAACTAACGAACGAAAAAACCTCCTTTGGCTTCATACCAACCTGTGATCCCTCCTTTACCACCACATATGACACCTGCCCTCCACTACCATGGCATCGGGCTCCCGATGCCAAAATCATTGCGGGCATGCCCATTAAGCCCTTTAGAAAAGAGAAAATAAAAAGAAGAAACAAAATAGTAGAAAAAAAAGAAAAAAGAAAAAAAAGAGCAAAGGAAGAAAAAAAAAGAAAAAAAGAGAAAAAAAATTATAATCATGACGTGATTTGTGTGCTTCTTTGCCTCACGTGCATGTCTGCCTGAAATATAGTATTAACACACTTCATTCAAATTTCTAAGGCCGCGTACTCCTTTGATAAATAACATTATCCTGATGCAGGATATGTGTGCATCACGGCATACACTAAGGAATGAAAAGCCAATTCTCGGTGAGTGCATACGACTAGGGGAAGAGTCGTAGCCATGTCGCTAGCATAACTCGCTGAATACGCCCTAGATAAAACTCCAACACTTCACACATAATGTGAGGAATGATCTTTAGTCATAGGGGTGCCATAAATTCTTCTTAACACTTCATGGACGCTTAAATCTCTACACCCGCGTAAAGGGTGATCGTGAGGAAAAGCTGTCTGCCCCCTTAAGAAAAAAAATAGAAAAATGATGATAACGGTAAGTGGAATGTGAATCCAAGTAGCCGGGAATCCCCACTGAAACAAATAAGGAGACTCGCGCGAAAACGGTGCAGCAAACTCCATAGTTAAAATAAGGATGAATCCTAGTAGCCGGGAATCCCCACTGAAACAAATGAGGAGACTCACATCAAACGGTGAAATCCACAATAGTATCTTAATAAAGGACGAATCCTAGTAGCCGGGAATCTCCATTGAGACACATGAGAAACTCGCGTTGAACGGTGAAGTTCGAAATTAAGAATAAAAGGGGGTTGTGCGAAGCTACCAAAAGCCGAGAGCCCCGAATGTATGTGTAGGCGATAAAGTAATCCTCGAGTGCTACTTAGAACGTCTGCACGTCCCTATGTCTAGGTTTCATCACCCATATAATTGCACTTTAACACTATGGGGGAATAGTCCTGGGTGCAAATTGTGATTCATGCTATGCATATGTTCTACGCGGCGTCCCCTTTACGTATGCACATCTCCCTTAGTTATGCTTCGTGAGCCGCACTCTGTCTGTGAATCGGGGGTGCTGGTATCCTATCCCTACTATAGGGGAACTATACTCCATATATCTACTCTATGCTTGCAGTCGATGAGTGCCTGCGTGCTTGGATGAGGTTATAAAAACAAGATAATAAAAATGAATGATGAAATAAGAAATGAATGAATGATGATGAATTGAAATGGAATAAATAGTGGCAATATTTTCAAACGGGCAATGGGCTACACCCGCAGGCCCCGCTCCCTCGCCTCTCTGTCGCAAAACCCGCGGGTGGGGGGCATTTGTTGACACTAAAAATATTCCTAATACTTCCTGACTTCTGCTTCTGTAGGTCGTGAGTTCTGATCTGGTGCTCATGTGCCGACAGAGAAGAAAAGAAAGAAAAGAAGAAAAAGAATGGCGGAAGCCGAACAAAAGATGAGACCATAGAAAAGAAGAAAAGAAAAGATGCTCGGCTTCAATGAACAGCCGCTAAAGCAAGGTCCAAGAGCTCAGAAGAGTATTCGAGACCATCTCCGAAGAAGCAACCAAAAAGCTACAAATACAAGTGAAGCCGGCCCAGCATCACAAATTATTGTACCGAAGGCCATGTAAGCGGAAGACCCGCGTGCTCGAGCCGAATACACACGAAGTTCTGATTAAGGCCATTCATCGTATCAAGAGCTTCATCAACGCCCCATCAAGGTTTTCCAAGGACCGTGGCGAGAGGAATAGTCAACGGGGGCTTCTGGAACCATCCCCGGACCCATCGGCTGACCCGCGCCGAGCAAACAAGCTAAAACGGTGCACAAAGGTCATCGGCGCCCCTTAGACAGGCGCCACCAATTCCGGCGCGCCAAAACCAATTGGGGAACATTTCCCCGGCGCCACCAATTCTGGCGCGCAAAAGCTTTGCAGAAGCTCCTTCCCCGACGCCATGTTCACCGGCACGCCCCTCCGTGGCGCCAGATTAACTGGTGGCTATAAAGCAACAATTGTTCGACCAACTAAGAAGAGAAGGAAGAGGAGAAAAAATAGAAAGAGCCAATACGAGAGAAGGATCGGAAGAGAGCCAATCAAAGCCCGTTCATCCGAGGGAGGGGGGAACCTTGGGGGAGAAGCAGGGTTTCCACTGAGGGCTCTCGCCGCCATCTTCCCCGTCTGCTCGCCAGAATATCTCCGGAGCCAGAGAAGAGAGTCCTGTCATCCGATACTCTATTTTGGAGAAGAAGCTTAGGTGGGTTCCGCGGGTTTCTTCCGACGATTCTCTCTGGTTTCTCTCTTCTGATATAATGTAAGTGAGGGGAGGAGGGGCGATGACATGAGCCCATCTCCCCCCTTCACCATCTCTTCATTTCTTTGGCCTCTGTAATCCCTTCTCTACAACTAAGGAGATGGCGACCGTGCGACAACGCCGGCGCCGAATGCTAATGTACTGTGTCTTTTGCCCCCCTGTTGTGGGATGAACGATATGTTGATGATCTGAATGATACCATGCTATCTCTCTCTCTCTTCCTCCTCTCATTTTGTATATTCGTTTCCTTTATCTGTGCATATGGTTTTTGGGTCTCGGTTATTTGATGCCGAACATGCCCCTGGAACGCCATGGGCTACAGGAGTACTCCCCCCCAAGGCCTTTGGGTTGACGTAGTGGCCAAGCCCTGCTCGATCGCTTATGTGAATCTCATAGTTGGGGGGCATACTCGTGTATGCACTTCGACTCACCCCGTTTTAAGATCGTTTTCCTCCTCCCCCCTTTCCTGCATTGTTTCATTGCTCATGAAGGGGCAAGGCTGTTGCCGAAGCACGCATGATCTTTCCGTATCAACAAAGCCATCCATATATCTGGACGGCGCCGGCATAAGAGTCCTATGAGTGAATAGTGATTTGTAGGCGCCGGTGCAATAAGCCCCCTTGACTGCTATATCAGTCATCCATTTCCCTTGAGATCCCCAATTCCCTTAACATGTGGTCGTTAGTGTTTTAGCCGATGGTTGACTATCTACTAACTCTCTGGCCCTTGTGCGCTACTATTCGTCCATATTTTCATGCCGCCAGCAATCAGGGTATGCGAGCACGCTCTATAGCACTGCTCCATTGAATCGGGAAGGGGGGACATCTCCCAATGTTTCATTCCAACCACTCGCTCTGCGGGGACTCATCTATTGGTGATGAGTTTCCCACAGGCCAATGGGTGAATAACGACAGGGTTTATCTCGACAGATGCAAATCCACGGTCCTTAATGGACTTTGTGGTGGCCGTGGGTTGCGTGCCCGTCGTAGGCTAGCCCTCGGGGTTTCCTTCCCTCTACCGGTCTTCCCGATTAGAGCGTTGTGTCGACTCGGGTTACGTGCCCCTCACAGGCTAGCCCTCGGGGTTTTCGCTCCCATAATGAGTCGCCTCATTTGTTCACTCTCGCCCACGAACTTGGTGCCCCTAGTAGGCTAGCCCTCGGGGTTTTCCTATCCGTTCGGATTTGCCGGCCACCGTTGTGCCACCCGGCTCTCAGGGGTTGCTCCACTACGTGAGTACTCCCCGCTTCTTCCCAACAAATCTTCCGAGATGGGGAGATGCTGCTGAAATTTTGGCTCAAATGAGTTTGACTCGGAATGATCGCCGCACTCGAGTATGAACCTTGGGCGAGCCTGTGACTCAACTTCTGAATGGCCTGGGGCCGATCTGTTGAATAAATAACTTAATAAACTTTTGAAATCTTCAAAAAATGTTTTAACAAGTCCATATAAACCAATAAAACTTCAATTTCCATGAAAGTAGGCTAAACCGATGCGACGATCATCCGGCGCGCCCTCAAACGGCGCGCCATAAGGTGAGCGTGCCGTTTTAAAGCCCCCCTCTTCACCTTTCGTGGTGCCATTTTAACCTCCTCCTCTTCACCTTTTGTAACGCCGTTTTAACTTCCTCCTCTTCACCTTTCGTGGTGCCATTTTAACCTCCTCCTCTTCACCTTTTGTAACGCCGTTTTAACTTCCTCCTCTTCACCTTTCATGGCGCCGTTTTAACCTCCTCTCCTTCACCTTTTGTGGCACCGTTTTAACCTCCTCCTCTTCACCTACGGTTCCCATGCCGCTTTAACCCCCTTTTCCTAAGCGTTCCACGCCAGTTTAACCGAAATCGTGCCGTTTTAGGGTTTTGTTTCTCATGCCGTTTTAAATTATCACTCTCTGAGTGAATATTAAACCGCCTTACTGGCGAACACTACCCCAATTTGGATAACCCATGGACACATCGGTATCCCTCGCAGGCTCGCCCTCGGGGTCTTCGTCCATTCGGGTCCGCCGGTCACCGTGTATGGCTCCCGGCCTTTAAGGAGCTTACCCCATTCCATGGGTATTCCTCCACATTTCCCCAAGCACCCCGGGTTTAGGGAGATGTTGCCGAATTAACTATTTGTAAGACCGAGAATATAGATAAAAAAATGAATAAAGAAATGAAATAATAAAATAAAATAAATAAACAACAACTAAAAAAATAAATAAAAATAAAACTAATAGTAATAATAGAACAAACAAACATAATAAAACAAACAAACAAAACAAAATAAAACAATCACCGTTACCCGGTGTGGTCTAAACCGGCACGGTACCCCTGCGTCGTTTTAACACCACACTCAAAACCCCTTATCTCCCTAGCTCACCTACCCGGTGCGGCCCGGTCTGGCGCGCTCCTCATTCGCCACGCCGTTCTTAACCCCTCACACAACCACTACGCTGTTATATGTTTTTCTTCTTCACGTCGCGCTGTTTAAACAATTCCCCACCGTTTACACAATACGCAAGCACCCAGTAGCACACGTTGCACATTCTCCCGTTAAAGTAATGAAAACAAAAAAAACACAACACTTAACACGCCAACAACACATAATACATGTAGTGCTTCATATGCACATACGTTCGTCCCACTTAAACAAACAAACAATAGCATACACAATGCTTTATATACATTCCCCCATCCTATACATATATCTACACATAAAAAAAGGGGGTGAAATGCAAAGATAAAGAAATAATAAGATGTTAATAAAATAAACAAGTAAGGGTTAAATAAATAACAATAAGAAAATAACAATAATAATAATAGAGGAACAAAAGTGATAAATAAACAACAATAAAAATAACAATGAGAATAACAATAATGAAAGTGATAAATGAACAATAAAAAAATAATGAATGTATAATTGTCAAATAAATGCCAACAAAGGGAATAAAAATGCATGCATCTAATACAAAATAAAAATAATAAAATAAAATAAATAATAAATAAAGTGCATTTATGCATTTAAAAATAATAACAAGAATAAATAAAGAATAATGAACATGATCGTGTCCACTCCGGAGCTCTCACCTCCTCTAGACCCCGGGAAAGGGAATATTGATGACCCCCTGACAGGTCGTCCCTAGACCTCAGGGGTTAACCCCATTATGGCCACGGCATGACCTTATCCTGGGCCGATAAGCCGTTAAGTTCAATTCGTCTCGACCGGATTTGAACAGCATCCCCTTAATTTTCAAATATCAAATTTGCCATATCCTGGCATACATTATCCCGATGATACACGAGTCTGCCCGAATACGCTCATACTCGGCCCACCTCATGGGCCCATATGTATGCATCGTAACGCTATGTGCAGTCTCAAAATAAAAAGGCAACGACTAATCGACAGCGCTACGAGTGACAGGGGCTGTCAAAGTCTTCCCTAAATTTACAAATGAATGACCAAATAAACAATAAACAATAAAACTAAATATTACCACCTTGCATGCCTGCATGATCCGACTCTCCGGTATATCGAATGGTGATTAGCTAAAAGTCAGGTTAGGCCCGGCTGGAGGCTTTCAGTATGCGTGATGATGGTCTCGGACCTAGGTTCTCCGCCCTGTACCGGGAGCCGGCCTAATAAACAAATACTACCATATTGTGTGCTTGCATACAATCACATCTTTTACATATTCTACGGGCCCCATGGCCTCTCAATTTTGGCGATTAATCAAGGGTTTTCTCTCTTCTGGAGAGATGTAATTAACGCCGTAGCCTTTATGGTACGGCGGGTTTTGGGTCCCGACACGATCACCTATAATCATCTGGTTAGTCAGACGGTGCGCATAATAAATTTGTCACTCAGTGACTGGCACGCCTCACATAAATAAACCTTTAATAAATAAACCAAATAAACCCATAATAATAAAATATCTTTCTTAAAAAAAATCCATCTCCCACAAGCTGGCACGCCTGGTGGACTATTGATGAATTTGACTATTTATTCTATTGGTGGGGCTAGGGATTGATGTCCAAGAGCCCAGCGGGCCTGGCGAGGGCAGAGTGCCACTAGGCCAAGGAAAGGGTATCTCGGTCAGGGTGGAGTGCCACCAGACCGAGGAAAGGGTAGCTCGGTCAGGGCGGAATGCCACTAGACCAAGGAAAGGGTAGCTCGGTCAGGGCGGAGTGCCACTGGACCAAGGTGGGGGTAGCTCGGTTAGGGCGGAGTGCCACTAGACCAAGGAAAGGGTGGCTTGGTCAGGGCGGAGTGCCACTAGACCAAGGAAAGGGTAGTTCGGTCAGGGCGGAGTGCCACTAGACCAAGGTAAAGGTAGCTCAATCAGGGCGGAGTGCCACTAGTCCGGGGAAAGAATAGCTCGGTCAGGGCGGAGTGCCATTGGACCATGGTGAGGGTAGCTCGGTTAGGGCGGAGCGCCACCGAACCAAGGTGAGGGTAGCTCGGTTAGGGCAGAATGCCACCAGACCAAGGAAAGGGTGGCTCGATCATGGCAGAGTGCCACTGAACCAAGGTGAGGGTAGCTCGGTTAGGGCGGAGCGCCATCAAACCAAGGTGAGGGTAGCTCGGTTAGGGCGGAATGCCACTAGACCAAGGAAAGGGTGGCTCGGTCAGGGCGGAGTGCCACTAGACCAAGGTAAAGGTAGCTCGGTCATGGCGGAGTGCCACTAGACCAGGGAAACGGTTTCATGAATCCTACCCAGTAGGACAAAGGATAATTTTGGGGCTCGGTGAGGGCGGAGTGCCTCAGGCCAAGGAAGAGGGCTTTATGAATCCTACCCAGTGGGAAGAAGCTTATTTTCAAGCTTGGCGAGGGCGGAGCACCTCAGGCCAAGGAAAAGACTTTGTGGACCCAGCCCGATGGGACAGAAGGTAATTTTCAAGTTCGGCTAGGGCAGAGCACCTCCGACCAAGGGAAAGCTTTTGTGGGCTCGGCCCGACGGGGCTGATGGGCAAATTTTGAGCTTGACAAGGGCAGAGTGCGTTATGCCAAGGAAATAGGAGATTTTATTGGGCCGACATTGGACAAGGAATCCAAATCGGCATTGATAGGAGAGTCCCATGGGACAAATATGGCATTGTTGTGGCTGAATGCTGAAAGGCCATGAGAGTGCATTGGCTGGGAGCATAGGTCCCAGATCAAGTGTGGAGGGTTAGTCTTGGTGGGACGAGTGGGGAACATCCCCGTGTGATAGGAGGGCGGCAAGGCACCATGAATTCTGGTGGGACCAGGGGTGCTAAGATAGCCCACTAGAAGCCGAAAGGCGCTTATTTGTTGGCTTGATGAGGATAAAGGAGCTGAGAGTGTAGACAACTCGGGAGGACTTGATCTTTTCATTCCCCAACAGGGTTTGGACCCGTATTTGAAATGGGAGGCCTAGTGGCCAATAAGGGTTCTTTAACGTCGGTGGGACTGTTGATTAACATGATCCCCTGGGAGTATTTAGTGACAGATATACATCAGATCAATAGCTATCTTCTTTTGTCATTGATTTCTTCAGGAGATGCTCCAAATAGCTTTGGTTCGGGCCTGCGACGGTTACGCCAGGTGTCCTCCTCTTGACGCCTATTCTTAGAAGCTGCAGTTGTAGGGTCTTCCTACCTCCACAGATGATGTAATAATTTCATTATTCCTTGGGCATTCACCATACAATGCTACTAAGGAGTCTTCTGCCTATGGGGAGGGTGGGGAGGCCTCGCTGACCTTATAAGTTCCATTGTTCTTTTCTTTTGCATTCATTTTTGAACGGACAACTCGGATGGCGCCGACAATACAGCGCAGTGCAGAGCCGTCACTCTTCGTCCATTTATTTTTTAAACAGACCAAAGTGGGTGCATAGGAGAGCGCTCACCCCCTCAGAGAGGGGATAAGTGGTTCACACCACCACGCCAACCCCATAATGGTAGTTTCTTATTTGGCACGGACCAAGACATGGGGGGGAGTGACATCTCCCTTGACAGATGCAGCCATCCAGGCCTCCTTCAAAAGAATTTTTTTCTCTTCTTTTTTTTTGTGCCTGCCCCCAGAACAGGACCTTTCCTTTTTTTTTTCTCTTTTTTTTTGATTCATTTGCCATTCTTCTTTTATTGGCAAGCATCCGCATTCAAGCTATGCGGGCCTGCTAGACATCGGCTTCAGCCAGATTTGCGAGGAGCGGTTGAGGCGGTAACGCCGCGCGGGGCTGCTCTTTTAAGGACAGAAATTTTATGAGGGCACGGTGGGTCCACCTTATACTCACCCATCTGTAGTTCATCTTTCTTGATTAGGCCTTCAATAATGTCCTTGAACACATAGCAATCCTCAATGGGATGCCCCATCACTTGGTGATAAGGGCAGAAGGGTGGATCATCTTTTCTTTCGGCATCGCCTGGCCTCTTCGGCTCCGGAAGCACTATTTTGCCGTATTCACGGGCCCAATGAAAAAGTGCCCTAGTCTTGTCCTTTGGAAAGGAGTATGATTTCGTCATTTTGCCTCTTAATGAGGGCCCTTGTTTTGTCGGCTTGGCCGAAGACACCTCTTTCATTTTATTCATCTGTTTCTCGAAGGCTTCAAAATTTAAGGTGTGAACTTCTTCTTGTGCCGGAGGTTTGTTGATTGGTTTATTCTTCTGGCTCGAGGCCGTAGAGGACGAGCAAAGCCTTGCCAGAACTGCTTCAGCATTGGCCGCAATGTCGCCCAGTTGTTCAAAGGTCGTGACTTCAATGTCAATGACCCATCGTAGAATTTCTATTCTCAAATTTTCTTTGCAGATTTGAACAGAGTCCCCGTAGCTCGGTGGATTTCTGCATCTTTCACGGAGATTCCTCCACCTTCTTATGTAGTCCATGACAGACTCATTATCTTTTTGTTTGGCTACTTGTAATACGGGCTCGGTGACTTCCCCTTCGGCTGCCTTCGTACTCATTGTTTGTCTCACCTTCAGCTCGTCTGACTGCCTGCACGGTCTCATTGGCACCATCTTCAGAGATGCTTTAGTTGCCCCCTGACATGCCTGGGAGACTGTATGCTTGAGTGGTTGAGAGAGGATACCCCCTGTAAGATCATGTGCTACTCGGGGTATGACTGGCCGTGCTGAAGCTTCAAGTGAGCCAGCACTACCTTGTGTCGCCTCATGTAGATGTCATGCCAGTTGCGGCATAGGTGGACCTAGATTCATTTCATTCAGCTGCCTTTGCAGCATTTCAATTTCCTGCTGCTTCTGGTTTAGCAGTGCCACCACAGCGGGGCCTTGCCAAGAGGGGCCAGGAGTGCTATGTTGCACCTCCGGTCTGACTAGGGTGAGTGGCATCCCGTCATTGTTGCTGGACGCGCTCGGCTTCTTCGAGATAAACTCCCTGGGTTTTATACCTTCGAATGGAGGAGGAACATGGTATTGCCCCCCCTTGTTGGCTGACGGGTGTCTTGACATCCTCCCGGGTCTAGTAGCATGATAGGAGGTAGAAGCTTTAGCCTGATTTGTTCCTTTTGGCATAAAGTAAATTTCTTCATCTTCTTCATTAGCAGCTTGAGCCACACTGGACGGTGCTATCAGCATGTTACAAGAGAGAGCAACATATCTTATTTTAGCTTTTATATTCTCATTTTCCTTCTCCCATATGGCTGGCATCTGCCCCCGCAGTGGGTCGTTCGGTGCATTGAACACCCTTGCCTTTTCTTTAATTCCTTTTGTTAGCCCGTGAGACTTATTGTGTCCTTGAAGGGCAAGCTTCTTGACCTGCATAGGCTGGCTCTTGAGCCGCTCCTGCTCGTCTAGCCTGTCTATAACAGTTTGTAGCCGTTCCACGGTTGAGTTGATTTATTCATGCGCCCGTGTCGGGGCTTGTTTCTTTGTGTTATCCACTGGCCTTCTGATAGCCACAGGAGGGGCTATTTGTTGCCAAGCTAGAGCTATAGGGGGCAGAGCGGGCCGGCCCATGTCTCCACTAACATGGACTCTTTGAGTCGAAAGGGATGTTGATATTGTTCTTTTCTTTATTGACAATGCTTGCCAATTTCTTTGCTTTTCTTCAGGCGCTAGGGCACAGTCTTCATTGGTGTGTTGGCTGCAAGCCTCTGGCACTTCTTCAGGCAGTTGCTGACATATAGATATTACATTCATTGATGCCTCCGGAGTAGGCACTTCATGAGGGCGCGAAGGATCAACTCTGTACTCCTCCATTTGTAGCTCCCCTCTTTTTATTAAGCCTTGGGCGATGTCTTTGAATATTTGGCAATCCTCAATAGGATGCCCAAAGATTTGATGGTAGGGGCAGAAATGAGGATCATCTCTTCTTTTGACGTCATCAGGTCTCTTTGGCTTCGGAAGCCTGATTTTGCTACATTTGACAGCCCACTCGAATAATGCTCGAGCCCGGTCCCGGGGGAAGGCATAGAGCTTCTTTACTTTGCTCTGCAGAGGATGCCTCTCTCGACAGTCAGCAAGTTCATTGAGAGGAGGGTTGTGCACCCATTTGTGCCTTTTCGCCGTGAGGCTGATAGTATGGACTGCTTTTAGCATCGGTCGTTTATCAACCTTCGTGACTTGATGACTTGAGCCGGCAGAAATGGAGGGATATCTTGTGAAGAAATCTTCAACCTCCGTTGCAATATCACTTAATCGGTCAAATGACCGGATTTCTATTCCGATCATCTTTTCCAGAATCTCATTCTTTAGATTTTGTTTGCATATTTGTATTGCATCTTCTGGATGCGGAGGGCGCCGACACCTCATGCAGAGATCCTCCCATCTCTTGATATATTCTGTAGCTGTTTCATCATCTTTTTGCTTGGCTGCCAACAGCTCAGCCACGGTCACCTCTGCCTCGATGACGTGGAATCTTTCACTGAATTTTTGCTGCATGTCTGTCCAATCGTGGATAGACCCGGCCGACAGGTAAGAGTACCATTCAAAGGCAGGTCCTGTCAATGAAGACACAAAGAACTTGAGCAGGTACGACTCGTCCGCTGCCAAGTCATCCATGACTATCATATAATTTGTAATATGCTCTTTCGAGGAGCCTTGCCCGTTGTATTTGTCAAATTTTGGGGGTTTATTGACACCCGGAGGCAACCTTTTTGCAGCATGGTGGGCTGGATATGGTACTTCATTTATGTCAAAGGGGGCATAGTCATCACCACCCCTCTTTGGCAGTCTTGCCTCGATCATCTACTCCACCATCAACTTATTTAGCATAGATGGCTCTTCTAGTTGAGGGCAGAGGTGGGTGGGCTGCATCAATAATGCGGCCGAAGTCATAGCATTGGATGGCAAAGGTTCTGACAGGGGAGCCTGCCGCTGCATCTGAAGGGGCATTGGCCGTGCTGGCTGGAGCCATTGGGAATAATGCTGAGGAGTAGCCCAATTCTGAGCTGTAGTTTGTAGAATGGCCTGTGAAGGAGCACCCCCAGGGTTGAAACCTCCATGTGATGGCTCGGCTTGTGCCCCCGGTTCCTCGGGCGCCATAGCGTGCCTAGTCTTTTCATTCAATTTTCTCTTCAGCAGTTCTACCTCCTGCTGGTACCTTTGCAGCGTCATCAGCACTTCAGGGTCCATAGCTATTTTGCTACTGATGCCCTCGAGTGCTTTACCAAAGGTGCATCCAGATAGGGGTACCCCTTCTTCTTCAGATGCCATTATCTTGGTATTGAGAGTAGTGTTATTTTCATCAGCAACCCACTTGTCCTTAGAGACTTGCAGTAACTCAGCCTCAATTTTGCCCCGTCCTATCACCGGGTCTTCTCTTTCGGCAACCTCGGCCAGCCGTTCTGGTTCATTTATCAGGGCGCCATGCCCGCTCATCACCCCTGTCATATTACAGGTGAGGATTTGCATTCTTCTACTGCACTTTCTGACTCCCCTTTGGGCCTGACTAGGGAGAGTTGGCCCTTCATTTGTTGAAATTCTTTTCATCTTTTCATTTTGTGAAGGCCTTTCAAAGTTTCCAGTCCCACCTTGCTTCTCTTTTCATTCGCCACCATGGGTGACATTTTGTCTTTTTCTTCTTCTTCGGCCCTGACGACACGAAGCAATCTTTGCTGGCCCAGGGAGGAATTCTTGAAGTTATAGAAATATTCCCGGACCCTCTTTGTCATGTCTTTCTGATGACACTCTGGAGAAATGGCAGGAGACAGCACTTGGACTCGGACAGACGGCATATGTGAAATCCATATCAGCTTGGCAGCTTGATTGAAGTTTCTTGGATATTTGAAATATCAGCCTTCCTTGCACCGGCCCTGGCGGAGAGTGGAGGAGTTGCAATCATAACTTCCTCCGCATGCATATTCTCTTTTCCCCCTCTATTAGGAACATCCGCAGAATCTTTAAAGCCTTGTGAGGCTGGTGCAGGGCCTCGGATCCTCTTGGGAACCCAAATTTGCTTAAACTTTGGTAAGTTCGGGATTGGCCTCCCTTGCTTGTTGTCTTTAAAATTCATCCTTCGGCTTGCCAGCACTTGAAAGGGGTTGTGAGTGGGCACAGTCGGGATGATCCGATCCGGCAGAACTTCGGCACCGCGACCTTTGAAGTAGACTCAGATGCCCCCGATTAACGAGGACTTCCCAGATGTTGAAAGTTGACTCTGAGGAGTAGCAACAATTCTTCCTCTGGAGCTCTTCTTGTTGCCCCCAGCAGGCTTCTTCTCATGTGCCACAGTTAGGCAAACAGTATGGTGGACGTGGCAGCTAACGATCACCGGAGTTTTCAGTAGAGTTTTGTTAATTTGGCCCTCACTTCGGCGGGCCGCAGCTTTGTTGTTCTTCAGCTCCGCAGGTCCAGAACTCTCCACGTCTAGGAGATCCGCGAATGCAACTCCCAAGAAGTTGGGGAAGCCAACGACCGGGGGAAAGTTGCCGAAGGTAGTAGGTACGGCAAGGTAGCCGTATGCTGCATGGTCGGCCATGATTTGGGGACCGAAAATAACTCCAGACAGTCCGCTCGCCATCACTTAGAAAACCCTTGATTAATCGCCAAAATAGAGAGGCCTTGGGGCCCGTACAATATGTAAAAGATGTGATTGCATGCAAGCACACAATATGGTAGTATTTGTTTATTAGGCCGGCTCCCGGTACAGGGCGGAGAACGTAGGTCCGAGGACCATCATCACGCATACTGAAAGCCTCCGGCTGGGCGTAACCTGACTTTTAGCTAATCACCATTCGATATACCGGAGAGTCGGATCATGCAGGCATGCAAGGTGGTAATATTTAGTTTTATTGTTTATTGTTTATTTGGTCATTCATTTGTAAATTTAGGGAAGACTTTGACAGCCCCTGTCACTCGTAGGGCTGTCGATTAGTCGTTGCCTTTTTATTTTGAGACTGCACATAGCGTTACGATGCATACATATGGGCCCATAAGGTGGGCCGAGTATGACCGTATTCGGGCAGACTCGTGTATCATCGGGACAATATATGCCAGGATATGGCAAATTTGATATTTGAAAATTAAGGGTATGCGGTTAAAATCCGGTCGTGACGAATTGAACTCAACGGCTTATCGGCCCAGGATAAGGTCATGCTGTGGCCATAATGGGGTTAACCCTGAGGTCTAGGGACGACCTGTCAGGGGGTCATCAATATTCCCTTGCTCGGGGTCTAGAGGAGGTGAGAGCTCCGGAGTGGATACGGTCATGTTCATTATTCTTTATTTATTCTTGTTATTATTTTTAAATGCATAAATACACTTTATTTATTATTTATTTTATTTTATTATTTTTATTTTGTATTAGATGCATGCATTTTTATTCCCTTTGTTGGCATTTATTTGACAATTATACATTCACTATTTTTTTATTGTTCATTTATCACTTTCATTATTGTTATTCTTATTGTTATTTTTATTGTTGTTTATTTATCACTTTTATTCCTCTATTATTATTGTTATTGTTATTTTCTTATTTATATTTATTTAACCCTTACTTGTTTATTTTATTAACATCTTATTATTTCTTTATCTTTGCATTTCACCCCCTTTTTTTATGTGTAGATATATGTATAGGATGGGGGAATGTATATAAAGCACTGTGTATGCTATTGTTTGTTTGTTTAAGTGGGACGAACGTATGTGCATATGAAGCACTACATGTATTATGTGTTGTTGGTGTGTCAAGTGTTGTGTTTTTTTTGTTTTTATTACTTTAACGGGAGAATGTGCAGTGTGTGCTACTGGGTGCTTGCGTATTGTGTAAACGGTGGGGAATATGTTAAAACGGCGTGACGTGAAGAAGAAAAACATAAAACGGCGTGGTGGTTGTGTGAGGGGTTAAGAACGGCGTGGGGAATGAGGAGCGCGCCAGACTGGGCCGCGCCGGGTAGGTGAGCTCGGGAGATAAGGGGTTTTGAGTGTGGTGTTAAAACGGCACAGGGGTACCGTGCCGGTTTAGACCGCGCCGGGTAACAGTGATTGTTTTGTTTTGTTTTATTTGTTTGTTTTATTATGTTTATTAGTTTTATTATTTATTATTATTTATTATTATTATTATTATTTTAGTTTTAGTTTTATTTTTATTTTTATTTAGTTGTTGTTTATTTATTTTATTATTTATTGTTTTTCATTTCTTTAGTCATTCATTTTTCTTTATTTATATTCTCGGTCTTACAAATAGTTAATTCGGCAACATCTCGCCTAAACCCGGGGTGTTTGGGGAAAAGTGGAGGAATACCCATGGAATGGGGTAAGCTCCTTAAAGGCCGGGAGGCCATACACGGTGACCGGCGGACCCGAATGGACGGAGACCCAGAGGGCGAGCCTGCGAGTGATACCGATGTGTCCATGGGTTATCCAAATTGGGGCAGTGTTCGCCATTAAGGCGGTTTAATATTCACTCGGAGAGTGATCATTTAAAACGACATGAGAAATAAAACCTTAAAACGGCACGGTTTCGGTTAAACTGGCGTGGAACGCTTAGGAAAAGGGGGTTAAAGCGGCATGGGAACCGTAGGTGAAGAGGAGGAGGTTAAAACGGCGCCACGAAAGGTGAAGGAGAGGAGGTTAAAACGGCGCCATGAAAGGTGAAGAGGAGGAAGTTAAAACGGCGTCACAAAAGGTGAAGAGGAGGAGGTTAAAATGGCACCACGAAAGGTGAAGAGGAGGAGGTTAAAACGGCACCACGAAAAAGGGCCCACCGTATTAAGGCGCGCCGGATGATCATCGTGTTGGTTTAGCCTACTTTCATGGAAATTGAAGTTTTATTGGTTTATTTGTACTTGTTAAAACAATTTTTAAAGATTTCAAAAGTTTATTAGGTTATTTATTCAACAGATCGGCCCCAGGCCATTCAGAAATTGAGTCACAGGCTCGCCCGAGGTTCATACTCGAGTGCGGCGATCATTCCGAGTCAAACTCGTTCGAGCCAAAATTTCGGCAGCATCTCCCCATCCCGAAGGATTTGTTGGGAAGAAGCGGGGAGTACTCACGTAGCGGAGCAACCCCTGAGATCCGGGTGGCACAACGGCGGCCGGCAAATCTGAACGGATAGGAAAACCCCGAGGGCTAGCCTACTAGGGGCACCAAGTCCGTGGGCGAGAGTGAACGAATGAGGCGACTCATTATGGGAGCGAAAACCCCGAGTGCTAGCCTGCGAGGGGCACGCAACCCGAGTCGACACAACGCTGGAATCGGGACGACCGGTAGAGGGAAGGAAACCCCAAGGGCTAGCCTACGAGGGGCACGCAACCCACGGCCACCACAAAGTCCATTAAGGACCGTGGATTTGCATCTGTCGGGTTAAACCCTGTCTCTATTCACCCATTGGCCTGTGGGAAACTCATCACCAATAGAAGAGTCCCCGCAGACCGAGTGGTTGGAATGAAACATTGGGAGATGTCCCCCCTCCCCGATTCAATGGAGCAGTGCTATAGAGCGTGCTCGCATACCCTGATTGCTGGCGGCATGAAAATATGGACGAACAGTAGCGCACAAGGGCCAGAGAGTTAGCAGATAGTCAACCATCGGCTAAAACACTAACGACCACATGTTAAGGGAATTGGGGATCTCAAGGGAAATGGATGACTGATATAGCAGTCAAGGGGGCTTATTGCACTGGCGCCTACAAATCACTATTCACTCATAGGACTCCTATGCCGGCGCCATCCAGATATATGGATGGCTTCGTTGATATGGAATGATCATGCGTGCTTCGGCAGCAGCCTTGCCCCTTCGTGAGCAATGAAACAATGCAGGAAAGGGGGAAGGAGGAAAACGATCTTAAAACGGGGTGAGTCGAAGTGCATACACGAGTATGCCCCCCAACCATGAGATTCACATAAGCGATCGAGTAGGGCTTGGCCACTACGTCAACCCAAAGGCCCCGGGGAGGGGAGTATTCCTGTAGCCCATGGCGTTCCAGGGGCATGTTCGGCATCAAATAACCGAGACCCAAAAACCATATGCACAGAGAGAGGAAATGAATATACAAAATGAGAGGAGGAAGAGAAAGAGATAGCATGGTATCATTCGGATCATCAACATATCGTTCATCCCACAACGGGGGGGCAAAAGACATAGTACATTAGCATTCGGCGCCGGCATTTTCGCACGGTCGCCATCTCCTTAGTTGTAGAGAAGGGATTACAGAGGCCAAAGAAATGATGAGATGGTGAAGGGGGGAGATGGGCTCATGTCATCGCCCCTCCCCCCCTCGCTTACATTATATCAGAAGAGAGAAACCAGAGAGAATCGTTGGAAGAAACCCACGGAACCCACCTAAGCTTCTTCTCCAAAATAGAGTATCGGATGACAGGACTCTCTTCTCCGGCTCCGGAGATATTCAGGCGAGCAGACGGGGAAGACGGCGGCGAGAGCCCTCAGTGGAAACCCTACTTCTCCCACAAAGTTCCCCCCTCCCTCGGACGAACGGGCTTTGATTGGCTCTCTTCCGATACTTCTCTCGTATTGGCTCTTTCTATTTATTTTCTCTTCCTTCTCTTTTTAGTTGGTCGAACAGCTGTTCCTTTATCGCAACAAGTTAATCCGGTGCCACGGAGGGGCGCGCCGGTGAACATGGTGCCGGGGAAGGAGCTTCTGCAAAGCTTTTGTGCGTCAGAATTGGTGGCGCCGGGGAAATGTTCCCCAATTGGTTTGGCGCGCCAGAATTGGTGGCGCTATTTTAAGGGGCGCCGATGACCTTTGTGCACCGTTTTAGCTTGTTTGCTCGGCGCGGGTTAGCAGATGGGTCCGGGGATGGTTTCGGAAGCCCCCGTTGACTCTTCCTCTCGCCACGGTTCTTGGAAAACCTTGACAGGGGCGTTGACGAAGATCTTGATACGATGAATGGCCTTAATCAGAACTTCGTGTGTATTCAGCTCGAGCACGTGGGTCTTCCGCTCACATGGCCTTCGGTACAATAATTTGTGATGCTGGGTCGGCTTCACTTGTATTTGTAGCTTTTTGGTTGCTTCTTCGGGGATGGTCCCGAATACTCTTCTGAGCTCTCGGACCTTGCTTTAGCGGCTGTTCATTGAAGCCGAGCATCTTTTCTTTTCTTTTTTTATATGGTCTCATCTTTTGTTCGGCTTCCGCCATTCTTTTTCTTCTTTTCTTTATTTTCTTCTCTGTCGGCACATGAGCACCAGATTAGAACTCACAACCTGCAGAAGCAGAAGTCAGGAAGTATTAGGAACATGTTTAGTGTCAACAAATAGCTTGTGGGAGATGGATTTTTATTAAGAATATTTTATTATGGGTTTATTTAGATTATTTATTAGAGGTTTATTTGCGCGAGGCGTGCCAGTCACTGAGTGACAAATTTATTATGCGCACCGTCTGACTAACGAGACGATTATAGGTGATCGTGTCGGGACCCAAAACCCGCCGTACCATAAAGGCTACGGCGTTAATTACATCTCTCAGAAGAAAGAAAATCCTTGATTAATCGCCAAAATAGAGTGGCCATGGGGCCCGTAGAATATGTAAAAGATGTGATTGCATGCAAGCACACAATATGGTAGTATTTGTTTATTAGGCCGGCTCCCGGTACAGGGCGGAGAACCTAGGTCCGAGGACCATCATCATGCATACTGAAAGCCTCCGGCCGGGCGTAACCTGACTTTTAGCTAATCACCATTCGATATACCGGAGAGTCGGATCATGCAGGCATGCAAGGTGGTAATATTTAGTTTTATTATTTATTGTTTATTTGGTCATTCATTTGTAAATTTAGGGAAGACTTTGACAGCCCATGTCACTCGTAGGGCTGTCGATTAGTCGTTACCTTTTTTATTTTGAGACTGCACATAGCGTTACGATGCATACATATGGGCCCATGAGGTGGGCCGAGTATGACCGTATTCGGGCAGACTCCTGTATCATCGGGACAATGTATGCCAGGATATGGCAAATTTGATATTTGAAAATTCGGTCGAGACGAATTGAACTCAACGGCTTATCGGCCCAGGATAAGGTCATGTCGTGGCCATAACGGGGTTAACCCCGAGGTCTAGGGACGACCTATCAGGGGGTCATCAATATTCCCTTGCCCGGGGTCTAGAGGAGGTGAGAGCTCCGGAGTGGACACGGTCATGTTCATTATTCTTTATTTATTCTTGTTATTATTTTTAAATGCATAAATGCACTTTATTTATTATTTATTTTATTTTGTATTAGATGCATGCATTTTTATTCCCTTTGTTGGCATTTATTTGACAATTATACATTCATTATTTTTTTATTGTTCATTTATCGCTTTCATTATTGTTATTCTTATTGTTATTTTTATTGTTGTTTATTTATCACTTTTGTTCCTCTATTATTATTATTATTGTTATTTTCTTATTTATATTTATTTAACCCTTACTTGTTTATTTTATTAACATCTTATTATTTCTTTATCTTTGCATTTCACCCCCTTTTTTTATGTGTAGATATATGTATAGGATGGGGGAATGTATATAAAGCACTGTGTATGCTATTGTTTGTTTGTTTAAGTAGGGCGAACGTATGTGCATACGAAGCACTACATGTATTATGTGTTGTTGGCGAGTTAAGTGTTGTGTTTTTTTTGTTTTCATTACTTTAACGGGAGAATGTGCAGCGTGTGCTACTGGGTGCTTGCGTATTGTGTAAACGGTGGGGAATATGTTAAAACGGCGCGACGTGAAGAAGAAAAACATAAAACGGCGTGGTGGTTGTGTGAGGGGTTAAGAACGGCGTGGGGAATGAGGAGCGCGCCAGACTGGGCCGCGTCGGGTAGGTGAGCTCGGGAGATAAGGGGTTTTGAGTGTGGTGTTAAAACGGCGCAGGGGTACGTGCCGGTTTAGACCGCGCCGGGTAACGGTGATTGTTTTGTTTTGTTTGTTTGTTTTATTATGTTTATTTATTTTATTATTTATTATTATTTATTTATTATTATTATTTTTTTAGTTTTAGTTTTATTTTTATTTAGTTGTTGTTGTTTATTTATTTTATTATTATTATTATTTCATTTCTTTATTCATTCATTTTTTTTATTTATTTTCTCGGTCTTACAAATAGTTAATTCGGCAACATCTCGCCTAAACCCGGGGTGTTTGGGGAAAAGTGGAGGAATACCCATGGAATGGGGTAAGCTCCTTAAAGGCCGGGAGGCCATACACGGTGACCGGCGGACCCGAATGGACGGAGACCCCGAGGGCGAGCTTGCGAGTGATACCGATGTGTCCATGGGTTATCCAAATTGGGGCAGTGTTCGCCATTAAAGCGGTTTAATATTCACTCGGAGAGTGATCATTTAAAACGGCATGAGAAACAAAACCTTAAAACGGCACAGTTTCGGTTAAACTGGCGTGGAACGCTTAGGAAAAGGGGGTTAAAGCGGCATGGGAACTGTAGGTGAAGAGGAGGAGGTTAAAACGGCGCCACGAAAGGTGAAGGAGAGGATGTTAAAACGGCGCCATGAAAGGTGAAGAGGAGGAAGTTAAAACGGCGTCACAAAAGGTGAAGAGGAGGAGGTTAAAATGGCACCACGAAAGGCCAAGAGGAGGAGGTTAAAACGGCACCACGAAAGGTGCAAGAGGAGAGGTTAAAACGGCACCACGAAAGGTGAAGAGGGGGGCTTTAAAACGGCACGCTCATCTTATGGCGCGCCGGAATAGGGCGTGCCGTTTTAGGGCGCGCCGTATTAAGGCGCGCCGGATGATCGTCGCGTCGGTTTAGCCTACTTTCATGAAAATTAAAGTTTTATTGGTTTATTTGGACTTGTTAAAACATTTTTTGAAGATTTCAAAAGTTTATTAAGTTATTTATTCAACAGATCGGCCCCGGGCCATTCAGAAGTTGAGTCACAGGCTCGCCTGAGGTTCATACTCGAGTGCGGCGATCATTTCGAGTCAAACTCGTTTGAGCCGAAATTTCGGCAGCATCTCCCCATCCCGGAGGATTTGTTGGGAAGAAGCGGGGAGTACTCACGTAGCAGAGCAACCCCTGAGAGACGGGTGGCACAACGGCGGCCGAAAAACCCGAACGGATAGGAAAACCCCGAGGGCTAGCCTACTAGGGGCACCAAGTCCATGGGTGAGAGTGAACGAATGAGACGACTCATTATGGGAGCGAAAACCCCAAGGGCTAGCCTGCGAGGGGCACGCAACCTGAGTCGACACAACGCTCGAATCTGGACGGTCGGTAGAGGGAAGGAAACCCCGAGGGCTAGCCTACGAGGGGCACGCAACCCACGACCACCACAAAGTCCATTAAGGACCGTGGATTTGCATCTGTCGGGATAAACCCTGTCGTTATTCACCCATTGGCCTATGGGAAACTCATCACGAATAGATGAGTCCCCGCAGACCGAGTGGTTGGAATGAAACATTGGGTGATGTCCCCCCTCCCCGATTCAATGGAGCAGTGCTATAGAGCGTGCTCGCATACCCTGATAGCTGGCGGCATGAAAATATGGACGAACAGTAGCACACAAGGGCCAGAGAGTTAGCAGATAGTCAACAATCAGCTAAAACACTAACGACCACATGTTAAGGGAATTGGGGATCTCAGGGGAAATGGATGACTGATATAGCAGTCAAGGGGGCTTATTGCACCGGCGCCTACAAATCACTATTCACTCATAGGACTCGTATGCCGGCGCCATCCAGATATATGGATGGCTTCGTTGATACGGAAAGATCATGCATGCTTCGGCAGCAGCCTTGCCCCTTCGTGAGCAATGAAATAATGCAGGAAAGGGGGAAGGAGGAAAACGATCTTAAAACGGGGTGAGTCGAAGTGCATACACGAGTATGCCCCCCCAACCATGAGATTCACATAAGCGATCGAGCAGGGCTTGGCCACTACGTCAACCCAAAGGCCCCGGGGAGGGGAGTATTCCTGTAGCCCATGGCGTTCCAGGGGCATGTTCAGCATCAAATAACCGAGACCCAAAAACCATATGCACAGAGAGAGGAAACGAATATACAAAATGAGAGGAGGAAGAGAGAGAGACAGCATGGTATCATTCGGATCATCAACATATCGTTCATACCACAACGAGGGGGGGCAAAAGACACAGTACATTAGCATTCGGCGCCGGCGTTGTCGCACGGTCGCCATCTCCTTAGTTGTAGAGAAGGGATTACAGAGGCCAAAGAAATGAAGAGATGGTGAAGGGGGGAGATGGGCTCATGTCATCGCCCCTCCCCCCCTCACTTAAATTATATCAGAAGAGAGAAACCAGAGAGAATCGTCGGAAGAAACCCACGGAACCCACCTAAGCTTCTTCTCCAAAATAGAGTATCGGATGACAGGACTCTCTTCTCCGGCTCCAGAGATATTCAGGCGAGCAGACGGGGAAGACGGCGGCGAGAGCCCTCAGTGGAAACCCTGCTTCTCCCCCAAGGTTCCCCCCTCCCTCGGACGAACGGGCTTTGATTGGCTCTCTTCCGATACTTCTCTCGTATTGGCTCTTTCTATTTTTTCTCCTCTTTCTTCTCTTCTTAGTTGGTCGAACAACTGTTGCTTTATAGCAACCAGTTAACCCGGCGCCACGGAGGTGCGCGCCGGTGAACATGGCACCGGGGAAGGAGCTTCTGCAATGCTTTTGCGCGCCGGAATTGGTGGCGCCGGGTAAATGTTCCCCAATTGGTTTTGGCGCGTCGGAATTGGTGGCGCCGTTTTAAGGGGCGCCGATGACTTTTGTGCGCCGTTTTAGCTTGTTTGCTCGGTGCGTGTTAGCCGATAGGTCTGGGGATGGTTCCGGAAGCCCCCGTTGACTCTTCCTCTCGCCACGGTCCTTGGAAAAGCCTTGACGGGGCGTTGACGAAGCTCTTGATACGATGACTGGCCTTAATCAGAACTTCGTGTGTATTCGGCTCGAGCACGCGGGTCTTCCGCTCACGTGGCCTTCGGTACAATAATTTGTGATGTTGGGACGGCTTCACTTGTATTTGTAGCTTTTTGGTTGCTTCTTCGGGGATGGTCCCGAATACTCTTCTGAGCTCTTGGACCTTGCTTTAGCGGCTGTTCATTGAAGCCGAGCATCTTTTCTTTTCTTCTTTTCTATGGTCTCATCTTTTGTTCGGCTTCCGCCATTCTTTTTCTTCTTTTCTTTCTTTTCTTCTCTGTTGGCACATGAGCACCAGATCAGAACTCACGACCTGTAGAAGCAGAAGTCAGGAAGTATTAGGAATATTTTTAGTGTCAACAACCACCGAGGAGTATCTGGGTGCTATCACCCCAATGGCATTAGTGTCCCCATAGAGTCCTTCCAGGCAAGGTTCCATATTCCTCTTCATCCCTTCATTAAGTCCATCCTTCGCTTCTACTATAGGTATCCGGGTGACCTCTCCCCCAATTCTTGCCGCATCCTTTCTAGCTTTGTATATATTTGTAACCGAGCGGCGGTCACACCTACCATTCACCTTTTCCGTCAGTTCTACAGCCTTCAATGCTATCCCGGTGTTGAACATCCATCTTTTACCTCCGAGCTGGGAATAATAGGTAAATCATATTTGTTTCCTTTGTCGTGTCGAACATCAAGCGCTGGGCTGAGTGCTTTGTCATCCTGACGAATGTAGGGGGTTCTGGCCGAGCTAGTGATTGGTGCTTCCTTCAAATTCCCTGGCTTCGTGTGGGTTACAATTTGCTGACCCCGACCAGTGATGTAATGCCCCTGGTTTTTTGGATATTTTCGGATCAGGAGCCGTGGGTTTCGGATCACTTTCGGGGTCCCGGAGAGCGTTTTACGATTTACGCGTGTTTTTCCTTGACCAGCCTTTGGAACCCTGTACGGGGTGAACTGTTGCGTTCTCCAACTCTGAGACGTTACCAGTGCGTCGAGCATGTTCTGAGGATCTGGAAAATGATTTTTTCTAATTTTTCACATGTTTTGGATTTTCCAGATTTCTATATAATAAACCCTTTTTCTTTTTCTTTTCTTCTTTCTTCTTTCTTCTTCTTCCCTTTCTCTCTCGTGACACCCCCGCTCCCTTCCCGACCATTGCTCTCTCTCCCTGTGAACGGACGTGGCACCCGTTCCTCCTCCGATGATGGATGACGGGCCAAGGCAACGTCGTGGTGGCGACGGCGTGGTGCTCACATCGGTGGTGATCTCACGGCGTGGGTGTGGAGTTCGTGTTTTGAATGTGATTTGAAGATCGGCATCGATCCGGTGGTTTCGGCCTTCCTTGAGGTCGGGGGACGGATCCCTCCTCTTTGTATTCCCATTCCTGTGATATCTCGGCCGAGGAGAGGTCGAGAGGGGCTTATTTTGTGTCGGGGTGGGAAAATGCATGATTTAGGGTTGAGCATTGGATCTAGCGGTTTTTGAGGTTTTAGACCGATCTATGGGCATGGAATGATGCTAGGAGGGTTGGGGAAGAGTTCCCCTTTGTTTCCCCATCATCTGGAGGTGATTGGGGCGTGGTTTGGATTTTTTCGCCGTTCACGCCATTTCGCGTTCGGTTTGAAGTTGCGGTCCTACCAGAAACCGCCTTCTTCCTGAGGCAGGGGGGCGCTATTTGCCTCGAAGTGTCGGTTGGGGGTTGCAGGTCCTGAGGAGACCGCCACCCTCAGTTGCGGTTTTACGACTGACCGCTACCCTTAGGGTAGCAGCCAGCTGTCGACCGTTTCTCTGGTCGGGTCAACGCACCCTTGGGGTGCGGGTTTTTGACCGTTGGGGGACCCTGCCAAGTTGCGGCCAGGGCATGGCCGTTTCTGGTGGGTTCGGTCAGAGGGTAACCGCCCCTTTGGGGTAGCGGCCTAGCGATGGGCCGCCACTCAACCTCAAGGTTCGCCAGGTGGCGGCCATGGAGATGGCCGCCTCCTTGTCCTGGCAGTCTCAGGAGAGACCGCCAGGGTTATTTTACGGCCCAGGGCTGTCCGCCACTTGGAGTGGCGGTCCTAGGAGGACTGCCACTCTATTTCCATTACGGCCGGAGCTTCTATTGCGTCGAGTGAGCCACCGAATGAGCTAGATTTGGGTCCCATGTGGCGTGTGGTTCGAGGGTTGCCTCGAGCACCCAGTGAGAGCCATTGGTACGCCAAGGGGTCCTTGAAGGAGTAAGTCACCTTGGTTGGTGTGCCCGTATGACTTGCAGGTCGATTAGACCTCATCCATGTCCCGGGCACCTATTTTCCCCGGTTCGTGTCACCGAGAGTCAGTGTTGGTATGAAGGACCGTCTCCGTACCTTGTCTGTCGTTATTCGACGGTGTCCCTTGCTTAGTGAGTCCATACGTCCAGTGACACGTCTACTAGACGTAGCCTTCTTACAGCACGCGTGTGCTGACCCACCAAGAGTGGTGGAGCGGCTTACTCTAGAGAGATGATTTTTAGGCTGGTTACCTTAGCCCTCTACGCAGCCTGAGTCCAAGCTTTGGGGAAGAACCAGCTAGAGGATCTGACCTAGGGCACATGGTCTGTGTGTGCACACGTGGTTGGGGGCCTCGGACCCGCACTAACAAGCGCGACCCCAACTTGTCCTTATTCGTGGTACTTGTTGCGTGTCTCAATCCCCGCCTGGGGCGTGTAGAGAGACACTGGGGCGTGGTGTAAGACGTCAGGGGACGCATCCGGTCTTACTTCTAGTGGATGGTGATCCTGTCTTCTGGCAGGTATGGACCTATTTTCCCATCGGACTGCGGTCGGTTGGTTCGGTTAGTCGTGGCGAGATTTTCTATTTATTTATTGTTATTACTATCGTACTTCTATTATTTAGTGTACTTTCCTTGCTATCTTATTTTACTCATTGTGAGGTGGGGGTCTGCGGGATCTCTACTGAGTCAATGAGATGCGGCTCACCCTTGTGTTTTCAGGTGAGGCGAGGTTGGCGGGGAGCGCAACTGAGGCTCCACGTGGTTCCAGCAGCCAGGGTTTGTTGCCAGTTGCCAGAGCTGGGGTATGCCCCGCGTACTTGTACCTTTCTTTCTATTGACCGTACTTATTTTGGACATGACATATTCTGGACCTTGTAGCTATTTATTGAGTACTTGTTTAATTCCATGCATTTTATTTAGTTATTGTGCTAGTTCTGTAGTTATTTTAGATCCTCTTGTACCCTTACACCATCCTTTAACCCTTCTGAGTCTTTGGGCTCGTGGGTGGCGGGCCGAGGTTCGAGTCGTGCCAGTTCCTTTCCGGTACTCGGATCTCGGGTCCTTGCAGTTGGTATCAGAGCGAGGTTGTGAAGGTACATAAGAACTTGAGATGATTGCAGTGGTCCAGAAGGTCCATGAATTTTTGGTATAGTCGACAGCTGGCTTAAGTTACCGTGTGTTTTATTGATTCCGTTGGTTGTCTTCCTGTTAATAGGGGGTTATGGCATGGAGAAGGAGGACTCGCTCCCAGCAGGGAGAGTCAGGAGAAGGTCAGGAAGGGCAGAGTAGAGCATCGCTTCCGGAAGACGCGGCTAGAGAGGCGAGAGTTCCTAGAGCAGATGAGTTCATCAGGGTCATGTATCAGTGTGTTCTTCAGCAGCTAGGGGGTGATGCTGGCGAGGCTTCGTCATCTCGGGGTGGCTGTGGTCGTGTGTTGAAGGAGTTCTTATAGTTTCAACAGTCCCTTTTCAACAGACAGTCGGATCCAGAGGTGGCCAGAGAGTGGCTGGATGATATGGGGAGGATATTCAGGTCCATGGAGTGCGCTGAGAAAGAAAAGGTGATGTTGGCAAGTCATCGGTTGTAGGGATCGGCTAGGACCTGGTGGACGGCAGAGTGGGGTGTAGCCTTCCAATCACGTACCCTTCAGCAGATAGTGTGGCAGGAGTTCGTCACGGCATTTGAGCGTGATTTCTGCCCATCCTTCATCAGATCGCAGAAGATGTACCAGTTCCGAGAGTTGACCTAGGGATATATGACAATGATGCAGTCGTTGGATTTTTCAGCGTCTCCCTTAGGGATTTACTGTTCCACGTGGATTATGGGGTCCACATGGGGCATCGGTGCGTTGGCAGCCCATCCCGCCGCATAGATTATGGGGTCCATGTGCGAAGCCCCTCATGTCCGCCCACAACACGATAGTGTGGGGTTCTGCAATGCCATAAGGAAATACGGTCCGCCTTCGCTACCAGCTCGAGCTTTTAGTGCAACGATTGGGGCATGATCCTGTAAACTGGTATCAGAGCGAGGTCGCGGGTTCAAATCCCCCAGGTGCCGCTGGGGGGGAGATTGTTGGATTTTCCAGCGTCTCCCTTAGGGATTTGCTGTTCCACGTTGATTATAGGGTCCACGTGGGGCATCGGGGCGTTGGCAGCCCATCCCGCCGCATGGATTATGGGGTCCATGTGCGAAGCCCCTCATGTCCGCCCACAGCACGATAGTGTGGGGTTTTGCAATGCCATAAGGAAATACGGTCCGCCTTCGCTACCAGCTCAAGCGTTTAGTGCAACGGTTGGGGCATGATCCTGTAAATTTATTGTTGAGTCTCCTTGAGTGATTTTGATGATAACAAAACTCTGGGTGGAGGATCTATCTCGGCCCGTGTCTTAAGACTCTATATACGAGCTAATGGGGTTCAAGTTTATACCTATCAATTCTGCGAAAAACTCATAAGTTTTATTTGAATCAATGTGTTTCAAATTGAGTTAACCTTGTTTAAACAAACCCCAAAATGCATGATACATTCATTCACTTAAAGCCCTTGTCACCTTGATCAATTTCTCCGGGCTAACAACTCAGTTTTACAGGTCCAGGCTATTCTGGTCGACCAGGACCGTAGGCCCGGTCGACCAGTTTTTCCAGAGACGAAGGGTGGCAAGTTTTACAGGTTTTGTTCGACCAGGACCCCAGGACCGGTCAACCGGTTCGTCCAGAAACCAAAAACTCCGGAAGTTACAGGTTTCAGTCGACCGCCCCTGGAATTCCAGTCGACCGGAATTCCCGAAGCCCTATTTTGTTGACTTTTGGTCCAAACTCAAAAACAGGGAGTTTCTCCCAATTGTTTAAACCCTTTGGTCTCAGTCTTGGAGTGAATTGTGGATCTGGTTTGGGGACTTGTCTCCTGACCCTCCAAGATCTATAAAAGATCTCTTTGGGGTCATAAACCCTAAGGCTTTTCAAGAGAAGAAGAAGGAGAGGCTGTCAAGGAGAGGGTGATGGTACTGTTCACGTGAACAGTGATCCGAGAGGAATTCTTTATCCAGGAGCTGAAGCTTTCAAGAGCTAATCTGCATCCAAATCAAGTGAAGATCAAGCCAAGAGCAAGCTTCATTCAATACTATCTTCATCCACTAAGGGGGAGCCTGATCTATGTTTTCACTTCTTGTTTATGTGCCTTCCATTCATGTTTGAGCTGATTCGTGCTTCCCTTGTAATATTCAAGCACTTATGTGTGTGGATCTAGACAGATCCATGTGTGTGTGTGTGTACTTCGTTGTCCATCATTGTTCTTGTGTGTCCGTGTTCTAGCACTTTCGTGAGAGTTCTATACTCCTCACGTGTGTGTGTGTGGTTGGTGTTCGTCTTGTAATCCTCTACAAGATAGTGTGTGAATCCTCACAGTGTGTGAGAGGTGGACATAGGTTGCTGTTGTTGCAGCCGAACCACCTAAAAATCGTTGTCTACTGAATGGTTTGATTCATATCTTCTACCTCCATTCTCTAGATTCATTAACCCTATTGCCGAGGTTCCCTGGTATATCAAAAGATAAATTCGGATCGACAAGGCTAGTCCTGTCAAGAAGAAAATATCTTGTGTGAGAGAATCCTTGGATTCCTAGACTCCACCTAGTACTAAGGAACAGCTGTAGGAGTCTTTTTGTCCAGACTCTCTTTATGCTTCGCTGTATCCCTTTCCGTTGATTGCTTGATTTGTAAACGTGCTTTCTTTTTATCCAGCTTTAGTTCATTAATTTTTAATACCCAATTCACCCCCCCTCTTGGGTGCCATTTAATCTCGGGACTTCAATTGGTATTAGAGCTAAGGCTCTTTCTTTCACAGATCTAATGATCTAGAGTAAGATCCGGTTAAATGGCAAACAAGGGTATGATACCCGAGGGTCACTCCATCAACCGTCCTCCCTTCTTTGACGGTTCAAACTACTCGTACTGGAAAAATAGAATGCATATTTTTCTGAGGGCTCAAGAGTACGAAGTTTGGAGAGTTGTGGACAAGGGTCCTCATAAACTCGGGGCTGATGAAGAAAAATTGACACCCAAGAAAATTAAGAAATGCACTGCTAATTTCAATGCCATGAATATTATGCAATGTGCGATCCACCCTAATGAATTCTCTCGTGTTTCTATATGGAGCTCAGCCAAAGAAATGTGGGACAAGCTGCGACTCATATACGAGGGAACTTCAGAGGTCAAGGAAACCAAGGTAAATCTCCTAGTCACTGACTATGAGCTATTTAAGATGAAACCTGAAGAAACCATCTCCGAGATGTTTGTAAGGTTAACAGAGATCACAAATGGTCTCAAAAGTCTCGGGAAGGAATACTCAAATTTCGACCTTGTGAGGAAGGTGTTAAGGTCTCTACCGTCGGCTTGGCACACAAAGGCCACGGTAATTGAAGACTCAAAGAACCTGTCAACTCTCACCTTGGACGAACTCATAGGGTCACTCATGACCTATGAGATAAATATAAAGAGGACAGTTGATGAAGACATCAAGAAGAAAAAGGTCATTGGACTGAAAGCTCATCACTCCGATGGCGAATTTCAAGAAGGTGAATCAAGTGACGGAAGCAATGAAGAGGAAGAATTGGCGATGATAACTCACAAAGTGAGGAAATTTCTAAGGAAGAAGAGAAATTTTCAAGCAAACTTCAGAAAGGGGCAAAGAAGGCCCATGCAAACCAAAGGCGAATCGAGCAAGCCAAGTAGCATCATATGCTACGAATGCAAGAAGCCTGGGTACATGAGAGGTGAATGTCCAGATCTGAAAAAGAAATTCAAGAAGGATAATTTCAAGAAACCTAAAGCCATGGTCGCCACTTGGAGCAACGAAGAAGATGAACCATCTGATGAAGAGATTCAAGAACTTGTGGAAAGCTTGTGCCTCATGGCATATGAAGATGAATCTACAGAAGTAAATTCTGACCCTGATTTCATTTCCAATGAACAATGGGAATCTGAATATGAAAAGCTGTACACTAAATACAAGAAAATCAGATCTGAAAATAAAACTCTCAAAAAGAAACTTGATGACTTGTCACGTGAAGATATCTTTGTCAAATTTGAGAAACTGGAACAAGAATGGTTTGAGGCTACGGAAGAAAAAGAAAGTCTATTGCAAACACTTTTAGATTGTGATAAAACCAAAGAGGAACTATCGTGCAAAATAGTTGAAATGGAGAAAGCATGTGAAAAGATCAAAATTGAAGAACAAATTCTGAAATCCACAAACTCAGAACTTGAAGAAAAAGCTGTCAGTTTAGAAAAAGAAGTGGCTGATCTTCAGTTCACATTGTCAAGATTTGTTAAGGGCAAGCAAAATGTAGATAATTTATTGGGAGTTAAAGTTAATTTTCAAAAAGAAGGTCTCGGATACACTCTTCAAAACTAAAAATCATTTGAGCATAAGATCACCACATCCTTTGTTCATGAAAAAGATAAAAAGCATGCTTCATGTTCCAAGCCTGAACCAAAACATGCTCAACCCAAACCACGACAGTTTCAAGGAAAGTTTGCACCTGTTAACTGTTATCATTGTGGTAGATTTAGTCATGCTATTGTAAATTGCTGGTTCAGACAAAACCCACCTAGAAATCATGTTTTTTGGACCAAGAAGAGATATACCCAGAACTGGACTAACTCCTACAGACCCAAACTAGCTTGGGTACCAAAAAAAATTGCATGAGAATTCTTCTTCTTGCAGATATGTCATGAAGCCAGGGAGAGCAAATGGTACCTGGACAGCGGCTGTTCAAGGCATATGACATGGGACAAGAAAGTGTTCTCTACACTGCAAGATAAGGATGGAGGTTCAGTTGTCTTTGGAGGTCAAGACAAAGGTAAAATAGTTGGGATTGGCAACATTGATAAGAATTCTGAAATTCTTATTGAAGATGTGCTTTTGGTGAAAGGTCTGAATCACAATCTGCTAAGCATAAGCCAATTGTGCGATAAGGGTTTTAAAGTTATTTTTTATGAAACCCACTGCATTGTCTTGAACAAAAACACAAATGAGATCAAATTTCTTGGAAAAAGAAATAACAATGTCTATACTGTTGATATTGATAATGTTTCTTGTGATGATCTCTGCTTGGTTGTGAACAATCATGAAAATACATGGTTATGGCACCGAAGGTTGGGTCATGCTAGTTTTGGAGTAATCTCCAAGTTGTCTGGACATGATTTGGTGAATGGACTGCCAAAATTGAAATTTGAAAGTGATAGAATCTGTGAAGCTTGCACAAAAGGCAAGCAAACATGAACTTCTTTCAAAAACAAAAATATTGTTTCATCCGCTAGGCCATTGGAATTACTGCATCTTGATCTTTTTGGTTCTACTAGAACTTCTAGCCTAGGAGAAAAATCCTATGGCTTTGTGATTGTTGATGACTTTTCAAGATTTACATGGGTGCTCTTCGTAGCAAATAAAAATGATGCCGTGACGGAATTTCAAGTTTTCTGCAGGAAAGTTCAGAATGATAAAGGCTATCTCATCACCACCATTCAAAGTGATCACGGTGGAGAATTTGAGAATCACGACTTTAGCAAGCTTTGTGAAGATCAAGGATACACGCACAACTTTTTATCACCACGGACGTCTCAACAGAATGGAGTAGTGGAAAGGAAAAACAGAACCTTGATAGACATGGCGCGGACCATGTTAAGTGAGAACTCCTTGCCCAAGTATTTCTGGGCCGAGGCGGTAAGTACAGCATGTTACATCATCAACAGGGCAATGGTAAGGCCCATCTTAAAGAAAACTCCTTATGAGCTGTATAAGGGTAAGAAACCAAACATCTCTCATCTGAAACCCTTTGGATGTTCATGTTTTATCTTGAACATTGGTAAGTCAAATCTAGGAAAATTTGACGAGAAAAGTGACAAAGGAACTTAACTCTAGAGCCCACCGATTGTTCAATAAGAGAACCTTGGTTGTAGAAGAAAGTCCTCATGTAATTTTTGATGAATCTGAATTAAAACTAACAAATCAGTCTGTTCAAATTGTGGATGTAGATAAGGATTCCAAAGGTCGGGATGATGTCAAGGCCAAGAATGAGCCAACTGAAGGTGGATCAAGCAAAAGTGAAGAAGATGAGGATCCCTCAATTGAAACACTTCAAGAGCAGCAAATGCAACACCCGGATTTGCCAAGACCATCCACTCTTCTGAAAGATCACCCCGCTGAAAACATAATAGGTAATCCTGAAGATGGGATAAGAACTAGATCCTCTCTAAGGCAAGTAGAAGATGAGGACTTGATTGCTTTAATTTCTCAAGAGAAGCCTAAGGATTTTCATGATGCTTTGCAAAATGACTCCTGGATCCAGGCTATGCATGAAGAGTTGCACCAGTTTGAAAGAAGCAAAGTGTGGACTCTTGTGCCACGTCCTAGAAATCAGCCCGTAATAGGAACCCGATGGGTCTTTAGAAATAAGCTGAATGACATGGGTATGGTCGTTAGGAATAAGGCCCGGCTTGTAGCCAAAGGGTATAGCCAGGAGATGGGGATTGATTTTGATGAATCTTTTGCCCCTATTGCTAGGCTAGAAGCAGTCCAGATTTTATTATCTTTTGCTTGCTCACTGAACTTCAAACTATTTCAAATGGATGTCAAATCTGCTTTTCTTAATGGATATATCAAAGAGGATGTTTTTGTAGAACAACCTCCAGGCTTTGAAGATTCCAAGCACCCACGACATGTGTACAAGCTCCAAAAGGCGTTGTACGGGCTTAAGCAGGTACCAAGGGCATGGTACGAAAGGCTTACTTCTTTTCTGACTGAAAATGGGTTCAAAAGAGGTAAGGTTGATCAAACACTCTTCACAAGAAAATCAGGTAAAGAGATACTGGTAGTTCAAGTGTATGTTGATGACATAATCTTTGGAGCTACCAACAATGCCCTATGTGATGAATTTGCAAGAATAATGCAAGGAGAGTTTGAAATGAGCTTAATGGGTGAACTAACCTTCTTTCTTGGTTTGCAGGTAAAACAAACGCCTGAAGGCATCTTCATAAACCAAGCCAAGTATACAATGGAGCTGTTGAAAAAATATGGGATGGCAGAAGCAAAACCCATATCGACTCTGATGGCCACAACCACGAAGTTGGACAAAAATGAAAATGGTAAAACAGTAGATCCTACATTATTTCTAGGTATGATCAGATCACTACTGCATTTAATAGCATGTTGCCCTGACATTCAGTATAGTGTGTGTCTGTGTGCTCGCTTTCAATCATGTCCAAAAGAATCACATCTAATGGTTGTTAAACAGATTTTTCGGTACTTGATTGGCACACTAGACTTTGGTTTGTGGTTTCCTATCGGCAGTTCTTTTGATTTGATTGCATATATCGATGCCGATTATGCTGGTTGCATTGTTGATTGAAAAAGTACTAGTGGGTACTGTCAGTTTCTTGATGGTTGCCTAGTTTCATGGGCTTCCAAGAAACAACATTCAGTAGCTCTCTCAACGGCCGAGGCTGAGTATGTAGCCTCCAGAAGTTGTGGAGCCCAAGTACTTTGGATCAAAAATCAATTGCTTGATTTGGATATTGAAATAAACTGTGTTCCACTTTTATGTGACAACACAAGTGCAATCAGTCTATCAAAAAACCCTGTTCAGCATTCTAGGACCAAGCATATAGACATTCGACACCATTTCTTGAGAGATCATGTAGGCAAAGGGGTCTTTGAGCTGCATTTCATTGATACTCACAATCAGCTGGCCGATATCTTCACCAAGCCCTTAAACCAGGAGCAATTCAACAAGATTAGAAGGGAACTTGGCATGTGCAAGGGTGAGGGCATTCACTTAGGTCTGCATTAAGTCGCGTGATGCATTTCAGAAGCATTAAGGGTATATAGTGTGACATGCATCACCATGTTGTGTGTTTCAATTCTCTATGTATGATACCATCCTGCATGTGTGATTACATTATTTTATCTTTATAACCCTCCTTGAAAATTTCTAAAACCTTATACTCCTTGACAAGTAAATGTGGACAATTGACCTAGAGATACTAGACAGTCACTGAGTGGGAGCCTTTATAAAAACATCGCTGGTTGATTCTTCGGATGTTCCTTACTGAAATTCTCCCCAAAAGAAAAGAAAAAGGAAAAGAAAGAAAAAGATAGAAAACACAAAAAGGAAGAAAATTATAGAGGGATGCATACCACTTAGTGAAGGGAGCTCAAGAGGACAGGAGATATGGAGGCTTTCTTTACCTAAATCAAAACCAACAAAAAAAAAAGTTTTTGGGCTGTTGACCTTTTCCGGTCGACCGGCCAACCCGGCCCGGTCGACCCAACACGGCGGCCAGCCCAACCGAGACCCGACCACCCCCCTTTTTTAAGGGGTTTTCACCCCCTCTTAGCTCATTCTTCTCCACTCCTTCTCTCTCCCACACACTCTCAAAACCCTAGAACACCAACCTTCCACCTCTCAAGCCTTCAAACCTCTTCATTCCTCCATCCACACAATCTCCGTCGGATTTGTCACCACTCTGGGACGCGATCTCCGCGGGTGTTCGTGCTACCACCCATCTACCTCCTCGATTCCAGAGCGTGGGGAACGATCTTCCAGGGCTCCAGAAGTGCTCCTTAGTCCACTACAACCTCAAGGGTAAAGTCCCTTCACCTCGAAGGCTTTCACAGTCGATTTCCTCATCTAAGATGCCGCCTAGACGGAGCTCTCGGTGTTCCACTCAAGGGGAAGCCAGCGGTCAGAGACGAGAGGCCCCGGCTCGTCCACAGCGGGCACCAGAACCTCTTCATGCACCCCGTCTACCTCTACGACCCATCATCAACCCTCTCCTAGTTGATTTTCAAGAGGTGAATGACATATTGCCAGATTTGTTTGCACTCTTTGCAATTCAAGACGGGTGGAATGATTTTGTCTCCAGATACACTAGGTATTATCCAAACCTAGTACAACAATTTTATGGGAATCTCGTTGAGAGAAATGGAAACTTATTCACAGTTGTTCAAGACATTGAGATACATATTGGACCCGATCTTTTCTGGCATGCATTAGGAGTTTCAGCCTGGGGTGCCGATATGACGTTTGGACATGGTGAAGTGGTAGACACATTCCTTGCTATGACGTGTTGTGACTATGTTCAGGGTGTTAGTAATCTTATTCAGTTGAATGCCAATCATTTTCCTCCTCTGCAACGTGTTCTACATCATATATTCACTACCTTGATTTATCCAAAAGGCGGTAGCAGAAATGAAGTGACGGCAGTTCATCGGTTCTTATTTTACCATGTTATGAATGGGAACACTATGAATATGGGTCGTCTCATGACCACCTTGATTGATTCATGCCGCACCAACTTGGGACGATCCTTACCTTATGCATCCCAGTTGACAGGAGTGTTTATCTATGCTGGGGTTGATTTGGGTGAAGAAAGATCACTTCCAATTCGCCAGGATGATGTTTACAACGAACACAAGATCTTCTTCAATCTTGGTTATTATTGGGGTGAAGATGGTGAGCTTACAAGGGATATCCCCACTTATGTAGAAATGCTTGCAAATGAGGAAGAACCGCAGCAACCACAGGATGATGGGGATGCACCCCCACCAGTTCAGGCGGAGGATCAGCCTCCCCCCCTTCTCCACACCATATGGATGCGGAGTTGCCTCCACCTCCACATTTTGCTCACGGGGAGTCCTCTACTCAGGGTGCTGGTCAGCCTTCTTGAGGGGACTATGAGGCTCTTGATAGACGCGTATTAGGCATGGAAACCTGGCTCCACTCATTCCTTGACAGGCTGGACACCTTCCTGGACAGCATGACTGGCCGAATGGATTCCTTCTCCCATGCTCTGGATGACCTTTCCACCCACATGGCCACACTTTATGCCAGCCACGAAGACAACCGTGAAGCCTTCCGGATTACCAATCACTCCCTTCTTACCATCCACCGACAGCTTCTTCATAATGATGAAATTCTGCATAGCATTGAAGACCGTCTCCCTCCTGCTCCTGCTCCTCCTGCTGCCGGTGCTTCTGGTGATGATGCTCGCGAGGGGACTCCGGATCACCCTGCTCATTAGCTATCCCTGTGTCTATGTAGTGTCTTTTCTGTCCATTATTCCTGTAACCCTCTCCCCATTTTGATGATGCCAAAGGGGGAGAAGTAGCTATGTCAGGTCCTATCTATATGTATTTTGGGTGTTTGCTTGTCTGCATGCTTGAGTCATTGTGAGTCGTGTTGCATCATGTTAGCTTGCATCTTATGTATTGCATTTTGTGCGTCTTGATGGTTGGAACTCCTTGCACTATATCAACCTTGTATCATCAATCCTCGTTCTGTAATGATATGATGTAATGCACTTGGTTTTAGCCACTTAATGGATTCACTTGTTCTACTTCATATCAATATCTGGGCATATATGAATGTTTCAATTGTTTGGTTTCTTGGTTGACTCGTCTTCGCTCTCTCTACTTGTGTTTTGTCATCATCAAAAAGGGGGAGATTGTTGAGTCTCCTTGAGTGATTTTGATGATAACAAAACTCTGAGTGGAGGATTTATCTCGGCCCGTGTCTTAAGACTTTATATACGAGCTAATGGGGTTCAAGTTTATACCTATCAATTCTGTGAAAAACTCATAAGTTTTATTTGAATCAATGTGTTTCAAATTGAGTTAACCTTGTTTAAACAAACCCCAAAATGCATGATTCATTCATTCACTTAAAGCCCTTGTCACCTTGATCAATTTCTCCGGGCTAAGAACTCAGTTTTGCAGGTCCAGGCTATTCCGGTCGACCAGGACCATAGGCCCGATCGACCAATTTTTCCAGAGACGAAGGGTGGCAAGTTTTACAGGTTTTGGTCGACCAGGACCCCAGGACCAGTCGACCGGTTCTTCCAGAAACCAAAAACTCCGAAAGTTACAGGTTTAAGTCAACCGCCCCTGGAATTCCAGTCGACCGGAATTCCCGAAGCCCTATTTTGTTGACTTTTGGTCCAAGCTCGAAAAGAGGGAGTTTCTCCCAATTGTTTAAACCATTTGGTCTCAGTCTTGGAGTGAATTGTGGATCTGGTCTTGGGACTTGTCTCCTGACCCTCCAAGATCTATAAAAGATCTCTTTGGGGTCATAACCCCTAAGGCTTTTCAAGAGAAGAAGAAGGAGAGGCTGTCAAGGAGAGGGTGCTGGTACTGTTCACAGTGAACAGTGATCCGAGAGGAATTCTTCATCCAGGAGCTGAAGCTTTCATGAGCAAATCTACATCCAAATCAAGTGAAGATCAAGCCAAGAGCAAGCTTCATTCAATACTATCTTCATCCACTAAGGGGGAGCCTGATCTATGTTTTCACTTCATGTTTATGTTCCTTCCATTCATGTTTGAGCTGATTCGTTCTTCCCTTGTAATATTCAAGCACTCGTGTGTGTGGATCTAGATAGATCCGTGTGTGTGTGTGTGTGTGTGTGTGTGTGTACTTCGTTGTCCATCATTGTTCTTGTGTGTCCGTGCTCTAGCACTTTCGTGAGAGTTCTATACTCCTCACGTGTGTGTGTGTGTGTGTGTGTTTGTGTTCATCTTGTAATCCTCTATAAGATAGTGTGTGAATCCTCACAGTGTGTGAGGGGTGGACGTAGGTTGCTGTTGTTACAGTCGAACCACCTAAAAATCACTGTCTACTGAATGATTTGATCCATATCTTCTACTTCCATTCTCTTTAGCTCAGTTTTATATCACATTATCATTTAGTTCTATTTTTTGATCTAGATTCTTTAACCCTCTTACGGAAGTTCCCTGGTATATCAAAAGATAAATTCGGATCGACAAGGCTAGTCATGTCAAGAAGAAAATATCTTGTGTGAGAGAATCCTTGGATTCCTGGACTCCACCTAGTACTAAGGAACGGTTGTAGGAGTCTTTTTGTCCAGACTCTCTTTATGCTTCGCTGTATCCCTTTCTGTTGGTTGCTTGATTTGTAAACGTGCTTTCTTTTTATCCAGCTTTAGTTCATTAATTTTTAATACCCAATTCACCCCCCCTCTTGGGTGCCATTTAATCTCGGGACTTCAGCAGTATCGATCCAGGTTTATCGAGCTGGGCCACTATGCACCGCACATCTTGGCAGATGAGGAGTTGAAGACCCAGCAGTTTGTCAGGGGTTTGAGGACAGAGCTGAGGCATCCTCTGATTGCATCATGTATGGCCAACCTGGAGATAGCTTGCAGAGTAGCAGCAGCCTTAGAGGAGGATTTGCAGAGGACTCAAGGATAGGGCAGTTCCGATCACACGCAGACAAGTCTTAGTCAGCCGACGGTCGTGCAATAGTAGAGTATTGTCCAGCCCTCAACAGGTAGCACAGGGGCATCCCCTTCCGTGGCATCAGCAGTAGATTCGATATCCATTGGATCGAAGCTTAAGAAGCTGTTTAGGGACGCTGGTTTTGACAGGAGGCGTCAGGATCGTAGGGAACAGGGGCAGGTATCGGTGAGTACTGTTCAGCAGCCCACACCCTACTAGCGCCAGGGTTCAGTGATTTGTTCTAGGGGCGCGTGTCCTTGGTGCGGTGATTCTCATCTAGGCAGGCAGTGCTCGGCGCCCGTGATATGCTTCAAGTGTGACCAGCAATGGCACATGGCACGTGACTGTCCTTAGATACCACGTCAGCCGCACGAGTTCTAGCAGTAGCAACAGTTTCAACCCCAGCAGCCACCACCGTAGCAACAACTGTACCAATAGTAGAGTCAGTTTGTGCAGTTGTCATGGTCAACTGCTATAGGGAGGCAGAGATCCCGAGGCAGAGTTACGCATATGACCAGGGCGGAGGCTGAGGCATCGCAATTAGTGGAAGGTACTTTTCTGATTATGGGTTGTGTGGCTCAAGTTTTGTTTGATTCTGGCATGTCCTATTCGTTTATATCGGAGGATTTCGCTCAGAGTGCCGAGGAGTCGGTGACTGAGATGTCTTGTGACCTGGCAGTGGAGTTGCCTACCGATGATTTCATGCTCAGCCCATATTGTCTTGAGAAGGTGACTGTGTAGGTTAAGGGGCAGAACATACATGTAATACCCTGGATTCTTATTGGATTTTTCGGATCCTTATCGGAGAGTTTCGGATTGCTTTTGTGGGTCCTGAGTTGAGTTTTACGATCCATGTGGGTTTTTCTCTCGTACTAGTTACGGAACCCTGTGGTGAGTTTATTTCTCAGTTCATCGACTCATGGACGCCGCAGTTGCGATGTACTCTTCCCGAGGATCGTTTTGACTATTTTTACGTATTTTTCTGAATTAGTCCATTTTAGACCAATTATCAAATTTTTAGAAATTAGGAAAATTTCCTAATTTTTTTCTTTTCTTTCTTCTTCCTCTTTCCTTTTCTCATTCGCCACCGTGACTCTCTCTCTCCCATTTTCTCTCTTCTCTCACCTTCCCGGCTCCGACTGCAGAGGGAGGAGGCACGGGCAAGTAGTGGAGATGCCGTGGGGATGGTCGGGTGCGCGATGGGATGAGGTTCGGACCGTTTCTGGCGCGATCCTAAACGGTGGATTCAAAGTCGACGGTCGAGCTCACGACGTGGTTTTCAACGCAGTTTAGTCACTTCGGTGCATGCAATCTTTGGTGGAGGTAGGGAGATGGATCGCCTACTTCTCTGTTATGTTTCCTCGTAGTTTCACGTCGAATGGTGAGCATTCGAGTGGGTTTCTTTCAGTTTTGGGAAAACCATGCTTTTGGGGTGTCCATTGGGTTCGCCGGAAAATGATGATGGTTTTTAGTTAGATTAGCATCATTGGAACCCCCAACATGTTAGCTTTCCATTCCCACATGTTTCATCACGATCGGTCGTCATTTGGGGCCGGTACAAGTCTGGGAACCCCGGTGACTCCGTTTAGGTCGATTCGATGGAATCACCCGTTTCTTGCGATTTAGCTGTTGCATGGACCCCTTCCGGCCTGTGGAAGGTTATTTTTGTCCATTAGGTTTGTTTCCCCTACGTTTAGACGCGTATGGGGCGTGGAACGGCCGAGATCGGCCATTTCCCCTATTTTCCCGCCGTATCGTGCTTGCGGTCGTTTCAGAGACCGCTACAGGTCTCTGGCGGCCCCACAATGGACCACTACACTTCATAGTGTGTCGGTAAGTTGTAGGTCGGTTCGAGTTGGCGGCCCTAGTTCTGACCGCCATTGTGCTGTAGCGGGCTATCCTTAGGCCGCTACGGTGTATTTGACGTTAGTCATTATTTTAAGTCGGTTGGCATTGGCGGCCCAACCTTCATGCGTTTCTTCCTTGTAGCGCGCCCCTCTCAGGCCGCTACAGTCCGTTCGTCTTAGGTCAATGTTTTAGGGCGGTTAGTGTGGCGGTTGTTTCTTGGACCGCCTAGTCCGTGTGGCAGATCTATATTAGACTGCTTTGGTGGTTTGACTGAATAGGTCGGTTCAGGGTTGACTGGGTGTAGCGGCCTAATCCATGACCGCTACAGTCACCTAGCGGCCCATTCTTTGACTGCCAGAGTCGTTCTTCTGTTTAATTCTGTGTGTCGTTTCCCGATGTGTTGGTTTTCAAGTGCCTTGGCTTGACCTTATGGTTTGCCCGTTGTCCCGTGGATGTCTCTTGATGTCCTATGAAAGTCGACATGGATAAGGAATGAACAAATTTACCTCATAGAGGTTGGAGGAGGGAGATTCGAAATGAGGTCAATCTTGGCCTTATCCACCTCTATACCCCGTTCGGACATAATGTGGCCCAACACTATGCCCTCTTGAACCATGAAGTGACTCTTCTCCCAACTAAGAACAAGATTGATTTCAATACATCTTGCAAGCACTTTCTTCAAATTTTCCAAATAGTTTTCAAATGATTCCCCGAATATAGAAAAATCATCCATGAAGATTTCCAAGAATTCTCCCACCATATCAGAGAAAATGGCCATCATGCACCTTTAAAAAGTGACTAGGGCGTTACAAAGACCGAAAGGCATCCTCCTAAAGGCAAACGTGCCATATGGGCATGTGAAGGTGGTCTTCTCTTGGTCTTCCGGGTAAATGGCCACTTGATTGTACACGAAGTATCCATCTAGGAAACATAAATATCTTTGGCCTGCTAATTTCTCAAGAATTTGGTCAATAAAAGGAAGTGGAAAATGGTCCTTTTTGGTCATGGCATTGAGTTTCCTATAATCGATGCACACCCTGCATCCCGTTATGGGCCTAGTGGGCACATCTTCTCCTTGTTCATTTTTGACCACAGTGAGACCCGATTTCTTAGGAACCACTTGTGTGGGACTCACCCATTGACTATCCGAGATTGGATAAATCATTCCCGCATCAAGCCATTTGACAACCTCCTTCTTCACCACCTCCTTCATGTTCGGGTTCAACCTCCTTTGCATTTCCCGACTAGGTTTGGCATCGTCCTCATGTAAATGTGATGCATGCAAATAGACAGACTTATCCCCTTAAGATCGGACACCGTCCAACCTATGGCACTCTTATGAGTCCTAAGGACTTCTAGCAGAAGGGTTTCTTAGGTAGGGGTATGGTTGGAGGCCAATATAACAGGAAGAGTTTGATCAGGGCCTAGGAATGCATATTTGAGAGAGTCCGGAAGAGGCTTAAGCTCAAGTTTATGAGGACTTTCAAGGGATGGAAGGGTTGGTTCTTCTTGCAAAGCCGAAAGAGGTTCAACTTTGGGCCAAATAGTACTATGATGAGGAGAATCTTGTAAAGCATTGGCCTCCCTTATTTGATCCATGCTTGGACCATTCTCAAGAAGTTCATCGTAGATGTCAATGAAATGACATTCCTCATCAAGGTCTAGATATTGGGAGGCTTTGAACACATTGAGAGAGACTTTTTAGCCACCAAATGAGATATCCATAGTTCTCGTAGCACAATTGATGTTGGCTTTGGCAGTGGCAAGGAATGGATGGCCTAGGATGATTGGAGTGTGGCTTAGCTCCGAGGAGGAGGCTAGGTCAAGAATGAGGAAATCAACAAGGAAGTAACAATCATGGACTTTGACAATCACATCCTCTATCAAACCTCGAGGGGTCTTAACTGAGCAATCTGCCAGTTGGAGAATGACTGGAGTTGGCTTGAGTTCCCCTATGTCAAATTGCTCAAAAACAGAGGTGGGTAAAAGGTTGACACTAGCTCCTAAGTCAAGGGGGGCACAGTCAAAGGTTACACCGCCTATATTACATAAAATGAGAGGAGCACTAGGGTCCTTAAACTTTCTAGGGAGATTGGTCATCAAGACCGCACTAACTTCCTTGGAGAGCCAAATTTTCTTAGGGGCCGACTTGGGCCCTCTTCTTGGAGTGCAAAGCTCTTTGAGGAATTTGGCATAGGCTGGAACATGTTTTATGGCATCTAGGAGTGGAATATTGATGTGAACTTGTGAAAAGAGCTCCATTAACTCCTCATTTTGGGCCGGCCTAGTCTTAGTGGGCTTGGGTTTTAAGGCACTAGGGAAGGGAACTTTGGGTTGATAGGAGTTTGGATCTTCATGGGCCTTTCCTTTCCCTTTAGGATCTCCCCCCAACTTATCTTGAGTGCATTCCTCCTTGTTCACATCCTCATCATTTTGATTCTCTTTTGAAGTATCTTGCAACACCTTTCCATCCTTGTATGGGTCATCTAACACATTTCCACTTCTCAAGGTTGAAACAGCTTTGACATTCTCAAATTGTGGGCCTTTCGATTGGGCTTGTGGGACGGGTTGAGGTAAGAGGCCCGGTTGTGGAGGAAAACCAGGGGGTTGGTTTCTAGGGTTGGCCACGGGTTGACTTGGAAGTTGGCCCCCTTATCTTCTCATTGTAGCTTCCGCCAATTATCCTATTTGGCTTTCCAACTTGGAAATGGATTGTCGTTGATTAAAAATCATTTGTTGGAGTTGATTGAACTTATCTACGACATTGGATTGAGGCGGAGGTTGGTAAGTGGGTTGGCCTTGATTGGATTGGAAATGTGAATAGATCATAGGAAGGAATTGAGCTTGTGGACCTCTAGCAAATGAATTGAAGGTATTGGGTTGGGCTTGAATTTGACTTTGCATGGGTTACTTTTGAACTTGATGAATAGAGGGATTGGTTGCTTGAGGTGGAGCTTGTTGGCCTTTCCAAGAAAAATTAGGGTGATCTCTCCAGCCCGGATTATAAGAATTGGAAAATGGGTCATAGTTGGGCTTGGAGAACCCTTGAGCGTCTTGAACTTGCTCTTGTATGAATGGTGGTAATTGGGTAGCAGTTGGACATTCTGTGAAGTGATGGGTCGGGCTTGCACATAGAGTGCATGCCTCTTGTGGAGTGAGAGATTGACCCGAGTATGAATGGGATGATGGTTCGAAAGAAGGGTCTTTCAAAGTCAAGAGTTGGTCTAACTTTTGGGTCAGACTCTCTACCTTATCCAACTTTTGAGTGATGAGATTTATGTCCAATCTTAGTTCAACATCTCCCCGGGCTTTGACCTCATAAAATCTGGCCCGTTTAGGGGGCCCAATGGATCTCTTATGTGATGATAAAGAGACATGATTGATAGAATTTTCACTAAGCATTTCAAACAATTCATATGTCTCATCCTCACTTTTGCTCATGAATGTCCCTTCACATGATGCATCAACCATTTGCCTAAATTGATCGGATAATCCCTCATAAAAATCTTGGACTATTTGCCATTTGGAAAACCCATGATGAGGACACTTCCTAAGTAATTCCTCAAGTATCTCCCATGCTTCATGTATTTGCTCCCCCAGAGTTTAGGTAAATCCCGTGATTTCCCTTCTCATGGTATTGGTGCGGCCGATAGGGTAGAACTTCTTCAAAAATTCTTGTTGCATCTCGGCCCAAGTTCGCATTGGCTTCCCTATAGTGCCCAACCAATATTTAGCCTTATTCTTAAGAGGGAATGGAAAGAGGGTTGGCACTCCAACTGATACTTTCAATTAACTATTTCAACCTCTAGATTTCTAGAGAGAGAAGCTCCGGTTTCGCTTCTTCCCGCTCGTCTCCTCTGTTTCTCCCTAGTGCGTCCCCTTCCTGCCGGCCATGGCTGGCACGGCGGGGGATGTCCATTTTCCACCTGGTAGCGATCATCCTGGTGCCGAGGCCATTGAAGCAGCCCCAAGGAAGTCTTATGCCCAGAGCCTGATCGAAACACAACAGTGTCCGCACATTTCTTTCCAGGTGAAGGCTCCGGCGTATACAGACAAAGGAGAGCGAGCGGCATTTTTCACACAGGAGGAGATCTAGATTTCTTGCCGCCATCTCCAGAAGGTAATTATAGCAAGGTGCTCTATGGTCGGCCTTCTATCCCTGATATTAAATCTTGTCTATCGCAGAAACTGCATCTTAGCTCAGATTTTATTATCAGCCGAATGAACTCCAGACACATTTTAATCCAGCTAGGTTGTGAGGCAGATTTCCTCAAACTCCTCCTTCAGAAGAATTTATTCATCAGAGGTTTTCTATTTCGATTTTTTCGATGGACTCATGACTTTGATTTCGAGTCAGATCCATCGATGGTGCCTGTATGGATTGGTTTCCCGGGATTGCCTGTAAACTTTTTTCATGAGGATCTGCTTCGATCTATAGCAGGGAATATCGGACCGGTTCTGCGAATTCATGACGCTACATATGCTATGACCGATACATCAGAGGCGCTAGTATGCATCGAGTTAGATCTTACTGCGCAGAGGAAAAATAGAATGTGGATTGGCATGGAAGACAGAGGTTTCTGGCAGTCCATCAACTATCACAGGGTGCCGTCCCTATGCTCTCATTGCCACAAAATTGGTCATACAGAAGAAGATTGTAAGAAGAAGCAAAAGAAGAATTCAAATCACAATCAGCCTAATGTCATTCTTCCGAATGTTCAGAAAGTCTTTCGACAGGAATATAAACCCCAGCCGCCTAGAATGTCCAGTCCCAAGTTGATAGTGGATGCTGACAACAGATTCTCTATCTTGAATCATCTATCGGAAGAAAGTGATGTTGAAGGGAAGTCCCCATTAGATAAGGGAGATGCAGGAAATGTTGAAGACAACAATATTGGTGAGCAATCTATTATTGGCCCTTCAATACATAATGCTAGCTCTCCTAATGTTTGCAATAATGCCAATGAAAGTCAGAACACCTCATTAGTGACAAGTACTGAAGATGTTTATATAGACTGTGCAATCCCAGAGGAGCTTCCTTCAACCCAAATAGTACTTATGCCTCAGAAGAAAGAGAAGTCTGATATACCAGTTAATGCTCAAAACCTGGGCATTAAAGACATCCAAATTATTGGCTCAAGTAAAATCTCTGAATTGGCAGCCTCAGAAAACTCGGATGCTATGTCAGAGCCAAAAAAACTTTTCACTGCTCCTCAAGTCAAAGAAGTAAATGAAGTCTCAATTATTCCAGGGGATCTCATAACTGACTCACGACTCACCAGAGCTAAAGCCAAGGTATTGGCCTCTCACCCACCATCAACTTCTGTCCATGATTAATTCAGCCCTTATGTGGAATGCTAGGGGCATGGGTAACAAGGCCACAGTTAGAAGCCTTGCTCAGTTAATTAAAGCCCATAAGACTTGTATAGCAGCAATATCTGAACCTCGGGTGGATTTCAGTCAGTCTTATAAAGTGGCCCGCAGTATTAACCTTCATTCTGTCCTGGGTAATAATGATGCACAGTCAAAGATATGGCTGTTCCACAATTCTGATATATGCCTTGATGTAATTGAACAGCACCCCCAATACATTACTGTTACTCTTAAGGATAATAATTCCATATACATGTTCTTCACTTTTATATATGCATCATGCAACATTAGTTCTCGAAGGGATATGTTTGATTCTTTAATGGAATTCAGCCAAGGAGTTCACATTCCCTAGATTATTGGTGGTGATTTTAACTGCATAACCACTCCTGAAGAAAAGTTTGGTGGGAAAATGCCTTCCACTGTTGCAATGATAGATTTTCAAAGCTTCATAACAGTAACTGGACTTATAGATGCTGGCTATTCTAGCTCTCCTTTTACTTGGTCTAACAATCAAATAGGAACTTCTCATATAAGAGCCCGTTTGGACAGGGTTTTATATAATGCAGATTGGTTATAGTTCCCTTTCAATTTGTCAGTTAAACACTTAGCCAGAGGACCCTCTGACCATGCTCCAATGCTCATATCTTTGCTTCATATGAAAACCACCCCAGGAAGATTCATATATCAACAGATGTAGCAAGATCATTCTGAATTTTTAGAGTTTGTAAATCAAGAATGGAGTAAGCAGGAGCAATCCTGCCACCCCTTTCATTCTCTGCAGGTAAAGCTAAAACAGTTGAAGGCTGCACTTAAAAGATGGAATAAAGAGATTTTTGGTAATGTCCATTCAGCAAAAGAAAATGTGGAAGCTCACTTGTTACAAGCTCAAAAATACATTGATGAAAACCCCACTCTGCAGAACCGTGTGAACCTTCAAAAAGCCAATGCTCAGGTGAGATCAGCCCTGCACAGAGAAGAAATATTCTGGTTTCAGAAATCCCGAACTCAATGGATCAGACATGGAGATCGAAATACTAAATTTTTTCACCATTACACTCAAATAAGAAGACAGAGAAACTATGTTCACAGGCTGAAAATTAATGGCATATGGGAGGAGGACCAAAAAGTGTTATTGAATGGAGCTGTGGATTTCTTCAAAAATCTGCTATCATCTGAAAATCATAGCATTGATGATCAACTACTATCAGTTATTCCAAATCTGATAACTAAGGAACAGAACATGGCCTTATGTGCTATTCCTTCTTCTGAGGAAATCAAACACAGTGTTTTTTCTCTCTCTGATAACAACTCCCCTGGTCAAGATTGTTTTACAGGTAGCTTCTTCACTCATTGCTGGGACATTGTAGGGAAAGATGTTGTTCATGCTATTCGGAGCTTCTTTCAAGGTTGGGGCCTGCCGAAAGGTGCTACTTCCACCATTTTGTGTTTGATTCCAAAAATTAAGCAACCCATCTCCTTTGCGGATTTTAGGCCCATCAGTTTATGCAACTTGTATATAAAATTGTTTCAAAAGTCATTTGTGATCGTTTGAGAAATATCCTCCCATTGATCATTTCTGAACAACAAAGTGGCTTCATTAGTGGCAGAGCAATCACTGAAAATTTCCTATTAGCTAAGGAGCTATTTATGGACATTGATAGACCTGTTCGAGGCCATAATATTCTGGTTAAACTTGATATGGCCAAAGCTTATGATCGCATTGAATGGGACTTCATCCTCACTGTTATGAGAAAATTTGGATTCTCAAATAGATTCATTTCCCTTATAGCTCAGCTTCTCATTAATTGTTGGTTTTCTATAGCCTTCAATGGTCAACTACATGGCTATTTTAATTCTTCCAGGGGGGTGAGGCAAGGTGATCCTTTAGCTCCTGCTCTTTTTGTGATAGCAGAAGAAGTCCTTAGCCGGGGACTAAGTCATCTATTTAACTCTGGCCAATGCACATTCTATCACTTACCTCGTAATGTTATGCCCATTTCTCACATTTTATATGCTGATGATTCTATAATATTCATGAACGGTGGTCTTTCATCTATCAAATCCTTGATTAAATTTCTGAGGAGATATAAGGGGTCTTCTGGACAACGGATTAACACAAATAAAAGCTCATTTCTGACATCCAAAGCAATGCCACTTCAAGCTATTGATCGAATATGTCAGCTTACTGGATTTCTGCACAGAACTGGAAGCATTAACTATTTGGGAATCCCCCTCTTCAAAGGCAAAATCAAAATACCTCATTTCAGATATTTACTGGATAAAATTAATGCCAAACTTGCTAGATGGCAAAGCAAATTTTTATCACAGGCTGGCAGAGTAACACTCATCAGGTCGGTTATATCCTCAATCCCAATATATTCAGCTAGTGCAGCTGCTATTCCATACTCAATTCTCAAACAAGTGGAGAAAATGTGTGCCAACTTTCTATGGCAAGGGCTGGAAACATCTCATAGGAAACACTGGGTTTCTTGGGACAAAGTCTGCCGATCCACATCTGAAGGTGGTCTGGGCATCCGCAGATTAGAGGGACATCCAACTGTGCTTCTATATCAAGCAATTGTGGTCTTCTTTACATAGCAATTCTTTATGGGCAAAATTTACAAGAAGTACATACATTCAAAGTCAACACATCTTAGATTGCAAAATTCCTTTCCCATCTGGTATCAAAGCTAGAGATTTTGATAAAGCTCGATCAGTCTTGATGTCAGGTATGCGGAAGATTGTCAATAATGGCACTAACACCAGTTTTCTCAAAGATGTCTGGTTCAAAAACAAGCCTCTGTCAGAACTTTCTTCCTTCCAAAATATATATATGCCTGAAGACTGTTCAGTTCATGCTGCCCTGGCAGATTGTCAACACCCAGTATGGCAAGTTATTGAAGATAGCAACTTGAGGTCTGAAATTAGCAGATTTATCATACAAGATGGGGATGACATTCCTATATGGTCTCTCACTAAATCTGGAAATTTTGACACCAAGTCTACTTTCAATTACATCAAAGGACAAATAAATGGATCTCCTGTTATCAAGCTGTGGCACAGCAAATTCCCACCCCAAGCATCATTATTTTATTGGAAAGTCCTCAATCATGCAGTGCCAACTGATAGTCAGATTCAAAACAGTGGTGTGCAATTTGCATCTTGTTGTAATTGCTGCTCATTCTCTCATGCAGTAGAAGATTTTGATCACTTATTTCTATATAGTGAAATGGCCACCTTCTTATGGAATAAATTTGGCCCACTTCTTGATAGCTCTCATTTGGAAATAAGAAACATAAATAGCCGACTATAGCACATACTCATTACAGTAATTCTACATAGCCCACAAGGCTTTTTTTCTTTGCTTGTGGTCATGCTGATACTATGGGAAATTTGGAAGAACAGATGCTGCAATAGGTTCGAAGGTATTAAAATAAAATTTTCTCATATTACGGATCAAATCCTAGGAGATGTCACCGAGATAATGCAGCAGATTACCTTTAAATACAGTGCCGGTAACTCCTTGACTCAAGCTCTCATCTCCTTGGACATCGCTATAAAACACAAGACCCTCTCCTGCTTCTCTGTCCGATGGATTGCTCCCAAGTCTCAATTCTCTCTCAACGTGGATGGTGCCAGCAAGGGCAACCCCAGTCCATCTGGGGGAGGAGGCTGTTTCAGAGATTCTCATGGGAAATTGCTATTGGGTTTCTCACACTTTTATGGATATGGATCCAACATGATGGCAGAGGGACGAGCCCTTCTGGATAGTATTAGACTGGCTCAGCATTACAATATTCCAGTTTCCATCATATATTCCGACTCTAAATCTTTGATTGAATTGCTCAAAAACAAAAGAAATCCTCCATGGTCACTCCTTCCTTAGTGGAGAAAACTTCTGGATGTTATTAATACATTACATTGCCCCATTGTACATACTTATAGGGAAACTAATCAGGTAGCAGACGCTTTGGCCAACTACTCAGTCACCATGGGTTGCAATATGGAATTCTTTTCAGCAAGGGAGCTTCCAATCATGGCAAGAGGATACATCACAGCCGATGCTGCAGGCATCCCCAATATTCGTATTCGGCATGTTTAGTCTCACTTTTTCCATACTCCATACCTGGCATTGTACAGCATAGTTTCCTCTTTCCCTTTCTTTTGTACATAAGGGGCAATTGCCCCTCCGATATTGTACAATCTCTTTTACAGCAATAAAATTACATCTAGCGGATATGAAGGTGGAGTGAGAACATTCCTTTCCTATGGAAAGGGGTGCACTTGCCCTTTGTTCCATTAGATGTTTTGAAGGAAAAAAAATGGAAAGAGGGTCAATCTAAGGCCATCATCTGAGAAATTTTGGATTTTTATCATAGAGCAAATTTCTAAAAATTCATCAATGTGCTTGTAAGGGTCTTCATTAGTGTTTCCATAGAATGAAGGGAGCATTTGAATTGTGCTTGACTTGATCTCATATTGGATGGCTTGATTTTGAGGAATGTGAATGCAAGATGGAGGTTGATATTGGTTGGGAATGAAATAATCTTTCATTTGCTTTGGAGGATCGGGATTTTTGGCCATTAGATTTTGGTGGTGAGTCCTTGATTTTCGGCCATGGGATCTTGTTGGAGATCGTTTCTTGGATAGAAGACTCTCTCAATTTCTTGAATGGGTCCTAGTAGGTTTGGATGTTGAGATCTTTTACCTTGCATAAACTAGGACGAAGAGAGAGATGAGAGAGATTTTTTTTATTTTTATTTATGCAAACACAAACAAGTTCTCAGACAATTAACCTTAGACACCTATGTGCCCCTTAGACTTACAAGTTGGGTTTTACAAAGAGACTAGATACAACCTAAGTCCACTTTCTAATTTGTCGATTGGTTAGGTAAGAGGTGGGGTAGTGGGAGGCTCCCCTTACTTTCCCAAGGTCTTAAATAAAAATCACTTGTCCGCTTATTACGTTTGCCGTTGACCTCTAACCTTAGACACTAATTTCTAAAAGAAGATTGTAGACTCAAGCCACACCTAATGACAGTGTGATCCTAGGGCCAATGTCTACTGATTTTTATTAAGATCTAGGTGATACAAAGATGATGGAGATTGTGGTTTGTGGGCCAAGGAAGGGTGATGAAATCTCCACCTTATCTTGCTTATGGGTGTTGCCTTTAAGATATTTTAAAATGGTATGCAACAAACCAAGTTCAAACAAGGGGTCTTATGCAAGCATGGAAATGCATGAGCATACTTTTGGAGAAGTTAGAGTACTCACCTTGCTTCCCGTAATTTTTAACAATGCAATTAACAAAAATTAAACACCAAGGGAACATAAATTCTATCCTAAATGATGCATGACCTAAAACATGAAAGTGTGATTTCTACTCTTGGAATGAAGACTTTTATTGAGTTCAAGTGAAGATTTTTTTTTGTAAACTGATGCAAGACGGGTGATGCGACCGGGAGACGTACTACCGACTCAAAGTGCGGCCAGCACTAGCATACTAAGGTAAGCCGAGCGGCTGACTACTGTGGCAATCTCCGGGTGGAGACGTCTCTCAATAGGAACTCTAACTATCCCGACGATCATCCCTTGCGAGGGAAATGTGAGATCACAGCGGTTAAGGAACCATTGTCGCCTAGGGGTTTCCAGTTCGGGCTTGGTGCTCGACTAGGCCTATGGAACGGGCGCTCACAACTCACAACCACGGCGATTTGAAGCTAGCTATCGGCCCTATTCTCACAAACACAGCATGATAGAAAATATATGAAATAAGCAATGTGAGTGTAGGAACGAAGCGCGTACCTCCACGACTAGTGCGTGGGGAAGAAATCCCAGCCGAATCCGAACAACCCCGATACATACAATTATTAACCATACAATTTTAGAACACGATGCCCACTCCACGTAGGGAGGTAAAGCGCTACAAACACGTATTCGGGCTTCTGGAACTCGGGTTGACGGGCCGCACTCGGAGGAGGCCAGGGAGGCAAGTTGGGGCCGATCGGGTGAACCGAATTGAAGCCAACTGGGTTCTACCCGAGCATGTCACCCAGCGCAGCATACTTGCGGAGGCCGGTACGTCAAGATCCGACGTCCGATTGGGGTGTCGTTTGTTGGAGAATGTTGGTGACAGGATGAAGAATGTCTGGTCCGAACGGCGTGATCAGATCTGATCAGATCTGGGCGTGGCAGCGACTATACTAAGCCCCAGGTTCTGCTGGCACAGAACTACACAGAAGAGCTGAAAATTATAGAAAAAATAGCTCCAGTGTCAGAATAGATTGCTTCTTGTTGGAGATCGTCGGAGACATCTATAGAAAAACTCAGATCCAAGTCCTCAGGCAGATCTGATAGGAAGGAGACGGGATAGCTTTTGTAAGTTGTCTCTAATTCTGGGTCGAATATGCATAGGGTGGTCGACGCAGCCCCACAAAAATCCTCGCCACGACCAGCACAGACCTCAGAACGACACGAGCTCGGCGGCAACAGGAATAGGACAGAAAATCCTACGACCACTCAGAATATCAGATCCAAAGGGCTTGGGAGTAGATCCTTAGAAATTTCGTATCAGAAAGTTTACGATCTGGATAGCAGGGTCGAACAGACTTGCATGACTTCACGAACGTAATTGTTGTCGGAGATCCGTACCTCTGATAGAGGCGAAACCAGCACTCGATCGTTCCTGGCTGGCAGACACTTCACTGATAAAATTTCCAAAACCAAATACAAGTAGGAAAGGGAAGATAAGGGGGGCGAGTCACACGCTAAGAAAATCCCGTCACAGGATTGGGGTCTTGGGCATCACACCCAAGAGGGGGAAAGAGAATCACTCTCTTACACAATTTTCTCTCAAAATTTCTTCATGAACTTCTGAAATATGTTTACAAGAGATGATATATAGAGGAGGGGAAACCCTAGAGAGAGGATGGGAGGTGGAGGAGGGAGGAGAGCGAGGGGGGTGCGCCCCCTTGACTAATGGGGAGAGAGGGAGACCAAGGGGGGGACAAGGGAAGCTTCCTAATTTGAAAATGAGGGTAGGGGAGCCAAGCTACGTAGGTGGCAGCCTTCTCCTTGGACCAAGAAGGGGGGGGGCTTCCACTTGTCTCCAAGCCTCCCTTTCCTTAGCCCCTTTCACACCTAGCACACTAAGCCCATAGACTTGTTCACACTTAACCCCATTTGACCCCTTCAAAGCCCAAATCCCATTAACTCTAGCCAATTAATCTAGTCTAGCCCATTGGCCATACAATAGTACAATTGTCCAACATGGACTAAGATAGGGCCCAACATGGCATAAAAAAATGTGAAACAAAGGTGATAACTTGGTCGACACGTCCACGTCCTCCTCGCGCTAATAGGGCTCCGACGTGTCCTCGTCCACCGACGTGTATTACGGCGTGTGTCCGCACCAATTCTCGCCGGGTGGGAGGAACTCGACCCCATCGAGTAAGGGTCTCAAGGCTTGAACTCTCCGCATGTGATTAAGGCGTTGTTCATCATGGGGCATCCTCGCCAACGCACTAAGAAGTGTTGGTAGGCTCCGTTCCTGGTGGTGGTCACCTGCTCATCCAGTATACAATCTATATGCTTGCGTTGAGGCTGGAAGAGGTGGACTCTCAGGTGTTGTGTCACTCACAACAGGAGGAAAAAGCCCAAAAACTTACTAGGGATCACCGCAAGGTTCTGATATGCTACCAGATCTGAAACATTGAACGTCGAACTGACACCATAGTCGTCTGGTAGTTCAATAACGTACGCATTCTAACCCACTTGTTTCACGACTCGAAAAGGGCTGGCATCGCGGGCCTAGAGTTTCTTTACGGTCCCCAAGGGGAAACCATTCAGGTATGACCCTGATCATGACATACTCTCCCTTTCGGAACTCACGGGCGTGGCGACGTGCATCAGCTAACCCATTATACGTGCATGACTGGCCTTTTATTGGGACACGACTTTATGCAAACTCCAAATGCACGACAAACAAACTGTATAAGCAAAACAGACTCATACATGACCTTAGACAAACCTAGACAACCATAAGTAACACTCACATACAAATGCCGCAACCCAAAGTTTGGGACTCCTAGACATTTAACATGTACCTACTGACTTCTTAATGGGGGTTCAGAGGTTTGGGAGGATTACACCCAATTACACATTGTCCTAGGGCTGAGTACCTGGGATGGCAACATGCTCTTCTAAAAGCTCATCAAAAAACTCCTCAGCGAGTTCTGGATTCGGCTCATAGCTGACCGGCACTAGCTCCTGTGTGGGGTCGCGGGCTGGAGTGTCCGAAATAACCAACGAGTCCCGAGTGGGACACTTGGCCGTAAAGTCGCCAATCCCACCACACCTATAGCACCGGTCACGCTGCCCTGTGCTAGAAGATGCTCCACCGGTCATCGACCCTTTTCCCTTGTCTTCTCGACGGGCCGGGGGTGGTGGGAGCTAAGGTCGGGCAGGCAATGTGGGCTGCTGAGGGCGGGGAGTGGGAAATGATGCTTGCTGGTGAGGGGGAGGGTCCCTTGGAGGGAGAGAGCGACGTCCGAGAGCAGTGGGCCCTGGCAAGGGGGTTCCAGAGGATGAACTATCAAAAATTGACTATAGGAACTGGGCGTGGTACGACAGTCGGACCCACGCTGATGGATGGTCCCCGGTCGCTAGACGGGAGCGAACTCCGACTCAAACTGCTCTAACTCGAGAGCAACCTGATATGTGGCCTCCAGGGTGGTCACATTGTGGCGAAAGAGTTCATACTGAAAGTGGGGCCGTAGACCACGATGGAAGCGGGAAATAGGCATCGTGCTCTCTTCCGAGACGTCATATCGCAAAAAATATTCACCAAACTTTGCGATGTACTCGGACACGGACCGGTTCCCTTGGTTGAGATTCTGCCACCTATCAATGAGCCTCTGACGATACATGGCAGGAAGATACTTAGTTCTAAGTCTATCCTTCATCTCATCCCAAGACTCAACCTGGGGCTCCCGACGCTAAAATAGCAAGCTCTCCACATTGCACCAATAAGTTTGTGCTTGCCCTAATAGCTTCATTTAGCGAACTTGACTCTCCGGTGATCCGTCATCTTAAACCACTCGAAGTACTGGTCCATGCCGGCCTCCCAATCAAGATGGACTTTTGGGTCCAAGGACCCGTCAAAAGTGGGAGGGTCTGCTCGCACGGTCAAGAGGACTCAATCATCCACTTCATCCCTCTGCTGTTGAAAGCCACGACGGCGTCAACCATACCCCTCGTAAGCATTATCGGACCCAAAGTCTTCGAGACCAAGGTCACGATGATGTGGTTCGATGGCTCGGTGAGGGGCGGGCTGAGGAGCATGTGCGGGCTGCTCCTGTGCGGCGGGAGCAGATTGGACCTGGGCCTTGGGAGTGATTTGGACTTGGGCCACCGCGGGAGTAGGTGCGGGTGGGCCTTGGGCCGTTCCAGGAGGGTCCCCGTGTGACAATCTATCCAACCGTCCAACCAGACCTTGGATAGATTTGTCGAATGACTCCATGCGTTCCTCCATGGCCCTAAGGCGACCATCCATATTGTTGGAGAAGCTTCGAAAGGTAGCCTCGGACTGGTCCAACCGGGCCATGATGGCCATCATCGCCTCATGTAAGGAGTGAAAGTCTCCCAAGGCGGCATCCCATGGGTTTGCCATAGACGCGGGGCGATGGTATTGGGTACCTCGCTTGGTGGGCATGCAACGACCCAAAACGTTGGAATGCACTACTAATGCAAAACTAATGCAAACTGAGGAACCTAGACTCAACCAATATACGGTACGAGGTGGAGGTTTGATCCGAAGATCGCACTCACGCAAGTGTGCTACCTTCCCAATAGGCGTAACCTATCATTCCGGGAACACTTTTGATATACCAGGTATTGGGATGAAATGCAACCTAGGACAAGACAACCTAGACAATGATCACCCTAGACTTAAGTCTTGCTCTGATACCAATTTGATGCAGGACGGGTGATGCGACCGGGCTAAGACGTATGACCGACTCAAAGTGCGGCCAGCACTAGCACACTAAGGTAAGCCGAGCGGCTGACTACCGTGGCATTCTCCAGGTGGAGACGTTTCTCAACAGGAACTCTAACTAGCCCGACGATCATCCCTTGCTAGGGAAACGTGGGATCGCAGCGGTTAAGGAACCACTGTCACCTAGGGGTTTCCAGTTCGGGCTCGATGCTCGACTGGGCTTATGGAACGGGCGCTCACAACCACGGCGATTTGAAGCTATCTATCGGCCCTATTCTCACAAACGCAGCATGATAGAAAGTATATGAAATAAGCAATGTGAGTGTAGGAACGAAGCGCGTACCTCCGCGACTAGCACGTGGGGAAGAAATCCTGGCCGAATCCGAACAACCCCGATACACACAATTATTAACCTTACAATTTTAGAACACGATGCCCACTCCACGTGAAAGGGCTACAAACACAATTTTGGGATTGCTGGAACTCGGGTTGACGGGCCGCACTCGCAGGAGGCAAGGGAGGCGAGTCGTGGCCGATCGAGTGAACCGAATGGAAGCCAACTGGGTTCTGCCCGCGTAGGTCACCCAACGCGGCAGACTTACGGAGGCCGGTACACTAAGATCTGACGTCCGATCGGGGTGCCGTTTATTGGAGAATGTTGACGACAGGATGAAGAATCCCTGGTCAGAACGGCGCGATCAGATCTGATCAGATCTGGACGTGGCACCGACTGTACTAAGCCTCAGGTTCTGCTCACACAGAATTGCACAGAAGAGCTAAAAATTACAAGAAAAATGGCTCCAGTATCTGAATGGATTGCTTCTTATTGGACATCATCGGCGACATCCAGAGGAAAACGTAGACCAAAGGCCTCAGGCAGATCTAAGAGGAAGGAGACGGGGCTGCTTCTGTATGTTGCCTCTGATTCTGGGTCGGATCTGCACAGGGTGGTCGACGCAGTCCCACGAAAATCCTCGCCACGACCAGTAGAGACCTCAGAACGACATGAACTCTACGGCAACGCTAAGAGGACAGAAAATCCTATGACTACTCAGAATCTCAGATATAAAGGGCTTGGGAGTAGATCCGTAGAAATTTCGTATCAGGAAGTTTAGGATCTAGACAGCAGGCTCGGACAGACTTGCGCGACTTCACGAATGGAATTGTTGTCGGAGATTCGGAGCTCTGATCGACGTGAAATCAGCGCTGGATCATTCCTGGCTTGCAGAAGCTTCACTGATAAAATTTCCAGAACCATGTATGAGCAGGAAGGGGAAGATAAGGGGTGCGAGTCACATGCTAAGAAAATCCTGTCACAGGATTGGGGTCTAGGGCATCACACCCAAGAGGGGGAAAGATAATCACTCTCTTACATAATTTTCTCTCAAAATTTCTTCATTAACTTCTGAATCATGTTTACAAGAGAAGATATATAAGGGAGGGGAAACCCTAGGGAGAGGACGAGAGGTGGAGGAGGGAGGAGAGAGAGGGGGGTGCACCCCCTTGACTAATGGGGAGAGAGGGAGACTAAGGGGGGGGCAAGGGAAGCTTCCTAATTTGAAAAATGAGGGGAGGGGAGCGAAGCTACGTAGGTGGCAACCTTCTCCTTGGACCAAGAAGGGGGGGGCTTCCACTTGCCTCCAAGCCTCCCTTTCCTAAGCCCCTTTCACACCTAGCACACTAAGCCCATAGACTTGTTCACACTTAACCCCATTTGACCCCTTCAAAGCCCAAAGCCCATTAACTCAAGCCCATTAATCTAGTCTAGCCCATTTGCCATACAATAGTACAATTGTCCAACATGGACTAAGATTGGGCCCAACATGGCCTAAAAAATTTTGAAACAAAGGTGACACCTTGATCATCGCATCCACGTTCTCCTCGCGCTAACAGGGCTCCGGCATGTCCTCGTCCACCGGCGTATATTGCGGCGTGTGTCCGCACCATAAACCTATCTAACCACAATATGCAAGAATATTAAAGAAAGGACACAAAATGAAAGGGATAAGTTTGAATACTTACTTGAAGCGCAATCGCTGTTTCCTTTTTTTTTGAAATGAATGACAAAAAAGACTAAGTAAAAGGTGGAGAACTTACCTCTAATTTTTTATGATTTTTTTCTTTTTTCTGATTTTTTTTGATTTTTTGATTTTTCAAACCTTCTGCGACAGTTTACAGACTTTCTGCAATAGTTCTCAGACTTTCTGCGACGGATAATTTCTCAGGAATTTCTGAAATCTGATCTCTATACCTACGCTTCAAGTTTCTGTGATAGATTTCTTGACAGATTTTTTTCTGGATTTGCTGATTTGCTCTTTTTTTCTGTAAAAACAAGAAAAATAAAAAAATTAGTAAAAATATATACAAAAGAGAAACAAAATTTTCAACTCAAAAATTATAAGCCTCCCCGATAACGGTGCCAAAAATTGATCGAACGCGAAGCTCATTGTTAAAAACCCGCGCACTCAATTTCAAAAATTCCGTATTCACATAAAATTAATTAAGGTTTTGAATATAGTGATGAATACGGGTCGAATCCACGGAGAGGCTAAAATTTTGAAAGTTGAAAATCTAATTTCTCTTTTATTTTTAACAAAAACAAAAGATATTATTGGAAGGATTTTTTTGGGGAAATAACTAAAATAACGTAAGATTAAAATCTATCTAAAGAAGCATGGAGGGGTAAAGGAGAGAAATTGAGAGAGAGAGAATAAAAGATTTAGAGAGACAATCACACTGATTTTTTCTCAATGCTCCAAAATAAAAGATTACAATGCATAGAAGTTCAAGAAAATAACAAGTACAAACTCTAAATAAAATCTAACTAAAACTGAAAATTAAGGAACTAGGGGAGGGATTGTAGCTGGTGAGACGAAATCGTCGTCGCCCACACCTTTGGGCCTTTTAATGGTCGCCCAACTTGGAGTAGACGCCGCCGTGAGTGAGCTTTAGAGATTGAAATTTAGAGAGAAATAGAGAGAGAGAGAGAGAGAAAGAGAGGGACGATAGAAGGTAAATAAAAAAAATATAGAAAAATTGAGTTACGATGCAGAGTGTGTGCGTGTGTGTTAAAGGAGAGAGAGGCAGAGAGATAGGAAGTGAAGAGAGGTGGAGAGAGGAGAGAGGGATAAGAGACGGAGGGGGAGTGGAAAGCTACGTGCGCGAGTGTGCATGGGAGAGAGCTGGGTACGTGTGTGTGTGTGTGGGAGTATGACAGAGGGGAAGAGGAAGCTACGGTGGGTGTTGTAGGGTGTGTAGAGGAGAGAATGGGACGAGATGAGGGAGAAGGAGGAGTGCGGTTGCACAGTATGTGTGGGAGTGGGTGAGTGCATGTGTGAGAAGGAGGTGGCGGAGGTGAGCAGAGAAAAGGGAGAGGGAGAGGCAGGTGTGTGGTGAGCAGGGTGAGAGGTTGTTGAGAGAGAGAGTTCAGAGAGGGGCGGGGGCCGAGGGAGAGCAACCGGAGGACCGGTGGTGTGGTGAACGTGTAGGAGAAGAGAGGAGTGTAGGGACGTGAGTGTGTGTGTGAGGGGGTGAGGACTACGTGGAGGGGAAGTGGGAGCCCGACCTGTGTGCGTGTGTGCAGACAGCAGAGGGAGACGACGCGATGGTGGCTGGCGGTGTGTGTGTGCCGCTGTGGTGCTGTGCAGGCGGAGGCGGGTGAAGGCGAAGGGTGCAGTGGTGCAGGGAGTGTGTGGGTGTGTGCAGAGAAGAATAGAGAGGGACCAGAGGGGGGAGTGAAGGAAGAGAAGTGAGAAGCCTGCAAAGAGGAGGGAGCTAGCCTACGTGCGTGTGTGCAGAGAGAAAGAGGGAGAGGGGGAGTAAGGTGCGTGTGTGAAGAGAGGAGAAGGGAGAGAGACAGTGCAGTGCAGATATGGAGGTCTGGTGGTGTGAGTGTATGGGTGCGGTGTGTGCGAGTGAAGAGTGTGTTGTAGAGAGAGAGTGGAGAGGCCGATGGCAGCGGTGGTGTGAGTGCTGTCCGGCACTGTGTGTGTAGAGAATAGAAAGGGTGAGAGGGGGAGATGAGTAGAGAGGAGAAAGAGAGTGAGGGAATGAGAGGATGTGGGGGGCTGGAGTGGTGTAAAGGAGAGAGAGAGGGAGTGAGGCTGCAGTGTGTGCGTAGACGAGAAGCTGCATGGGAAGGGAGAGGGATTGGTCTGAGAAGAGGAGGGTGAGGAGGTAGTGGAGACAACCGGAGGAGAGAAAGGGGAGGAGGAAGCTTAGCAGAGAGAGAAGGAGATCAGCTATGGAGGAGGAGAAGTGTCCAGCCAAAAACTGCTACCCGTGGGAGAGGATGTTGGGTTTTATAGGCAGGGGTTGCTCTGTTTGTCCCTTCGCATTCCACACCATCCTGCCAATGCCGTCTGCAAGTCTCCTGTTTATTGTGCCATGCAACCATTCGACCGTCGAAGCTTGTCCCAAGATTGCTTGCATCGCCTCAGCACACTAGTGAGCTCTCCTACACATCTGCTAGCAGCAACTTCCCAAGATCGCTGCCTGTGCTACCTGCCAGCATGTCTCACATGCCCTATTTATTGTTGTGTTCACGGTGTTCTGCACACCTGGATCTCACCGGCTGATCTTGCTGGCTTCCCAGATGATCTTTCATGAATGCAGCTACCCTGCCATCGCTATGATCTGCATTGTCTGGCTGCTGCTCGATCATGCCGTGTTCCCAGGCGATATTGCAGGTGCCCGCTGCTCGCCATGCGATGTTTCTAGAGCGTGCTAGATGCTGCTCAGGGTGACTGTTCAAAGCGCTTGCCCTCCACGCATGTTTGCTTCATGAGAAGAGCCTGCTGGCCACTATTCACAAGGTTTGGAAGATATACAAAATTATATGAAGGCCCCTGCATCAAAAGAATTTATGTCAAGCCCCTTGAACACATGATAGGTTTGAGTAATGAATAAATGCCTTATCATTTGTCCTCTCAACTTGTTTACTCAACATCAATCAAATTTGGACAAAATTCTAATGATTCAATTATGCAATTCTTTTATTTTATAAGTGTCTCCAGACCCATTAATTCCAGAAAATTTTCCATTATGTGAGAGACCAAGATTATCATGCAAAATTGCACGATTATCTTCATTAGAGCCCAAGAACTATGTGTGTGATGTGAATAATAATGGATAATTAAGCACTTATTAGTAGTGTTCAGCAGCCCACACCATACCAGCGCCAGGGTTCAGTGAGTGGTTCTCGGGTGCGTGTCCTCGATGCGGCGATTCTCATCTAGGCAGGCAGTGCTCGAGGCCCATGATATGCTTCAGGTGTGACTAGAAAGGGCACATGGCACGCAACTATCCTCAGAGACCGCATCAGCTGCACAAGTTCCAGTAGCAGCAGCAGTTTCAGCCCCAGTAGCCACCACCGTAGTAACAACAGTACCAGCAGTAGGGTTAGTTTCTATAGTTGTCACGGTCAGCTATTGTAGGGAGGCAGAGATCCCGAGGCAGAGTTACGCATATGACCAGGGCGGAGGCTGGGGCATCGCAGTTTGTGGAAGGTACTTTTCTGATTATGGGTTGTGCGGCTCAAGTTTTGTTTGATTCTGGCACGTCCCATTCGTTCATATCGAATGATTTTGCTCAGAGTGCCGAGGAGTTGGTGACTGAGATGTCTTGTGACCTAGCAGTCGAGTTGCCTACCGGTGATTTCATGCTCACCCCGTATTGTCTTGAGAAGGTGCCTGTGTAGGTTAAGGGGTGAAACTTACCGGCCAGGCTTTATGCATTACCGCTTCAAGACTTTGATGTGATTTTGGGCATGGACTGGCTCGAGGCCCATCGTGCCATTGTGGATTGCAGCTCGAAGAGGGTCTACTTCCAGCATCCTCGTGGACCCACCTTCTACTTCCAAGGTATTCGGTCTTCCTCTCCCCGCTTTCCTATTTCGGCCATTAAGGCCCGTAGATTGCTTGATGCGGGGTGCCACGGTTTTCTCGCTTCGGTGGTCATGGTTGATCAGCAGTGTCAGGAAGTGGAGGATATTTCGGTTGTGTGTGAGTTCTCTGATGTTTTTCCCTAGGAGTTGCCAGGGTTGCCACCACAGTGGGAGATTGATTTCGTGATTGAGGTGGTGCCGGGTACGGTGCCTATGTCGAAGGCCCCTTACCGAATGGCATCGGCTGAGCTGAGAGAGTTGAAGGCGCAGTTGCAGGAGTTGCTTGCCAATGGGTATATTCATCATAGCTTTTCCCCTTGGGGTGCACCCGTGTTGTTCGTGAAGAAGAAGGATAGTAGTCTGAGGTTGTGTATCGACTACCGGCAACTAAACTAGGCGACTGCTATGAACAAGTACCCAGTGCCTCAGATTGATGACTTGTTTGATCAGCTTCAGTCGGCCCAAGTGTTTTTACGGATTGATTTGAGATTGGGTTATTAACATCTATGGATCCAAGAGTCTGACATTGAGAAGACTGCGTTCCGCTCGAGGTACGGGCATTATGAGTTCTTGGTGATATCGTTTGGGCTCACCAATGCCCCCGCAGTGTTTATGGATTTGATGCATAGGGTGTTCTGTCCGTATCTGGACCACTTCATGGTCATATTTGTGGACGACACCCTTGTGTACTCACAGTTTGTGGAGGAGCATGTGCATCATTTGAGGGTTGTGTTGCAGACCTTGCGAGATCACCAACTATATGCCAAGCTCAGTAAGTGTGAGTTTTGGCTTCAAGAGGTGCACTTTTTGGGGCACGTGATTTCTGGCGATGGTGTTTCCATGACCCGGCCAAGGTTGAGGCTGTAGTGCAGTGGCCGAGGCCGAGTTCTATCACGGAGATTTGGAGCTTTTTAAGGCTTTCAGGCTATTATAAGAGATTTATTCAGTGTTTCGTCCGCATTGCAGTCTTGATGACCAGACTCACACGGAAGGATGTGTCGTTTATCTAGACGGAGGAGTGTGAGCAGAGCTTTATGGAGCTGAAGAGATTACTCACTACTGCTCCAGTGTTGGTGTTACGTTCAGGATCAAGAGGTTTCGTGGTGTGTACATATGCTTCCAGGGTAGGTTTGGGCGCCATGCTGATGCAGCATGGTAGAGTTGTGGCATACACATCTTGTAAGTTGAAGCCACATGAGAGAACTATCCTACTCATGATCTTGAGTTGGCGGCGGTGATTTTTGCTCTAAAGATCTGGAGGCATTATCTGTACGGCGAGAAGTTTGAGATTTTCACTGACCATCAGAGTTTGAGGTATGTGTTTACCCAGAAGGATCTTAACCTCAAGCAGAGGAGGTGGATGGAGTACATGAAGAATTATGGTTTCACTCTGTCCTATCAGTCTGGTAGGATGAATGTTGTGGCTGATGCCTTGAGTAGGAAGGTGATGGTCAGTCAGATGTTGTTGGGGAAGTGGAAGTTATGGGAGCAAGTGTCAGCCATGACTTTTAGGCTCAAGGTCTCTCGGGACCAGGGGTCGGCTGTTCTCGTGAGCTTGACAGTCACGCCAGCTATTCGTCGCCAGGTGACAGAGGCTCAGTGTGCGGACCCCGAGCTACCTCAAATTTTATCGATGGCCGAGGTGGAGTTTGGTGAGGATGGAGCCGTGAGATTCAGAGGTAGACTGTACATCCTAGCCGAGGAGTATGTGAGACGCGCAGTGTTGTAGGAGGCTCAAGGGAGCCGGTATGTTGTGCATGTCGGATCAACGAAGATGTACCAGAATTTGAAGAGACAGTTTTGGTGGCCATTTTGGTGGCCAGGAATGAAGAGAGATGATGCGGACTTTGTTGCCTGGTGTTTGATCTATCTGCAGGTGAAGGCGAAACACCAGCGACCAGGTGGTACACTTCAGCCCTTGGAGATTCCCGCGTGCAAGTGGGACCATGTGATGACCCAGACTCTGGATACCGGGTAAACCCGATACCACTTGGAACCTGCGAGGCCTCCCAAGAGTGGAAAAGCTCTGAAGGGATAAAAGGTATGTGAGAGTACATTGAACTTCCAGATAAAGTAGTAAGCAATTAAATTTCAATGATCTAGATTGCTAAAATAGCAGAAATAAAATTACATTTTCTATAGCAATTAAAACTAACAAAGTCCAGTCCAAAGAAAGGCAAGTACAGTCCAACAGAAAAGAGAATGTACTCTCAACTCGGGAGAAGCCCGACTCTGGCAATGCTGGCACTAAGAACCACGGACTGCACCTCCACGCACGAGGAAGAACAACTACACCTAAAAAGTCAGGGGTGAGCCTCCTATCACTGGCTCAGTAGGGATCCCACAGAACCCTACCACAAAATAACGCAGTAACAGCAGTGCTAAACTAAAGCAAAGCAGTAACTACAAGAGTAACAACAACAGTAAAGAAGAAAACATCCGTACCACCGAAACATGGCAGCCGAAGGAACCTCGACCCTCTAAACTACTCCAAACAGTAATAGAAAGGTGAACCGCGATCTCACAAAGTCGGGCGTTACTGATCCATTATCAAATCATGAAATCCTATCGTGAAAAGCCTACCGAAATAGTAAAGGCCTACCAAAGACCTACACATTCCAAGGCGTAAGACATACACGAGCTCACCATCATGTACGCTACGAAACCCGTAACCTCGAGTGAAGTCAAGCACAGGCAACTCGAACAAGTCACGAAAATACAAGTCATCATGTCATGTGATAGAAGCACCTCCTCACTAGAAGAATAGCCAGATGCATCCACTGACGTCTTACACTACGCCTCAAGTATCTCTCACTCGTCGTGACCGCATAGATCCACATACGGTCAGTAAACGACCGTTATTTCCCTAAAACGGCCCCGATATGACTGTTTTATACCTAAGTCTTGATTAACCCAAGGTTTGACCCAAGGGTTGATTTTCCTATGATCCTAGATGGTCCATTGATTATCTCGAACCTCACACCTTGTTTCAAAATCTATCTAATGAATTATGGAATTTAAAGAATATGCCGTTATGCTGCCGAATTTTCTTCATGGCATAACCTTGTTCTAAATCAAATCTTTGAACACTCATATTCTTAATTGAAGCATTCTTACCTTGATATTTGTTATCATGGAACCATAGTTTGAACTTCTTACACTATTGGCCATATTTATATTTCTCGTGGAAGTAGTTTGAATTATAACTTGAAGATGCAAGAGCGGGCACAGACAGTGTGCAAGGGCTTCACTCTAGTCCCCTCGACAGATAGCCAAAAACATACTATAAATCATAGGGTATGATGAACATTAGCGTCACATTGCGCTGGGAGTATTTTTTTATAAATGAGTGAAGATTCACGGGGCAATCTTGTGGAATTACATAGTACATTCTCGTTACATGACTTTCTAGTGCATAGCCTTTAAGGTTATGAAAAAGTACATTCTTGTTCATGAAAGGTCAAATTATATTCATGTTATATTCTTGCTTTATCATATTTCCAGTCTACATGAACTCTCATATCTCAACTTGATCGTATCATGTTACTTGTGTTACTTTGGTTTTACACCGCATGTTTTACCATATTTCATTTATCTTTACTCTAGAGCTAAAATGTTAATTACTTAAACATTACCTTCATATTGATACGAAGATACCTACTGGGTATGTGTGCTCATTCCCTACTTTTTTGATATTTTTCAGGAAATTCTAGCGGGTCGGATTAAGACTATTCAAGTGATGGATCCGAGAGTGATTAAAGAAGGAGCGAAGCCTTAGATTGTCATTAGTTGATAGTTAAGAGTCGCTATGTAATTTTCTATTTCATTGAGTCTAGTTAGTCAAGGAGTCAAGAGTCAACCTTATGTACTTTCAATTATTATTTAAATAAAGTAAAGATTTTGTCCAAATATTGTGCATTCAATTCTTATGTGTGAATGTGTTGGCGCTCTGATTATATTACTCGCTTGAGGCGTACTAGCTGACTATTCACGTTCCCCGATTGTTTACGCTGCATAATCTCGGGGCGTGACAGTTAAAGTGGTATCAGAGCATAGGTCTTAGGACTTACATATTCCTAGGAAAATGTCAAGTCATAGGCTAAGTCCAAGGCTTAAGGACCCATACCTATGAAACAAGGAAAGAAATTTCCAACCCATGAGAGAAATTGTGTAGAACTCGGGATGAGATAGTAATTAGAAATTATCTCTAGGATCAACCCCATCAAATCCATTGGAGTTGACAAATTTATTGTTTTTCTTAGGTACCTCATTCTCCCAATGGCTCACCGTGTTGATTGAGGTGGAATGCAACAAACTGTTGCGGGTCTCACTCAGGCCTTACAAAATATGGCCCAAGCCGGCGCGAGGGCTGGTGCTGGTGATCTGCACTGCAACTTTCGGAGTCTAAACCCTCCGTGATTTTCTGGTTCTTCCAACCCAGATGAAGCTAAAAATTGGATAGATGAAATGAACCGTATATTCGAGGTCATACAATGTGTCGACCAAGAGAAGGTTCGTCTCGCCACGTTCAACTTAACAAGGTGCGCTACTTGGTGGAAGTCTATTCTAGCACCACCTTAAAATGCACCATACACTTTGGAGGAATTTCTCACACTCTTCCGAGTAAAATACTTCTCCGAACATGTCAAGGAGAGGAAGGCGGCGGAGTTCACTTCTTTCCGTCAAGGCATGATGATGGTGGCAGAATATGAGTTACAATTCTCTTGCCTAGCCCCCTATGCTCAACATTTAGTGAGCACGTATCTTCTAAAAGTAAATCGTTTCATGGACGGGATGCGGCCCATCTTTATCCAGCAACTTGGCCCAAAAAATATTCAGACCTATGCAGAGATGGTCCAACGAGCACACTTATGTGAACGGACCATGGAGAAGGTTGATAAACTCAAAGGCAAAGGGGAGGAGCCGAGCCGAGAGTCTGATCGGCGAGGAAGAAGAGAGGAAAAATTCAGCATCACTTACAACTCTCGGGATAACAAGAATAGATCCCGGACTGGGAATAACAAGGATGATCGTAGGAACAAGAAGGCCAAAGAAGAAGATAAGCAAGTCATGGCGGCTTGCTCTTTCTGCGAAAAGTTCGGCCACCCAGCCGAAGAATGCTAGAAACGCCTAGGGGCGTGTTTGCGATGTGGCAACCGGGAGCACCGCATGCCGTATTGCCCCCTCATGAAGGATCAATCCTCCAACGGTGGATGCAAGCGACAGGCGAGTCTTAACGCTATCCTGGATGATGATGAAGCGCCCAAGGATGATGGGCTAATGGAAGGTACAATTGAAACCTATTCCCATCCTACATTAGTGTTATTTGATACTGGTGCTTCTCATTCCTTTATATCTACTGCTTTTGTAAAAACTTTGCCAGTTTCATCAGTTCCTCTACCTTCGGACCAAGCTATCACTACACCTTAAGGTCTCAGAACTAAACTTACAACCCACTACCCCGATAGTGAGGTAATAGTAGACGGTCATAATCTTCCTGCGAACTTCATATGCCTTGACATGGAAGGCTACGATGCTATCCTAGAAGTAGATTGGCTTGTTGACCATGATGCCTATATAAATTGTCGCAATAGGAGATCTCTTTTCGGAAACCAGGTCTCCCGCGATTTTCCTACCTTGGTATCAAGTATAGGAAGCATCCTACCATTATTTCATCTCTTCATGCTTGCAAACTCATTTCGCAAGGATGTGAAGTTTTTATTGCCTCCATAATCATTACCGAGTCCAAGGAAATCATCTTAGAGGATATTCCCACTGTAAATGAGTTTCCCGATGTGTTTCCTTCGAACTTACCCGGTTTACCACCCGAAAGGGAAGTAAATTTCTCGATTGAACTTGTTCCTGGAGCAACACCTGTCTCAATTGCTCCCTACAGGATGTCCCCTACAGAACTCAAGGAATTGAAGAAACAACTTCAGGAGTTATTAGACAAGGACTTCATTCGACCCAGCACATCCCCTTGGGGTGCGCCAGATTTATTTGTCAAGAAGAAGGATGGATCTCTCAAGCTATGTATCGATTACCGGTGACTAAATCAACTCACTATCAAGAACAAATATATGTTGCCGCGTATCGATGAGCTCTTTGATCAAATTTCGAGAGTGGAATATTTCTCCAAAATAGATCTCAGGTCGGGTTATCATCAGCTCAAGATCAAAGATGAAGACATATACAAGACTACTTTTCGGAGCAAATATGGGCACTATGAATTCGTGGTAATGCCATTCAAGATAACTAATGCCCTGGCAGCATTTATGCAACTTATGAATAATGTCTTCAGGCCTTATCTCGACCGATTTGTGGTCGTCTTCATTGATGATATTCTTATATACTCCAAGGCTAAGGAGGAGCACGAAGAGCACTTAAGAATATCCTTGCAAACCCTAAGAGAACATCAACTCTACGCAAAGCTTGGCAAGTGCGAGTTCTGGCTAAAGGAGGTCTCTCTTCTTGACCATATTATTTCAAAAGAAGGTATTGTTGTCGATCCTTCTAAGGTATAAGCTTTTAAGAACTGGAGACGGCCGACGACCATGTCTGAAGTTAGAAGTTTTCTAGGTCTGGCTGGTTATTATCGGTGATTCATTAAGGATTTCTCTAAAATCGCCGTCCCTTTGACTAGACTCACAAGAAAGGAGAACCCTTTTATATGGTCAAAGGATTGTGAAAAGAGTTTCCTAACTCTTAAAGATCATCTCACTACGGCCCCTATTTTGGCACAACCTGTTGAGGGTGGTGGCTTTGAAGTCTATACTGATGCATCTGACAATGACCTGGGATGCGTTCTTACGCAAAATGGAAAGGTAATTTGCTATTCCTCAAGACAGTTGAAGCGTCATGAAGAAAACTACCTGTGCATGATCTGAAACTAGCTGCGGTTATATTCGTCTTGAAAATTTGGTGACACTACCTCTATGGGGAGAGGTTCAATATATTTTCAGATCACAAAAGTCTGAAATACATCTTCACCCAAAAGGAATTGAACATGAGGCAACGCAGATGATTGGAGTATCTCCAAGACTTCGACTTTACTATCCAATATCATCCAGGTAAAGCTAATGCTGTAGCTGACACTCTTAGTAGAAGACCAATGGCAACTCTAGCAAGCCTCAGGAAAGGTACGACTTATCTTATCGAGGATTTTGCTCGTTTGAATCTCGATATTGATAAAAAAGAGGAAGGATATATGATTGCTAATTTAAGTTCACAACCTACATTGATTGGAGATCTAGTCAAATTACAAGAAAATGACTCCACATTGATGGAGATCAAGGCTAATATTGATCAAAGGTCAGAATTCTCCATTTCAACTGATAGAAGACTATTGTTCAAAGATCGAATCTATGTGTCAGAGTCGACACTAAGAAATTGATCATGGAAGAAGCTCATAAATCAAGGTATGATATTCACCCTAGTGCTACCATGATGTACCAAGATTTGAAAAGAAATTTCGGGTGGCCCAATATGAAAAGAGAAGTAGCGGACTTTGTATCTCGTTGCCTCACTTGTCAGCAAGTAAAGGTAGAACATTTAAAGCCCGTCGGGAAATTACATCCCTTGGATATTCCCGTGTGGAAATGGGAAACTATAGGGATGGATTTCATCATGGGTTTACCTAAGACAAGAGGTGGACACGATAGTATATGGGTGATAATAGATCGATTGACTAAATCTGCACATTTCCTACCAATCAAAAGTCGATGGTCTGTGGATGTATTAGAAGCACTATAAATGAAGGAGATTGTCAAACTACATGTTGTCCCTGTCACCATTATATCTGACCGAGACCCTCGGTTCACATCATAATTTTGGAAGGGTCTACAGCATTCATTAGGGACCCGACTCAACTTTAGCACCGCATTCCATCCACAAACTGATGGTCAAACTAAAAGGACAAATCAGGTGGTGGAAGATATGCTCAAGGCATGTGCTATTGATTTTGGAGGAAATTGGCACGACCACTTACCTCTAGTAGAATTCACCTACAACAATAGCTACCAAGCTAGTATACAAATGGCACCGTTCGAGGCACTGTATGGAAGAAGCTGTCGGTCACCTATATTTGGAATGAAGTAGGAGAAAGGTAATTTCTCGGCCCCGACATCATCAGGGATACTACCGAGAAGATAAAGCTTATTCGGAAGAGACTCTAGATGGCTCAAGATAGATAAAAATCATATGCTGATAACAGAAGGCGCGACATGGAATTCCAAGTAGGAGACCATGTATTCCTTAAGGTTTCTCCGGTCGAGGTATTCGAAGATTCGGCATCAAAGGTAAGCTCACTCCGAGATTCATTGGCCCCTTTGAAATTCTTGAAAGGGTTGATGAAGTCGCAGATCGAATAGCTTTACCCCCTCAATTAGCTGGAGTCCAGGATGTGTTCCACGTCTCAATGCTCAAAAGGTACGTCCCCGATCCATTCCATGTCATAACTTATGACAACCTGGAGATTAAAAAGGATTTGACGTATTAGCAAAATCCAATCAAAATAATTGAACGGGAAGTACGTCAACTTCGGAATAAAACTATTCCCATGGTCAAAGTCCAATGGAGCAAATGTTGGCCACATGAAGCAATATGGGAAACCGAAGAAGGCATGCGCAAAAGATTCTTGGAGATATTTGAATGTAAGTACACTCTCCTTAGCAAATCATATTACAATGAATTTGGGGACCAAATTCTTTTTAAGTGGGGGAGGGTGTAGCGCCCGAGAATTTTCTAAAAAAATTTCCAGGATTAAAATATAATTACTAAGTAATTTAAAAGGCTTAATGGGCTATTAAGAAGAATTAAGGATTTATATAATCCATTTAAAAGCCCTATATCAACTAAAGAGCTAAGCCCAACTCAAATAGACCCAAAGACCCATTTCCAAGACTTTTAGACCCAAGCCCTTTAATAGAAATGTAAATTAGGTAATTTACGGATTGAAATGGGATATATACATCAATTGGGGGTGAAGGGGCGTGATCTCGCGCTTGTCCTAAGCTGGGAGGGTGATCACCGAATAGTGAACTGCAGAGAAAGGGAAACGAATCAGGAGGCCCAGGGATGGTTCCCTGGGGAAAACCCTCCGATGCTTAAGTCAGTAGAGCAATGGTGGAAGGTATTGAGAGAGGTAGAAAGAGATGCACGAGATCCCCCAACACCAAGATGGTGAAGTGGTTCCTGATTAGAGAGCTTTAGGCCTGTATGTGCCTTACCTACCGCCAGAGGGAGTCCCTGGTTTATATACCGAACTCCCCTGATGAGTCCCATAAGCTGAGGAGTTTCAGGTGGGAGTTACGTCCTCATCATGGGATCGTTACGTCCTCATCGTGGGATCGTTACGTCCTCGTTGTGGGCTCTTCATGGCCTTGAGGGATCGTGGCTCCCTTATCCCCCTAAACTCCTGCTCATAAAGGGCTTTCAACAGCTGCATGGATAAACACTTGTCAGTCGATCTGAGCATAAGAGGTGCCAGCCCTGTCCGGGCGATAGGCATAGCTCGGATGCAGTCAGGTCGGAGTGGGCGCAGAGCGCTCGCCCTTATCCCGATGGAGGGATAGCTCGGGCGTGGGTCTTCCTCCGTTCTGACGTTCGGGCCTTCCGAGCCTAAGGGCCGCCGAGGAAGGATGGGATCCCGAGTGATCTTTATTGGGCTTTTTTACCGAAGTGGGCCCTAGAGGGCTGTCACTTGGACGAGCTGAGCCTCGTTCGGTCCTGATGGGCCTAGTTTGGCTGCTCTTAATTGGGATACATAAATCCCCCTCTCCACTTGTCCCCCACCTACTTCCGAGTTTTAGTAAGCTTGGAAGAGTAGTTGTTTGGAGTTTCAGACCAGCGTGGCTCAGGTGGGTGGAGATCTGGCGATGTTAGGAAGCTAATAGGGTGCAAGGCCCGGATACAGAGGGGGGTGAATGTATCCCTTTTCAAATATAGCCTAATTAAATCTCTAACGCACAGATATGCGGAATTAAAAAGCTGTTGCAGAAATATACTGAGAATACTTAGAACGATCAAAGCAAGACAACAATTCAAGTAGCCCTCACACGATCCTAAGCAAGCATCTAATGAGCACAGCAATGAAAAGAACACATAAGGAAAATCAGACCACAAGTGAACACCAGGATTTTTTAGGTGGTTCGGTCCACAGACCTACGTCCACCCCTCACTCCAAACTGGAGTGAGGCTTCCACTAGCAAGGCTAGAACAGCAGACACAGTCTGCAACAATTGCTACCAAATAGCTTGACAAACCGAGGGAAATAAATCCCTCAACCCAAGCTCTGCAACCCACAGAAGCTTGACACCTGGACTTGCTACCCACAAGACTAGAACCGGAGACGAATCTCCCTTCCTCCAAACCGGAGGGGAACTACTAGTGACAGCCCGTCACTAGCAAACCAGAGATCACAGATCTCTCTTCCTCTGCGAACCCAGAGGGAACCCACAAGTGACTCCCAGCCACTTGCAACCCAGAGGTCTCGGACCTCCCTTCCTCCAAACCGGAGGGGAACCACCAGTGACACCCAGTCACAGGCAACCAGGGACGCAAGTCTCTCTTCCTCCAAACCGGAGGGAACCCGACCTCAAACCATAGGATTGGAAGAACAAATGTGAACAATTAAAAAGAGAAACAAAAAAACGTAGCGACTGAAAGCTGGAAAATGAAATGCACAAGGTAGCTCTCGCAGGAGCAAACTGGATTGGATCTGATCCAAGGTCCAGTGAAGACAATGAAGCTTCTCTTCTTCTTCACGAGCTCTCCATCTCTCTTTCTCTTTTTCTTTTTCTTCTTCTGCTCTCTCACTTTGGCTCCTAGCTTCTCTCTTCTTCTTCATTTCTTTCTTCTGCTACTTCTACAATTTTCCTCTCTACTTCGATCACTCTTCCTTGATCTCTGCTCTATCTGTCTTCTTCTGAGGAAGAAGCTCCATATTTATACCAACAGCAGCTAGGGCGTGTGCAGGGCTTGTGCCCTCTTTATCCTCGGATCACGTGCCAGGTGCCAACCTCGGATCACATGCCCAAACACCTTTCTTCTCGAAGGATATACCTGTCACACAGTCATAAGAAAATATCAGAGAGATGTACATACTTGCTGGGTAACACAAGACCGCCGTGTACAGACTTAGTATGAAAGATAGAATGTATAGACTTAGAAATAAAGAATGTACAGACTTTGTCTTGAAGGAGATGCACATATGCACTGAAGTGTGTACAGTCTTCACTGACGAATGTTCAGACTTTAACTTGAAGGAGATGCACAACAAACATAAATGATCAGGCATGCAAGGTATGTACAGACCATTTATGCTCGCAACAAGATAGTGTATAGACTATTATCATGATGCACAAACATATCAGCAGAGTGTGTAGACATGGAACCAAAGTATGCACGACGTAAAATGATGTACAGAGTATGTGAATGCATGAAGAACATGGGCTGTACATACTTATAGCCTGCAGCTGTGTACAGACTTGACCGATGCATAGACAACAGAGAATGTGCCGACTTGAAGTGAATGCATGGACTATGCAAAACGACTGTATAGACTTGCTCATGGACTGCACAGCGAATGTATAGACTTGCTCAGTTCCGCTGCATGAAGCAAGGCAATGTATGGACTTGCCGATGTACAGACTTTGCATCAAATGATGCACGATGTACAGACTTGACTGAGACACTGTTAGCGCAGCGAAGAGTGATATAGAAGGGGGGGATGAATAGATCACTCCCAATTTGAACAAGTTCAGCGGAAACTCACTACTTCAAAATACAACAATTCGGATAAGGCTAAACAATGCAGCTAACACAGTGAGAAACTAAGATAGGATAATAAGGTGTGATTGGAAGAGCTCGTCCACACACAAACACAATGCCGAACAGAAGGAAAGCACAACGATAATGCCAAGCCACAAAGGAGACAAGAGATTTTAAGGTGGTTCGATTGTAGTCCACAATCTACATCCACCCCTCACTCCAACTAGAGTGAGGATTCCACTAGCCACTGCTAGAAAACTGCAGACTCAGTCTGCGAACAATGTGCTGCCACATAGCTTGACACCTGGACCTGCTACCAGCAAGACCAGAACCGGAGATGCCTCTCCCTTCCTCCAACCCGGAGGGAACCTGCTAATGACAACCCGTCACTGGCAAAAACCAGAGATCACAGATCTCTCTTCCTCTGCAGCCCAGAGGGGAACCGGAGTAACTCTCCCTTCCTCCAAACACTGGTCTTGTTTACATTTCTATTTTTCCTTTCATTTCTTCATATATCTGATACCAAAAACAAATGTAGCTTCCGAAGAAGCAAATTGGACTCTTCTCTCTCACTCAGACTTTTCTCTCATAGCAATACTCTCAAATCTTTTCTCTCTATCTTCTTTCTGGAACGTGGAGGCTCTCTCTTTCTTCTTCTTCTGCTCAAGAATTCTGCTCTTCAGCTTTTTCTCCAGTTCTATCCATCTGATCGCAGAAGGCACCTTTTATATGGCATTCGACCTGAGTTTCAGGCCTTCACACGAGGGAGTCTCATTCCCTCCCTTTCCAGAGCATTCTCGGATCACGTACCAGGTATCATCCTCGGTTCACGTGCCTAATCATTGACCTGAATCATCTGTAGGCAGAGACAAAGAATGTGATTAGTTAGTTCAGTCAGATAGGAATGTATATACTTTAGGATAGCAGATGAGTAAGTGTGTACACTGAGGGAGTGTATAGACTTGTGAGTCCTCATGCGACCTCAGTGTATAGACTAGCTGAATAATGCATTAGCACAACAGATGAAATGTGTGGACTTCTGTAAAGTGTATGAGGCCCTCGAGTGTATAGACTCAGGGACGCCAAATAGGCAAGTGTGTCACAGTGTGAGAGTGTATAGAGTTGAAGTTCTTCATGCGAGCTCAGTGTATGGACTTGTAAGTGTTCATGCGATCTCAATGTGTAGACTTCATTCAGCAGTCAAGAAAATGGATGTATAGAGTTGGCCGTGTGAAGGAGGATAAGTGTAAAGACTTGTAATGAAGAGCAGCAATGTGTAGACTTGAAGCACAATAGTATGCACTGTATGGACTTCAATGTATAGACGTTGATGAATAGACTTCGAAGAGAACAATGCATGAAGGCATCGAATGTGTAGACTTAGAAACAACAATTTAAGCAAGTGTGTCAACTTGAGAGTGTATAGACTTGCAGGTGATATCGAGTGTATAGGGTTGAAGGATAACTGAGTGTCTAGACTTAGAGATGTGTAGACTTGCCAAGGAGCTGGACGATGTACAGACTTGAACAAGTGAAGTCTGTACAGACTTGAAGGTTCACAGTGTGTAGACTTTGGCAAGGCAACGTTAGTAAAGTTCCCAGTGTACAAACTTACTGAACTGAGCGTAGGTAAAAGATATGAGGAATGTATAGACTTACTCAGTTCAGTTCAGAACGTAGGTAAAAGTCCCAATGTATAGACTTTACCTGAGAATGCAACCGCTGTACAGACATGCTCAACCAGTCCGATGTACAGACTTGGACTTTCAACAGAAGGATGTACAGACTTGGAAAACTCATGCCAATGTTCAGAGTTCACCCCGTGCAAGCTACAGTGAATGAGTGTATAGACTTAATGGTCTCCCTGGCTGTACAGACTTGATCACAGGCTGAACAGTCGAATGTATAGGCTTGCTTCCACCGACCAGTGTATAGACTTTGTAAGCGTGAGACGCTGAATGAGACGGTGGCTGAGACGATGTACAGACTTCAGGTGAACCGATGCAGCTACAGTGCAGTGTAGACTGCCAGACTCTGTACAGACTTGCAGCTTGAGATAGTGATGTACAGACATGGAATCAGTGAAGGCGTTGGCTGTACAGACTTTGATGAATGCCGCTCGCTGTACAGACTTCGAATCAAGGCATGAATAGTGAATCAATGTCTAGACTTGGATGCCCAAGCCAATGTATAGACTTGTGCAGTGCAGCCCGTGTATGGACTTGTACAGTGACTAGAGGCTGTACAGACTTTGGGTCATGATGTGAGAGAAGAGGGACACTGTATTGACTTTGAGATGGCAGACGATGTATAGACTTGTGGTTCAACAGAGTGTGTATAGACTTGGAAGATGAAGGGCGATGTGTAGACTTTGAAATGAACGGGAGAGTGTATAGACTTGATCCCTTGAAAGGCTGTATACACTTCAGATGCAATCTACAGTGCCGTTGTATGGACTTGAACTTAAGGAATGGCTGTACAGACTCTGAAGGCTTAGCGGAGGGTGTACAGACTTTGAAAATTAAGTTCAATGTATGGACTTCAGGTGAAGACCAATGAACATACTTTGAATATGAAATTCAATGTATGGACTTGGAGATTAAAGGAGGGGTCGACCCATCAGAGGTGGAGGGTCGACCCATCAGTGTACAGACTATGCAGACAGTGTGAAGACATGATCAAGTAGTGCATATTTATCTGACAACTATATGAACTGCACAGTCCTACATGATGAAGCATGTATTATTCTAGAGATAGAAGATTGATTTATAGTGTGAGACATCATCAAAATCGTAGGGATGCAATAATCTCCCCCTTTTTGATGATGGCAACACTATGAATCAAGCAATATCAAAGCTTAACAAGAAATTAACTGCAGTTTCAATAATCAAAGTAAATTCAAGGCAAGTGAAGCCACATCCAAACTAAACACTACTGCAGAGTACTTCTTTCTCCAAAACCACTCCCTCTCAGCCCCCCTACAACCCATTCTCAGATAAAGCCATCACATGACAAGGTAATCTCCCCAGCTCATGAACAATAAATGATCTACTGATATTGCAAAACCCTTCTCCCCCTTTGACATCAGCAAAAGGAAATGTAGAATATATGAAAGTGCTGGAGACATGAAGAAAAAGTACAGTAACTTCTTAGGGCAGAAAGACACAAGTAAGTCTTAAGAAAATAAGTGAGGTGCTAAACTCAAGTGAAGATTCTTGAACTCCAGTACACACTAGAGAAATAGAATGATAGAAACGTTTATCAGCATACATGGAGTATGATTTAGAGCAGGAATTAACAAGTATGGCCAGATATTGTTGAACTGTCAACAATCCAAAAAGACAACAAGAGACAAAGTCAAAGAGGTGTTCTCAAGGTATTGAAGACAAGCAATCCATTAGTTGCACAACTACAAGGAATTTTTTTTTTTGAGATGATTTTCAAGAAGATCAATGAGTAAGTTAGTAATTCACTCTTTTGACATTAGGGAGACACCTTGATTAGAGGCCTGAATCCACAGTTACTCAGAGTGAGTACCTCATTATTTCCCCCCCCCCCTTTTTTTAAAAAGGAGCAGAGTTAGTAACTATGACTTTTGACATGAGGAAACACCTTGATTAGAGGCCAGAGTCCCCAGTTACTCACCAGCAAGTCACCATTGCTCTGTTCTGTCTTTTTCATTCATTTTAAGTATTTGACACCTCATGACATAGGAGAAATATTCATTTCATTGATGAAGCTCCCAGTTTCTCAGTGAACAAAATAAGACACGTTTGTTTAATTAAGCCCTTGTGTTGAAGAGATGGAATGATTGAAAATAATACCAGAAAGACTATTACTTGAAGTGAATCTTGAAGTCTAGATTTCAAGCTGATTGGGTCAGATATCAAGACCTACAGGTTTTGGCCTGAACCAGAATCATTGACAATGTAGGAAGATATACTTTTTACAATTAATCCAGATCTCTGAAGGAATACCAGAGGAAAGATTCTAACTGGACTTTAGTATCACTGACTTATAGACTTAAGAATTAAGTGACATTCTACTGTCTGAGAGAACTACACTAGATCTGTCATGAAAACCAGCAAAGACACACATTTGGTCAACCTTTTTGAATTTGTCAAAGAACACTTCTTCTCACAGCTCAACCAGCTCCCCCTCACTCACAGCATTTCTGAAAGCTAACCAACTGTCATATAGAACTCCCCCTCACAAAAAGGACAGACTACACAGTTAAGACAATTTGTATAAGCCTAATTCTCTTCTTAGTGTTGTGAATTTTTCATTATCCAGAGGTTTAGTGAAGATGTCAGCAATCTGATTATCTGTGCCTACATGAATCAGTTCAAAATTATTTTTAGAAACCTCATTTCTTATGAAATGATGCCTTATCTCAATGTGTTTGGTGCGTGAATGCAAAATAGGATTTTTGGCAAGATTAATAGCACTGGTTTTATCACAATAGATAGGTGTGCACCCCAGGTCTACTTGGTAGTCCTGAAGCTGGTGTTTAATCCAAATGACTTGTATTCCACAACTCCCTGCAACCATATATTCAGCTTCTGCAGTGGAGAGGGCCACAGAATGTTATTTCTTGGAACCCCAAGACACTAAACACCCACCCAAAAATTCACAATGACCACTAGTGCTTTTCCTGTCTAGTTTACATCCTGCATAATCAGCATCTGTGTATGCAACTAAGTCAAATGTGTGTGATGCAGGAAACCATAAACCAAGAGAATGAGTAGCTGACAAATATCTAAAAATTCTTTTCACTGCAGCTAAATGTAATTCAGTAGGTCTAGACTGATACCTTGCACACATTCCTACACTGAATTGTATATCAGGTCTAGAAGCTGTTAGGTAAAGAAGAGATCCAATCATACCTCGATAGAGCTTGGCATTTACTTCTTTACCTGTCTCATCTACATCCAGTGAGGTATTGGTACCCATGGGTGTTGTAATGTGCTTCAGGTTTTCCATACCAAACCTCTTGAACAGTTCCATTGTATATTTGGTCTGGTTGATGAAGCACCCATCCTCTAGCTGTTGTACCTGCAAGCCAAGGAAGTACTTTAGTTCACCAACCAAACTCATCTCAGCAAACATCATTTTAGAGAATTCAACACATAGTTCATGCTTAGTTGATCCAAACATAATGTCATCTACATATACTTGAACTATGAGGAGATCTTTATTTGTACCTTTGGTAAATAAAGTTCGATCTACTTTACCTCTTTTGTAGCCCTTGCTGATCAGAAATTTAGTCAATCTTTCATACCATGCTCTTGGAGCCTGCTTTAGACCATACAAGGCTTTGTTTAACCTGAAAACTTGGTCAGGTTGAGGAGAAAATTGAAATCCAGGGGGTTGTTCAACAAAAACCTCTTCCTTAATGACTCCATTTAAAAAGGCACTTTTAACATCCATTTGTTGGAGTTTTATGTTCTTTGAACATGCAAAAGCAAGCAACAGTCTTATAGCCTCCATCCTAGCAATAGGTGCATAGGATTCATCGAAATCTACACCAAATTCCTGACAGTAGCCCTTGGCTACTAATCTGGCCTTATTCCTAGAAATGATTCCATCTTCATTCATTTTATTTTTGAACACCCACTTAGTTCCTATGATATTGACATTGTCTGGTCTTGGAACAAGTTCCCAGACATTATTTCTTTCGAACTAGCCTAATTCCTCACTCATGGCATTGACCCAAGCTTGATCAGCCAAGGCCTCTTCTATTGATTTGGGTTCAATTTGAGAGACTAAAGCAATTAAGTCTTCATTATTCACATTCCTAAAATGGGACCTAGTCCGAAGAGGATCTTCAGGATTGCCTATGACATTATCTATCGGATGATCTTTAAGAAATCTAACATTTATTGAAGACTCACCTTCTTCTCTTGGCTCTTCCTGGTTGTGAGGATTTGCTGTTCCACTTGGCTGAGTGTTCTCTTCTTTTTGGTCTTCTAGGAATTCCCCATCATGATTGGAATCCCTGTCAAGATTTTCATTGTTAGAAACACCTTTCTTTTCACTAAAAATAATGTGTGGAGACTCTTCAACCTTTTTGTCAGTTATGTTGAAGACCCTATATGCCCTAGACACTTCTGAATATCCCAAAAATATTCCAGGGGAGCTTTTAGCTTCAAACTTGTCTAAATCTTTCTTGTTATTATTGTGAATAAAATATTTTGCTCCAAAAATTCTGAAATGAAACAAGTTTGGTTTCTTACCTTTTAGAAGCTCATAGGGTGTTTTCTTGTGAATGGGTCTTAGCATGGCCATGTTGATTATGTAAGTTGCTGTATTGGCCGCCTCTGCCCAAAACCTCCTTGGTAATTGACTTCCAATTAGCATGGTTCGGGCCATCTCCACCACAGTTCTATTTCTTCTCTCCACTATTCCATTATGTTCAGGTGTCCTGGGAGAAGAAAATCTGTGTGTTAGTCCCTCTCTTTCACAAAGATCAGAAAACATAGAGTTTTCAAACTCACCTCCATGGTCAGATTGAATAGAACAGATCTTGTGTTTTCCTTCTTGTTTGACCTTATTGAAAAACAGATTAAATTTTTGAAATGCATCACTTTTATTTGCTAAGAAAAAGATCCATGAATATCTAGAGAAGTCATCTATGATGACATAGCCAAACCTGTTCCCATTAAGACTCTGAGTTCTAGTAGGACCGAAGAGGTCCATATGGAGGAGTTCCATTGGTCTAGAGGACAATGGCTCAGATCTTAATTTGAAAGAATTCCTGGTCTGTTTGCCTAGAGCACATGCATCACATGATTTTGAAATAGAATTTAATTTTATTCTAGGCATGCCTCTCACTAAATCATGCTTGACCAATTTATTTAAAGTAGTAAAGCTAGCATGACCTAGACGTCTATGCCATTCAAAAGCATCATTTTTAGAATTGGCAGATAAACAAATATTGGATTCAGATTCCTCATCTAGGTTTACCATGTAGACATTATTAATCCTGTTGGCTACGAATTTAACCACATCAGAATTTATTTCAAAGATTTTGCATGAGTTATCATCAAACACAACCCTATTACCCTTGTCACATAACTGACTAATGCTAATCAGGTTGTGTTGAAGACCTTCCACAAGTAGAACTTTTTCAATGGAGTTTGTGGAAGACTTACCTATTGTACCAACTCCAATAATCTTACCTTTGTTCTTTCCTCCAAACTTGACCAGACCCCCTACCTTCATCTCTATCTTGCTGAACTTGGATCGGTCACCTGTCATGTGCCTGGAGTAGCCACTATCGAGGTACCACTTGTTGTCTTCAGCTGCCAGGCCGACCTACACAAATAACATCAAGCAGAGTGATTTGGAACCCAAGATGAGTTGGGTCCAAGGACATTATTAAAATCTCTAATCAAGTGTTTAGGAATCCAAATTTGCTTCAGCATGGATTTCCCTGGCACCTTTATTTCTGGTTTATTGAAATTAAGTCCAGCTGGTCTGGATAAGTAAGTTCTATTCCATTCATTAGGCTTGCCACTCCTAGGATATCTTCTGTAAGTTTGTTGATCAACAGATTTTTGAAGATGATGATCATTTCTCCAGTAGGTCCTCTTTGGACCCATCTGATTGTAGTAATTCCAGCTTTTCTTCTGATCCACTTGCTTGGTCCATTTACCATTTATGTTCTGATTGGTAGGCTTAGTGAAATTCTTCACAGAATTCATTCCCATTTTAAATGGTTGACCAGCACTGTTTTTAGGACTTTCCTTCTGACCTTGAGTTCCCTTACTGCTGTTTGAGCTGGATGGCGTATCCAGCTTTTCGTTTCCCTTCTCTGGGCAGAAGGTAATGGTTTTGAATTGTAAGGGTCTTTTGTTAGTTGGGTCGTAGCCTAGACCCTCCTTATTGAGGTTAACCCTAGCCCCCAGTATAGCATCCAGACTAGATTTTCCTTGGACAAAGTTTTCCAAAACTTTCTGTTTGTCTTCCAGCTCCTTTTGAAGGGACTCAGAGTTTTTTAGCTGTTCACCATTGACTTTCTTAACAGCTTCATATTTTTCTGAGTTCACTCTACTTTCATTCAAGCTTTCTTCAATTCTTATTTTGAGTTCATTGAGCTGATTTTGACTTTCTTGATTTTCTCCCTTGAGCTTATCATTTTCTCTTCTTAGTGAGGTCATTTCTTCTAATTGCTCTTTTAGTTTCTGATTTTCCTCACAGACCTGGGTTTGTTCTTCAACATTAGTATTAACTTTTATTTTCAGAACCCTATGCTCCTTACTAAGAGAATTGAATTTATCTAATAACTCAGCATAAGCATCTTCCCAGTCATCAATCGTAAAATTTTCAAAACCATTGGTTACCTCCTCTTCACTGTTTGCCATAAGGCAAATTCCTTCTTCATGCTCCTCTGAGGAAGTATCTTCAGGATCTTCTTCCTCCTCGCTCCATGTGCAGACCATCGCCTGTGGCTTTTTCTTCTTCTGCACTTTTGTGTTCTTCTTCTGGAAGTAGGGACCCTTCTTCTGAAGATCTGGGCATTCGCCTTTCATGTGTCCCTGTTTGTTACAATGATAACAAGTCAGTCTCTTAGGATTTCTATCCCTATAATTGGTAGATTCAACATTCTTGTTAAAGGAGTATGGCTTTTTCCTCCTAAAGGTCTTCCCCTTTCTCCTTAAAAATTTACTGAACTGACGAGTGAGCATTGCCTGCTCCTTCTGGTCTAGATCTGAGAAGCCATCAGACTCACCGCTACTGCTGCTAATGCTGCTGCTACTGCTACTCTTGTTGCGGGATGCCTTGAGAGCTACATTCTTAGCCTTCCTATCACTTCCTTCACCACCTCCTTTGAAATTCATCTCATAGGTCATGAGGGATCCTATGAGTTCATTCACTATCAAGGTCGTCAGATCTTTTGACTCTTCAATCACGATGGCCTTAGTGTGCCATGCTGGGGATAAGGATCTAAGAATTTTCCTGACTATGTCTGCCTCAGCTAGATCCTTCCCTAGTCCCTTAAGTGTGTTCGTGATCAAGGACAACCTGGCATACATTTCAGTAATATTCTCCTCTGCATTCATCCTAAACAGTTCATACTTAGAGGTGTAGAGGTTTACCTTCGAGGCTTTCACTTGAGCTGTACCTTCGTAGATTAATTGCAGCTCATCCCACATTCGCTTGGCAGTCCTGTAGGCAGATATACGGGCATATTCCTCTGGGTGAACAGCACACTGGATGATGTTCAGCGCCGTCCAGTTGAGTGAAGATAGCTTGACATGGTCATCTGTCCACGCGTCCTCGTTCGGTGGCAGATCATACGGGCCAACTGTGATTACCCTCCACAGCTTGTGGCTCTGTGCTCTGATAAACACTTCCATCCTGTTCTTCCAAAAGAGATAATTATTACCATCAAAAAATAGAGGGCGACTAATGGATTGACCTTCAGCCATGAAGCTTCAAGGACCATTAGCATTTCCCTGACCGTTCGTCCACATGATGCAAACCTGCTCTGATACCAAATGTTAGCGCAGCGAAGAGTGATATAGAAGGGGGGGATGAATAGATCACTCCCAATTTGAACAACTTCAGTGGAAACTCACTACTTCAAAATACAACAATTCTGATAAGGCTAAATGACGCGGGACGGGGACCGACACGGACTAAGACTCACAAAAGACTCTAACTCAGGCCAGCAGTAGCACGCTCAAGGGTCGCCAAGTGGCTGACCACCGTGATATCCCACAGAATGAGGAACGTCTCTCAACAGAAACTCCGACCTCGGCCGTCCCAAGGAGGGAAGCGCACGTGTCTAGGCGTATAGTCGACCTCCAAAGACAAGGGGAGTCGAGTCCTAGCTCGGAGCTCGGCTAGTGCTAACGGACGGGTGCTCTCACTCACGGTCCGCGGTGATGGCAAAAGTAGCTAGGCGCCTACTCTCTCTCACGCGGCATATTCAATCACATACTAAAAGAGCAAGCAAAGGTGGAGGAGTCGGAGCGCGTACCTCCACGCCTAGGCGTGGGGAAGGAACCCCGGCCGTGGACCAACAACCCGATACACCAGAGCAATAAATTACAACCCCCAATAATGGCCCACTCCTCGCAGGGAGGTAAGAGGCTACAAACAATACGTTCGGGTTGCCGGACACGGGTTGACGGGCCGCACTCGATGACGGGCGCGATGCTGCAGAATCGGTGTCGCGCGCGCCTGGACGGAGACGGGTCCCACGGGTTGATGCGATGTCTGTTCAAGGCACCGTCAGAGAGGACGCGTTGCTGATGGTTGGAGGAACGCTCAGACCAGAGGGGACGCGCTGGATGCGCCGGTGGTGGCCGTGGGCGCTGCCGAAAACCAGGTCTGGTTCTGTGGTCGCAGAACCGCGCACGCCGTCGGTAAAATCCGGAACTCGGTCGTCTGGTGCCCGAACAGGTCCGGGCCGGTTGGAAGTGAGAGCTGACTGGCAGAGGTGACCCTCGGCCAAACGGCATCAGCAGATGATGCCGACACGAGTCGCAGGAGCCGCTGGAAGTTGGGGTTGGTTCGCTGGGCGGACTGTGCAGGCACGCCGGCGCAACCCCACGAGATCGACCGCCACGGACGGTGACGATGTCGAAACGCGACGCCGTCAGCGGCGTTGGAAAGCTGACTCGGAGATCCACGAACCCTGAAGAAACCAGCGCAAAAGACGCAGCGTGGAGGCCTGGGGAAAATCCGCAATCAGGGTCTCCCCGCTGGGCGAGCAGAGAAAGTGGTGCTGGCGCAGGTCGGCGGAGAAAATCGGTACGGGCAGTGCCGATCTCCGATTGATGCAAAACCGGCGCCGACGCGAAGCTGATCCGCAGACGTATCTCCAGAAAATAGATCGTGGCAAAACTCGTCCAAGAAGGGGGCGCGAGCTCTGCTACAAGTCGGGGCAGAAATCTGGAATCACGCACACGAACCGTTGAGGAAGAAGATGAGGATAAGAGGGAACCCCGGAGTCCACCGAGGGCTGAGGCTTCACACCTCGCCGTTCTCCCGTCGCAGGAGAAGAGAAAGAGAGAGAGAGGGGCGCAAATGCCTTGCACAATAATTCATTTTTGTATTCAAATTATGTCTAAACCGAGATCAGTACAAGGAGAAGATTACTTATAGGGGAAGGGGAATTAGGGTTTTCACCCAAGCCAAAGGGAAGGGGGGGGCGCAAAAGGGAGGGGGTAGGGGCGGCCATCCCTCCTCCAAACAGGGGGGGTGCGATCCATCCTCCTCCAATCAAGGAGGAATCCAAGGGGGGGGGGGCGCCCAAAGGGGAAAGAGGGGAGAGGAGGAAAGGGGAAAGGAGGGGGGCCTAAAAAGGAAAGAGGAGGGGCAAGAGGGGAAAGGAGGCGCAGCCACCCTAGGTGGGGGGTTGCGCCCTCCTCTCCAAACCCTAACCCTAACCCTAACCAAGGACCAAGGCTAGGCCCAATAAGGGAGGAAGAAGCCCATTATCCCTACATAGCCTGATAACAATAGGAAAGAAACTAGATAACGTGTCCACGCAGGGACCAAACCTAGGCCCAACATGGCCTAAAGCATAATAAAAGATAACTAGAAGGTGCCGCCGTCGCCGAGCCACAAGGAGGTAGCAGTGTGTCGGGTGCTCCATCGGGGATAGCGTCGCGTGTCCTCACCAATTCTCCCCGGGTGGGAAGAACTCGACCCCGTCGAGTAAGGGTCACGGTCGCTGAGGTACCGCTCCAGCAGGTCCGGATCGATCCGCTCCAGCTCTCCACGTGTAATCCAGGTGTCGTCCGACTCGGGGCGCCCTCTCCAACGCACTAAGAAGCGTTGGTAGGCTCCGCTCCTGGTAGTAGTCACCTGCTCATCTAGTATGCAATCTATATGCTCGCGTGTATGTAATGGGGCTGGAGGAGGTGGACTCTCAGTAGGTGTGTCACTCACAACAGGAGGGTCAGGCCCAAATAACTCACTGGGTATCACCGCAGGATCCCGATAAGCTACCAGATCAGAGACATTGAACGTCGAACTGATCCCGTAGTCGTCTGGTAGCTCGATCTCATACGCGTTCGACCCAATACGCCTCAACACTCTGAATGGTCCTGCACCGCGGTCTTGGAGCTTCTTTACGGCTCCCGAAGGAAACCGTTCCGGTCTAACCCGGACCATGACGTACTCTCCCTCGCGGAACTCACGTGTGCGTCTGTGCGCGTCAGCTAACTCCTTGTAACGTGCGTTGCTGGCCTCAAGGTGGTGATGATGCAGACTCCGAACTAGCTGTGTTGACTCATACCTATGTGAATGCAGTGGTGGTCCTGGACATCCAAACATGGATCTAACATGCCTATGACGTCTACCTGACTTGACAACATGGGGAGGGCCTGGACAACCAAAGTAGAACCTAGCAGGCACATGTGTCCTATGACATATGGTAGACTCAGAAGGATGAATAATCCCAAGTTTACTCATGACATCTCCCCTATATGACGATGGACATGGTGAAACATGGGGAAGAGACATGTGTCCCTGGCCTCCTAAGCTCGGGCATCTGGATGCCTGCACGGTGAGGTGTTGACTAGAAGGCCTAGGTGGTGTATGATAGTGGACCCCCTCGACAAGGTGGGGAAAATAATATGGGTCGAGAGGCTCACTAGGGAGGGGATCGAAAGGGTCAAAGAAATGATGACCCCTCCCGACAGGTCCCTTCACTATACTTGCCCATGTGCGACATTCGCCCAGGTGCAGATAATCACCTTCAGGCACTCTCATGTATGGGGCAAGAGGCTCATAAGGAAGGCAAGGAAGGCTAGGTTCCTCCCTCGGGACCGTGAAACCATAAGCGGGGACAAAATCAACCTCCACGGGTATGGGAAATAATAAAAGGACCTCGGATGTGATATGTCCTATGGTGTAGACCGAGGTAATAGACCCCAAAGCAGGGAGTGTAAAGTTATGACTATAGGGTTGGTCAGACCCTAAGGTCAACATATAAGTCAACTCCCATTGATAATCTAAACTCCTAAGGAAGTCCTTCACATTTTCAAGAAAGCAGAAGGACCGAAAAGTGGTGTGAAAGGAGTTAAGGGGTATTATTGGGAGGGCTGGTCCCATGGGTGTATAGCGAGGAATGGAGACATCTAGAAGTGGACCCTCCCTTAGCCAGCTAGCTAAAGACTCACCAATGACCAGTTCACCCTCGGAAGGTAAGAATGTCTCTATATGAGGGTCTAAGGGTGAAGCCTCTCTCTCGGGAGGGGAAACGGAGTCCTCTATGATGTGGAGGGGATCACTCCCTAACTCCTCAACCTCAGTTAGGTACTCCTCAATCAACTCCTGTTCAGCCTCGTAACTCACTGGAACAAACCCAGGTGATGACATGGAGGTGGTCGGCGTAACGCCGTCATGGAAGACAAACTCACCGGGAAGGTGAGATGGGTGTAAGGTGCAGGTCCTCCTATCCAGGTCGATGGTCGCACTTCTTTCCTCCAACCAAGTTCGCCCTAAAATGATGCATGGACCAGCAAGTGTGCTGATCTTGCACCAAGCGCCATCGAAATATTTAACGGGGCCAAACCACCGTTGAAACTCGATAAAAGCTAAACCATCACGGAGAACAATCTCCCCAGTCTTAGAGAGAGACTCAACAATATCCTGTGAGACACAATTATATGAAACCTTACTGATGAAGTCGATCTCCGTATGCAACCCATTAGGTAGGATGGCCACGGACATGACAGGGCGCTGAAACGACTCGGTCATCGGTATAGGGATCGGGTCTCCCGACGACTGAGTGGTAGGGCCGACACCCACGGGTCGTGCCATAAGAGCGTCGAATCGGGCCAACAGGGATGACCAATCTGACACGTGGGCACGAGGAACCACCATGGGGCTGGCGGGGAGCTGGACATGCAAGACTCAACGAGACAAGGATAAACTCTAACTAGACACAAGCCTAAAATGACAATGCAATGGTTGGTTACCTAGATGAACTAAGAGACTCAATGCACCCTAGACAACCTAAAGACTCAAAAGACCTAAGACCCCAATTTGTTAGAACAAACTGGTTCTCTAAGCTCTGATACCAAATTTGACGCGGGACGGGGACCGACACGGACTAAGACTCACAAAAGACTCTAACTCAGGCCAGCAGTAGCACGCTCAAGGGTCGCCAAGTGGCTGACCACCGTGATATCCCACAGAATGAGGAACGTCTCTCAACAGAAACTCCGACCTCGGCCGTCCCAAGGAGGGAAGCGCACGTGTCTAGGCGTATAATCGACCTCCAAAGACAAGGGGAGTCGAGTCCTAGCTCGGAGCTCGGCTAGTGCTAACGGACGGGTGCTCTCACTCACGGTCCGCGGTGATGGCAAAAGTAGCTAGGCGCCTACTCTCTCTCACGCGGCATATTCAATCACATACTAAAAGAGCAAGCAAAGGTGGAGGAGTCGGAGCGCGTACCTCCACGCCTAGGCGTGGGGAAGGAACCCCGGCCGTGGACCAACAACCCGATACACCAGAGCAATAAATTACAACCCCCAATAATGGCCCACTCCTCGCAGGGAGGTAAGAGGCTACAAACAATACGTTCGGGTTGCCGGACACGGGTTGACGGGCCGCACTCGATGACGGGCGCGATGCTGCAGAATCGGTGTCGCGCGCGCCTGGACGGAGACGGGTCCCACGGGTTGATGCGATGTCTGTTCGAGGCACCGTCAGAGAGGATGCGTTGCTGATGGTTGGAGGAACGCTCAGACCAGAGGGGACGCGCTGGATGCGCCGGTGGTGGCCGTGGGCGCTGCCGAAAACCAGGTCTGGTTCTGTGGTCGCAGAACCGCGCACGCCGTCGGTAAAATCCGGAACTCGGTCGTCTGGTGCCCGAACAGGTCCGGGCCGGTTGGAGGTGAGAGGTGACTGGCAGAGGTGACCCTCGGCCAAACGGCGTCGGCAGATGATGCCGACACGAGTCGCAGGAGCCGCTGGAAGTTGGGGTTGGTTCGCTGGGCGGACTGTGCAGGCACGCCGGCGCAACCCCACGAGATCGACCGCCGCGGACGGTGACGATGTCGAAACGCGACGCCGTCGGCGGCGTTGGAAAGCTGACTCGGAGATCCACGAACCCTGAAGAAACCAGCGCAAAAGACGCAGCGTGGAGGCCTGGGGAAAATCCGCAATCAGGGTCTCCCCGCTGGGCGAGCAGAGAAAGTGGTGCTGGCGCAGGTCGGCGGAGAAAATCGGTACGGGCAGTGCCGATCTCCGATTGATGCAAAACTGGCGCCGACGCGAAGCTGATCCGCAGACGTATCTCCAGAAAATAGATCGTGGCAAAACTCGTCCAAGAAGGGGGTGCGAGCTCTGCTACAAGTCGGGGCAGAAATCTGGAATCACGCACACGAACCGTTGAGGAAGAAGATGAGGATAAGAGGGAACCCCGGAGTCCACCGAGGGCTGAGGCTTCACACCTCGCCGTTCTCCCGTCGCAGGAGAAGAGAAAGAGAGAGAGAGGGGCGCAAATGCCTTGCACAATAATTCATTTTTGTATTCAAATTATGTCTAAACCGAGATCAGTACAAGGAGAAGATTACTTATAGGGGAAGGGGAATTAGGGTTTTCACCCAAGCCAAAGGGAAGGGGGGGGCGCAAAAGGGAGGGGGTAGGGGCGGCCATCCCTCCTCCAAACAGGGGGGGTGCGATCCATCCTCCTCCAATCAAGGAGGAATCCAAGGGTGGGGGGGGCGCCCAAAGGGGAAAGAGGGGAGAGGAGGAAAGGGGAAAGGAGGGGGGCCTAAAAAGGAAAGAGGAGGGGCAAGAGGGGAAAGGAGGCGCAGCCACCCTAGGTGGGGGGTTGCGCCCTCCTCTCCAAACCCTAACCCTAACCCTAACCAAGGACCAAGGCTAGGCCCAATAAGGGAGGAAGAAGCCCATTATCCCTACATAGCCTGATAACAATAGGAAAGAAACTAGATAACGTGTCCACGCAGGGACCAAACCTAGGCCCAACATGGCCTAAAGCATAATAAAAGATAACTAGAAGGTGCCGCCGTCGCCGAGCCACAAGGAGGTAGCAGTGTGTCGGGTGCTCCATCGGGGATAGCGTCGCGTGTCCTCACCACTAAACAATGCAACTAACACAGTGAGAAACTAAGACAGGATAATAAGGTGCGATTGGAAGAGCCCGCCCACACACAAACACAATGCCGAACAGAAGGAAAGCACAACGATAATGCCAAGCCACAAAGGAGACAAGAGATTTTAAGGTGGTTCGATTGTAGTCCACAATCTACATCCACCCCTCACTCCAACTAGAGTGAGGATTCCACTAGCCACTGCTAGAAAACTGCAGACTCAGTCTGCGAACAATGTGCTGCCACACAGCTTGACACCTGGACCTGCTACCAGCAAGACCAGAACCGGAGATGCCTCTCCCTTCCTCCAACCCGAGGGAACCTGCTAATGACAACCCGTCACTGGCAAAAACCAGAGATCACAGATCTCTCTTCCTCTGCAACCCAGAGGGGAACCGGAGTAACTCTCCCTTCCTCCAAACACTGGAGGGTAACAACTCGAAATCAGATATATGAAGAAATGAAAGGAAAAATAGAAATGTAAGCAAGACCAACGAAGAACACAAATCATTTCAGAAAAACCAAAAACAAATGTAGCTTCCGAAGAAGCACATTGGACTCTTCTCTCTCACTCAGACTTTTCTCTCACAGCAATACTCTCAAATCTTTTCTCTCTATCTTCTTTCTGGAACGTGGAGGCTCTCTCTTTCTTCTTCTTCTGCTCAGGAATTCTGCTCTTCATCTTTTTCTCCAGTTCTATCCATCTGATCGTAGAAGGCACCTTTTATATGGCATTCGACCTGAGTTTCAGGCCTTCACACGAGGGAGTCTCGTTCCCTCCCTTTCCAGAGCATTCTCGGATCACGTGCCAGGCATCATCCTCGGTTCACGTGCCCAATCATTGACCTGAATCATCTGCAGGCAGAGACAAAGAATGTGATTAGTTAGTTCAGTCAGATAGGAATGTATATACTTTAGGATAGCAGATGAGTAAGTGTGTACACTGAGGGAATGTATAGACTTGTGAGTCCTCATGCGACCTCAGTGTATAGACTAGCTGAATAATGCATTAGCACAACAGATGAAATGTGTGGACTTCTGTGAAGTGTATGAGGCCCTCGAGTGTATAGACTCAGGGATGCCAAAGAGGCAAGTGTGTCACAGTGTGAGAGTGTATAGAGTTGAAGTTCTTCATGCGAGCTCAGTGTATGGACTTGTAAGTGTTCATGCAATCTCAATGTGTAGACTTCATTCAGCAGTCAAGAAAATGGATGTATAGAGTTGGCCGTGTGAAGGAGGATGAGTGTAAAGACTTGTAATGAAGAGCAGCAATGTGTAGACTTGAAGCACAATAGTATGCACTGTATGGACTTCAATGTATAGACGTTGATGAATAGACTTCGAAGAGAACAATGCATGAAGGCATCGAATGTGTAGACTTAGAAACAGCAATTTAAGCAAGTGTGTCAACTTGAGAGTGTATAGACTTGCAGGTGATATCGAGTGTATAGGGTTGAAGGATAACTGAGTGTCTAGACTTAGAGATGTGTAGACTTGCCAAGGAGCTGGACGATGTACAGACTTGAACAAGTGAAGTCTGTACAGACTTGAAGGTTCACAGTGTGTAGACTTTGGCAAGGCAACGTCAGTAAAGTTCCCAGTGTACAGACTTACTGAACTGAGCGTAGGTAAAAGATATGAGGAATGTATAGACTTACTCAGTTCAGTTCAGAACGTAGGTAAAAGTCCCAATGTATAGACTTTACCTGAGAATGCAACCGCTGTACAGACATGCTCAACCAGTCCGATGTACAGACTTGGACTTTCAACAGAAGGATGTACAGACTTGGAAAACTCATGCCAATGTTCAGAGTTCACCCCGTGCAAGCTACAGTGAATGAGTGTATAGACTTAATGGTCTCCCTGGCTGTACAGACTTGATCACAGGCTGAGCAGTCGAATGTATAGGCTTGCTTCCACCGACCAGTGTATAGACTTTGTAAGTGTGAGACGCTGAATGAGACGGTGGCTGAGACGATGTACAGACGTCAGGTGAACCGATGCAGCTACAGTGCAGTGTAGACTGCCAGACTCTGTACAGACTTGCAGCTTGAGATAGTGATGTACAGACATGGAATCAGTGAAGGCGTTGGCTGTACAGACTTTGATGAATGCCGCTCGCTGTACAGACTTCGAATCAAGGCATGAATAGTGAATCAATGTCTAGACTTGGATGCCCAAGCCAATGTATAGACTTGTGTAGTGCAGCCCGTGTATGGACTTGTACAGTGACTAGAGGCTGTACAGACTTTGGGTCATGATGTGAGAGACGAGTTACAGTGTATTGACTTTGAGATGGCAGACGATGTATAGACTTGTGGTTCAACAGAGTGTGTATAGACTTGGAAGATGAAGGGCGATGTGTAGACTTTGAAATGAACGGGAGAGTGTATAGACTTGATCCCTTGAAAGGTTGTATACACTTCAGATGCAATCTATAGTGCCGTTGTATGGACTTGAACTCAAGGAATGGCTGTACAGACTCTGAAGGCTTAGCGGAGGGTGTACAGACTTTGAAAATTAAGTTCAATGTATGGACTTCAGGTGAAGACCAATGAACATACTTTGAATATGAAATTCAATGTATGGACTTGGAGATTAAAGGAGGGGTCGACCCATCAGAGGTGGAGGGTCGACCCATCAGTGTACAGACTATGCAGACAGTGTGAAGACATGATCAAGTAGTGCATATTTATCTGACAACTATATGAACTGCACAGTCCTACATGATGAAGCATGTATTATTCTAGAGATATAAGATTGATTTATAGTGTGAGACATCATCAAAACCGTAGGGATGCAACAGACACAGCATAAGACGCAGAAATATGTACTTGCTGGCTGACGTTGTATAGACTTAGCGTGAGACGCTAAGTAAGACGGTGTAGTGTATAGACATAGCCAAGACATCGTGAACAATTGGACGATGTACAGACTTAGCATGAGACGCTAAGTGAGATGCAACATGAGACACAAGGCTATATAGACTTTGAGTTAATGTGTCAGGCAATGTATGGACTTTGAATGAGTGATGCAGCGATGTATAGACTTTGCATATGTGAGACACTGTACAGACTTTCAGCAACACACGATGTACAGACTTTCTAGGCATGAAGGCAACCGCTGTACAGACTTCGTGTGCAATGGCCAGACAATGTATAGACTTGATGAACATGCAAGTGAGCAATGTACAGACTTGCTAAACGATGCATGCGACAATGTATAGACTTAACGATGCAAGTGATGTATAGACTTTGCCAGACGATGCATGCACAAGCCAACTGATGTATAGACTTTGCCAGACGATGCATGCACAAGCCAACCGATGTATAGACTTGATGACCAGTGCAATAAGACTCCGTACAGACTTGGCCAATGTACAGACTTATCAGCGAGATGCACACGATGTATAGACTTAGTGTTCTGAACGTAGGTGAAGATAAGGTCTGTATAGTCTTAGGCAAACCTTGTACAGACTTTAAGTAGGCAAGACTATTGCATGTACAGACTTTGTGTGGCCTTATGCAAAGACAATGTACAGACTTGATGCACAAACTGTGCACATGAATGAAGACCACTGTGTAGACTTGTGTGTGCATGCTGCAATGAAATGTGTAGACTTTCTATGCTGACGATGTTCAGACTAGACTGCAATGTGTAGACTTGTCAAAAGCATGAAGATAACGGCAGAGAGTGTATGGACTTGCTGTATGCATGAACTACCCTGTACAGTTCATATGCCCAAAGCAGAACAATCATTCAGACACAAATTCATGATATGCTATCATCAAAATCATGGAGATCAAAATCATGTCACAGATGTTCAGATAACTCATAGTGTTTGCTATCATCAAAATCACAGGGGCACAACAATCTCCCCCTTTTTGATGATGGCAACACTATGAGTCACACTGACTCATGTCAAACTATTCTCCCCCTTTGACTTCATCAAAAAGAAAAATAGTTTGAGATGAGAAATACAAGCATACATGATATGAATAAAGAAAATACTCCCCCTTTGACTCAGTCATTTAGACATGAAAGACACAGAGGCAGTTAAACAATGAAGCACAAAACAAGTCAATGATGCAGCAGAATGCTCTCCTATACCATCTAGATCAAATCATGCACAACATGTGACAAGCAGGTTAATCTCCCCCTTAAAGCCAGAAAGGAGTTGAGGTATGTCAAGAGGAGATAAGCATCTATCAGCAAAAGCACATAGGCACTCAAGGATTACCACAATCTGTAAGCACAATGAATAAATGAGGAAGAAGGATTTTTAATAGCACACCAAATTTGATGGGGACATCACCTCCCATGCCCACGTTCACAGCTCGTCTCCTCGCCCCGGTTGCATCCGGCATGGTCTAGTCATTTAATTTTGAGTCCTATGTAATTTTTATTTGAGTCATTTGATGTATTTTCCCTTTTATTTGAGTCATGTTCCTAGGTCTTGTGTTCATTTTCCTAAGTTTGAGTGTCATTAGGTTGTCTAGTTAGCTATGAGCCCAATTCATTAGGCTTGGTCCAAGGGCTCTCCCCTACCCCCTCGGTTATTTGTCATTGAGTCAATTGTCAGGGACTTTTGTAGAAATGTGGGTTTCCTATATATAGGACTCCATTCCCCCCCATTTCAACTTAATGAATCAATGAATGAAAAAAACTTGCCATTTTGAGAGTTTACACTTCTTATCTAGTGGAGAGATTCCATTTTTGGGTGAGAAACCCTAGGGGAGAGATTCCCCACCCTTCCCTCTCTTAATCTCTCTTTTTCACTCCACTTTCTCTCTCCTCAACACCCAAATTTGAATTTTCTTCTCTTTCCTCCCTTCCCAACCACCTCCACTCCCCACCTACCCCATTTAAGCCTCTTCCCATTCCCACAACCCTCATCAATACTCCACCCCTTCCCAAGACCCCCTCCACCAATCCTCTCCTCACCATCTAACCCCCAACTACCCCTCCCACTTTCCCAAGCACCCTTCCCACTACCCCAAGCACCCCTTCCCTTCCCCAACACAACCCCCCCATTCCCAAGATAAAAAATTAACCCCACCCTTAAACCTATTTTCGAACATCCTTTCCCTCTCTCCATTCCAACCAAATTCGCAGCCCCCACTACAACCATCTATTGGACCCTCTTCCATACCTTATTCTCCACCTCCCACACCTTAGAACATTCCCTCCAAAACCCCCTTACAACCAGGGGTCACTCCCACACTCATCTACCCCCTTCCCCTTCTTCTTTCTTGGTCATTGGAAGCTACTTCGAAGTTGTAGTTTGCTGTCCAGAGGTTACAGATGAACCCGAAACTTGCAGCGGCCACCACGACTTCCTCCGGACGAGTTTGAAGACCCAAGAGCCATCGACGGAAGCGTCTACCAGTCTCCTTCGCAACAGAGGTGGTTTCATCTTCGTCTGATCTCCGAGCCGTCCAAGAGGTCCATTCTCCCACAATTGCGTAGTTCTGCCTTGGCTGAGGACCTGAGTCAGATTAGAAGCTCTGCCACGACGAACTCCGAAGGAATCAGTCCACGAGTTCTTCTTCAAAGTTCTTCATCGCCCAGTCTACTTCCAGAATCAAGAAACAGAACTTCATTCGGCGTTCGTGATCCAGAGTTCTCATTTTTATCCCTCAGCTACGCAGATCTGCTACTCATAGTCTGCACCAACCAGTCGCCATTGTTCTGCATACCCTAGTCTTCTCTGACATCGGTTGGCTTCGCCGTCAGCTTTTCTGCGAAGAGGACTCATCCACGGTTCCAACGATTCTAACGGTGCTCCATTCCGAGTTCGGAAGCTATCGGGGCATCCTCCGCAACCTGCTGTTAGAAATCAGGAGCTAGCTCTGTAGAGATCCTGATCCGGAGAGAAAGCTTCACCACGACAAACCCCGGAGGAATCAGGTCACGAGCTCTTCTGCAAAGTTCTTCCCCTCCCTGTCTAATTTCAGAACCAAGAAGCAGAACTCCGTTCAGCATCTGGCAGCAGAAGTTACGAATTTTCTTCCTCAGGCATGCAACTCTGCTTCCCACAGTCTACACCGACCCCCACTCACTGTTCTGGGTCCCCTGATCTTCTCCGGCATCTTTCGGCTTCCCTGTCAGTTCTGTTGCAAAGAAGACTCGTCCACGGTTCCATAGGCTCTAGCGGCACCTGATTCGGAGTTTGGGAGCGGCCGAGGTAACCTCTTCTTCTTCCTATTAGTAACCAGTTGCTGTCAGTCCGAGAATCAACGTCCCTGTTCAAGCTCCTGCCCAGGCCAGCAGCGACCTCAGAAGAATTCGGCAAAATTCAGAGGCACTCCAGTTCCAGTAACAAAGATTTTCCCACTAGTCTTGCCGTCGGAAAAATTCCTGATCACGTTCTGCAGTCACAGTACCGACTATCTATCCACAATTGCCGAGAGAAGGCAGATTCAGCATATTCACTTCATCATCGTTTTAGCCCTAGTTTTCCCCACCCCGCTTGGCCGGCTGAAGGCCCCTCCCTGCGTGGAGGTAGTTTTGATTGTAACTATCATCTTCCTTCCCCACGATCCCCCCCTTGCATGGGGTGTAGTGTTGTAATAGCTTAAACAGGTCAAGCTACCCCGGCGCGGCGTGTGGGGAACTCACGCTTCCCCGCTCGCCCTCGTCTCCGAGCGGGACCGGTTTCTTCAAACTGGTCGAGTAAGTGCTCCAAACTTTGCTCTAATTTATGCTTGTTCTTTCAATATTAGTTCATAAACTCCGATGGCCGTGAATGAGAGCCCGATCTATAAGCTCTTGTACTATAAGTGATCACCGTGGGAAAAGAGAGAAACCGGTGCCTTTGGCACTTGGTCGGCCCCATTGTCTTGGGCTTCCACATCCATTGTGAATCAAGTCTTGGCCTTGTTGGCCCTCTACCAGCAAGGGCCCAACCCCTCAACCTCACCTTGGCATTGCCAAGTTACCCTGGGCTTGGGTGAGCGACGAGAGAGCGGAGGCCCAAATTGGCCCATTTAGATTGCGAATGTGCTTGCTTGCTTAAGTCCAAGGTCGTGTCGCATCAATTGGTATCAGAGCAAGTTCTAGACTTGTCTCTACTAAGTCTTGCCCTAGGGCCATTGCATGCATCACCCTTGTCCACTATCATGACTACCTCATACATGGCATATTCGCCACTCTTAGGCCCATTAGAAGCCTTTGTGTTTGATGGATCCCGCCCTAGAATATATCTAGAATGGGAGAAGTCCATAGACCAACACTTTGGGAGGTTTACCCTGTCAGGGCTTGTCCAAGTCAACTATGCCAAGAGTTTGCTTTGGCGCCAAGCTAGGAAAGAATGGGAGAACATTGTAGGTTTGAGAGAAGCCAAAGGGGAAGCACCCATTGAATCTTGGGATGAAATGAGGGCCGATCTTAGAAAGATCTACGCACCCCAACCCAAACCTCTTCAACCAACCGATCTTTCACCCCCGAACCCAACTCCCACCCATGAACTTCCCCGACCAAGCCCAACCCAAGTCCACCCATGTCCACCACCCCGAGAGTACCATGCACTGACCATTATCACTCCACCCACCATAGACTATCCTACCCCATTATCCTTGGAAGTTGTGGCCCACACTCCTACCCAAGTGGAGATGGATGCCAATCCGGATTCACCTCCCACCATAGAGAACATCCTAGACCCCCCACTTCCACCCACCTCTCCTAGTTCGGGTCCTCATGAGCCGCACACCCTAACCATGAATGAGTCCATACTCCAATGGCTTAAGCAAGGCCCCACCATTCCTAGCTCACCACCTTACCTCTCACCCTTGGCATATCAAGTCCAAATTATGCCCACCCGGTCTTCCCATGTCACACTTCAAACCTCCTACTTTGTGGAAGGCTTAGGGGACCTAGTGGACTGTTTACAATGGCAAGTCTACCTGACCAATATGCTAGCCATAGGACCATTGGAGTCTAGCCCCATCTACTCTAGTGGACCCTTCCTAGCTTACCCCGCCACCGGTTCCATCACCTCCATCTACACTAGTGGCCATTATACGAGTGAAATCCTCCTCTTTCACCCCAAGGATGAGAAACCAATCTTGGCCCACTTCCCACCCATCAAGATTCAAATTGCTTTAATTGGCCAACCCACTAGAGACCTTGGCCCAATTATCTTGGAGGAGGATGACTCACCGTTTGGGTACCTTGAAGACATAGAGTGCCACCCTCTAGGAAGACCTTTCCACTACCCCTTTGATCCCTTCCTATGGGAGCCTAGACCCCTATGTGACCCAACCACCTTATCCACCACCCACCTTTCCCTAACCCAACCCACCATGTTTGACCCAATCCACCCCATCCTAGACCCGGGTTATACCTTGGGAGCCATGACCTTGGACCACATATCTCTAGGTAATAAGGTTGTGCTCCACCCCATGATGACCACCTTCTTAGATCCATTCGATCATTTCCAATGGGAGTTCAAAGGTTGTCCCACACCTATACACATTGAAGTCACCCTTGGGAAAAATATGCATGTGTCTAGGCTTACCACACCACTTGGCATGAACACTATGTTGGGTCCATTCATTCATATCACCCACATGTCAAGTAAAAAGTATAAGTGGTCCATGTTCGGATGTAATGGTCCACCTTCATTCATCATGGGTCTTAAGCATGTCAAAGGCATCTACGGATGTCCGGGTCCCCCGATATTTATCACCACTTTGCATGATAGGGCCACCTATGGGTGCCCCGGCCCACCTAGGCTGACCAAAGTCTACACTACATCATTACATGATAGGTCTACTTTTGGTTGCCCAGGTCCACCCATCACCCCTAGAATGTCTGCATTCACAACATTGCATAAAGAGATCCGCAAGCACATTAGCAAGAAGAATGTGACTTATAAAAGGTGAGCCGACTCTCATCGACGTCACCAAGAATTCCATGAGGGTGACTTTGTGATGGTAAGGACGGAGAGGCTCTCCCCGGGAGCCATCTCCAAATTGAGGCCACGTGGGGCTGGTCCCTTCCAGGTCCTGACGCGCATTGGTGCAAATGCCTATGAGTTAGATCTCCCCGAGGAATATGGGGTAAGTCCCACATTCAGTGTCGCCGACCTAGTGCCATACAAGGGACCCACGGTGGTACCTAGTGAGGATATTGAGCCTATTCCCTCCGTTGAGAGAGCACCCACCCGTGAGGAGAGTCCACCGGCCAAGAGAGCCCAGCGTGAGCGCATTGAACGAATATTGGATGAACATGTCACTACCACCAAGAGCAAGGTTAACGAGCGCTATCTCCGTAGGTGGACGGATCGGTCTCGTTCGGAAGACTTGAGGGCAGTACCACTTCTACACCCTCTAAGGAGGGAAGGACACTTACTCGACGGAGTCGAGTTCTCCGCACCCCGGGAGTATGATGGGGACATCACCTCCCATGCCCACGTTCACAGCTCGTCTCCTCGCCCCGGTTGCATCCGGCATGGTCTAGTCACTTAATTTTGAGTCCTATGTAATTTTTATTTGAGTCATTTGATGTATTTTCCCTTTTATTTGAGTCATGTTCCTAGGCCCTACCCCCTCGGTTATTTGTCATTGAGTCAATTGTCAGGGACTTTTGTAGAAATGTGGGTTTTCTATATATAGGACCCCATTCCCCCCCATTTCAACTTAATGAATCAATGAATGAAAAAAACTTGCCATTTTGAGAGTTTACACTTCTTATCTAGTGCAGAGATTCTATTTTTGGGTGAGAAACCCTAGGGGAGAGATTCCCCACCCTTCCCTCTCTTAATCTCTCTTTTTCACTTCACTTTCTCTCTCCTCAACACCCAAATTCAAATTTTCTTCTCTCTCATCCCTTCCCAACCACCTCCACTCCCCACCTACCCCATTTAAGCCTCTTCCCATTCCCCACAACCCTCATCAATACTCCACCCCTTCCCAAGACCCCCTCCACCAATCCTCTCCTCACCATCCAACCCCCAACTACCCCTCCCACTTTCCCAAGCACCCTTCCCACTACCCCAAGCACCCCTTCCCTTCCCCAACACAACCCTCCCATTCCCAAGACAAAAAATTAACCCCACCCTTAAACCTATTTTCGAATATCCTTTCCCTCTCTCCATTCCAACCAAATTCGCAGCGCCCACTACCACCATCTATTGGACCGTCTTCTAGACCTTATTCTCCACCTCCCACACCTTAGAACACCCCCTCCAAGACCCCCTTACAACCAGGGGTCACTCCCACACTCATCTACCCCCTTCCCCTTCTTCTTTCTTGGTCATTGGAAGCTACTTCGAAGTTGCAGTTTGCTGTCCAGAGGTTGTAGATGAACCAGCAACTTGCAGCGGCCACCACGACTTCCTCCAGACGAGTTTGAAGACCCAAAAGCCATCGTCGGAATCATCTACCAGTCTCCTTCGCAACAGAAGTGGTTTCATCTTCTTCCGATCTCCGAGCCGTCCAGGAGGTCCATTCTCCCACAACTGCGTAGTTTTGCCTCTGCTGAGGACCTGAGCCAGATTAGAAGCTCTGCCACGACGAACCCCAAGGAATCAGTCCATGAGTTCTTCTTCAAAGTTCTACATCACACAGTCTACTTCCAGAATCAAGAAACAGAACTTCATTCGGCGTTCGTGATCCAGAGTTTTCATTTTTCTCCCTCAGCTACGTAGATCTGCTACTCATAGTCTGCACCGACCAGTTGCCATTGTTTTGCATACCCTAGTCTTCTCCGACATCGGTTGGCTTCCCTATCAGTTTTGCTACGAAGAGGACTCGTCCACGGTTCCAACGACTCTGACGGTGCTCGATTCTGAGTTCGGGAGCTGTCGGGGCATCCTCCGCAACCTGCTGTTAGAAACCAGGAGCTAGCTCTACAGAGATCTTGATCCGGAGAGAAATCTTCACCATGACAAACCCCGGAGGAATCAGGCCACAAGCTCTTCAGTAAAGTTCTTCCTCTCCCTGTCTAATTTCAGAACCAAGAAGCAGAACTCTGTTCGGCATCCGGCAACAGAAGTTACAAATTTTCTTCCTCAGGCGTGCGAGTCTACTTCCCACAGTCTGCACCGACCCCCACTCACTGTTCTGGCTCCCCTGATCTTCTCGGCATCTTTCGGCTTCTCCGTCAGTTCTGTTGCAAAGAAGACTTGTCCACGGTTCCAGCGGCTCTGGCAGCACCTGATTCGGAGTTCGGGAGCGGCCGAGGCAACCTCTTCTTCCTGCTGTTAGTAACCAGTTGCTGTCAGTCTGAGAATCAGCGTCCCTGTTCGAGCTCCTGCCCAGGCCAGCAGCGACCCCAGAAGAATTTAAAAAAATTCAGAGGCACTCCAATTCCAGTAACAAAGATTTTTCCACTGGTCTCGCCCTCGGCAAAATTCCTGGTCACGTTCTGCAGCCACAGTACCGACTGTCTGTCCACAATTGCCGAGAGAAGGTAGATTCAGCATATTCACTTCATCATCGTTTTAGCCCTAGTTTTCCCCACCCCGCTTGGCCGGCTGAAGGCCCCTCCCTGCGTGGAGGTAGTTTTGATTGTAACTATCATGTTCCCTTCCCCACGATCCCCCCCTTGCATGGGGTGTAGTGTTGTAATAGCTTAAACAGGTCAAGCTACCCCGGCGCGACGTGTGGGGAACCCACGCTTCCCCGCTCGCCCTCGTCTCCGAGCGGGACCGATTTCTTCAAACCGGTCGAGTAAGTGCTCCAAACTTTTCTCTAATTTGTGCTTGTTCTTTCAATATTAGTTCATAAACTCCGCTGGCCATGAATGCGAGCCCGATCCTTAAGCTCTTGTGCTATAAGTGATCACCGTGGGAAAAGAGAGAAACCGGTGCCTTTGGCACTTGGTCGGCCCCATTGTCTTGGGCTTCCACATCCATTGGGAATCAAGTCTTGGCCTTGCTGGCCCTCTACCAGCAAGGGCCCAACCCCTCAACCTCACCTTGGCATTGCCAAGTTACCCCGGGCTTGGGTGAGCGACAAGAGAGCGGCGGCCCAAATTGGCCCATTTAGATTGCGAATGTGCTTGCTTGCTTAAGTCCAAGGTCGTGTCACATCAAAATTCATAAATCTTTGTAAACGAATTTTATATTCTTCAATTATAATAGATTCTGAATGAGTTTAAACTTACCATCATGATTTAAGAGTGATGTATACAAAGTTTATCAAGAAAATTCAATGCTCATATCTGAAACACCTTTTAATAGAAATGAACCAAAAACTCATCTGATATTCATGTTTAACCTCCTTCCATCTTACTCATTTAAATTCAATGACTCCTATGGAAGTTACACAAGATAACATTGAGATTAAACAGAGATTAATGTGTTTGAACTTATCTTTAGTTTTTCAGAATTTTCTGATACCAATTGAGCAGCACTTATTTTTCCTGAGCAAGTTTTGTTCAGTCAACATCTTTTTACATGAGGCACAACACGTCTTAGGTGAAGTGACCCAGTTACTCAGTGTGACAACCATATTACCTCTCAAGGAGAACAGAGTTAGCAATGGAGTATCTTTTTACATGAGGAGACATCTTGATCAGAGGCCAGAATCCCCAGTTACTCAACACAACCATGCCATTGCTCTACCAGATTTTTAATCATTTTTATAAGAGAGGTAACTATGGCTCTTCATGACATGGGCTTACTCGATCTCTTTGATAGAGAACTCAGTTTCTCTGTGACCAAAGTCATTACTCTGGCATAATTTTCTTTCTTATATTTTAAAGCTCAGTACACTTAATTGTTTAAGAATAATATTTTCTACATGTATCTTAACCAAAGATAGCCATGTCTTTTAAAAATTCCAGATTTCAGAAGGTTTTGCATGAAGTTCATGAGACAATTGGTTATGATTTATTAAGCATGATGATTCAGATATTTTCAAGAATTCTTAATCTAGACTTAGGAAATACATTAGAATTAAATCAATTTGATTTATCAAAGCATTCTTAAGCCAGTATAATAGAAGATTCTTCTTTTCAGAATATGTCTGATTTATGACTAGGGTGCACTGACTAAAATCTTTCCTCAATTAGATGAATCATTGACATTGTCAGGAAATCAATGGAGTCAACAAAGCATTTTTATTGAGAGAATAGCATAGAGCAATCAGAAGCCAGCATTAAGGACTAAAATTCAGTCAGATTAGCTTGGACCAGACTTGACAGGATATGAAAAAATGTGAATGATAGGAACAAGCTAGCAATTGAATTCACAGGAGGCAGAATCAATAGCTGAGTCTTGAATATAGACTGAACAGCTACACAAGTATAGACAGTAGGGAATTCAAGTGAACCACACAATTGCCAAGAGAATGGATCAGATTGCTAGACAGAAGGAGTTCAAGAGGTGAAGAAGTGATCAAACAGGAATGCTCCCCCTGTCTAGATGCAATGAGTCATTTCTTTTTAGATTTTTCAATGTAAGGAAATGCAATGCAACTAACTACATGTATGCAAAGACATGCAATGTTTGCAGTGAGGGCTGAACATATGACTATGTGACTCATGCTCATACAGACTGCCCTATCAAGTAATATGACCCATGGTACTAGGCGGAGATCTTGGTCTAAAAGACCATCTCACACATAGTAAGAACCTCCAGACAGATTTCACCTGCCTTTTAGTAGCTTACCATTTAATATACCAGGGTTATGCCAAGTGATGCAGTGCCAATGCAGTTCTATATGTAGTCAGTTACTTCTTTTTGGAGATTTTAGAATGATGATGTGCAATGCATTCACTATATGTATGCATATGCAATTTCAGACAATCATTAATATGCAAATCATGTATGAGGAGAGTTCAGAAAATTCAAATCTGACAATGCTGAACATTAAAGAATGTGCAAAAAACAGATTTAACATGCTATGCAGTAATTCTAAGAATAGGAAGTGCAAGGAATTTACCTGAAAGGTTCGGAAAGGGGTTTTCATTCTTGAGTGCCTTGGAATATTACTCCTTTTATTCCTCAATCCAAGGCACACCTGCAAAGTTTTTGATCATTTTGATCCTGCAGGGGCCCAAGCAGCTTTGGGTCCTCCGTTAGCCCTAACAGGTGTTCTGAACAATCTTTTAGCAACATGGTCATCATGAACCATCAGGTAGCAATTGTCCATAGAGTGACCATACTTTCCATAATATCTACATGATGTGACTGGTTTCTGGTTCTTATGATGCATAGTAACAGCAGTATGAGGTTTATAAACATGATCATAAGATTTTCTGTTGTATGCATGAGCAGTTTGATTCTTATTCTTAATCAGCCAACATTCAATAGATTTGTGACCTTGATTACCACAGTTATAGTATGAAAATTTTGCAAATAGTTTTGCAGGGAATTTGACAACATAGGGGTTAACAGAGTTCTTCTGAACATGCCAACAGTTTTTGACTGTATGGCCATTCTTCCCACAGTGAGAGCAAGCAAAAGAATTTCTTCTATGAAAACCATTTTTACCCCAAGTGGATCCAAACCAGCACTCAGCAGCCTTGTGCCCAGGCTTATTGCAGTTAAAGCACACAATGTGCTAACTAGACTTGTGTTTAGTTCCATATGGACCATAAGATGCATGGAAGACCTGGCATGCAATTTATTATCTTCTTTCATGATAAAGCATTCATTCATGAGATGACCATACTTACCACAATAATAACATGAAGCATCAGGCTTCCTAGTAGCATGGTTTCTATCAGAAAAATTTCTAGAATGTAATGTTCCACTAGCATGCTCATCCTTTAACATCAATATGCAATCTTCCATTATGTGACCTTTTTTCCCACAATAATAACATGACCCCTTTTTAATATGAGTGTGTGAGAGATCATGTGTCTTGTGTGCAGCTTTCTTTGTACTAACAGAGACGTCTTTGTCCTTTTTTAGTGAATTTTCATTCTTTTTCAGTTTTTGAATTTGTTCTGCAGATTTGGAATTGACAGTGGACTTTTGTGCAGTGAATTGAAAAATAGAAGGAGCAGAGGTTGTGTTCTGATTAGAGGCTTTTACAAACACAGTAGATGTTTTATTCCCATTACTCCTTTTGTTTGTCGGACTGTAACCCAGTCCCTCTCTCTGAAAACTAACATTATTTCCAAGTAGCTTATTCAGATTGTCCTTTCCTTTGACAAATTTTGATAGAGAATTTTTCAAATCTTGAATCTCAGAGTTTAAGACAATAATATTAGCTTCATATTTGGACAGATCTGTTTCACAGGAAATGACTTGTTGATGCAAGGCATCATTCAGACTTTTGAGTTTTTCTACTTCCTGTTTTAACTTTATTTCATTGTCAGCTTCAGATAGGGACCTGTTAAAATCATCAACTTCTTGTTGAAGGGATGTGATTGTAAGCTCATAGTTAGCTATCTTTTCTTCACAGCAAGTGACATTTCCACTCAACATTTGGTTGATGGTTTTTAAACTCTCAATTTCTTGTTCAGCATTCACCAACCTATCAGAATTATCCATGCTCACACACTTGCCTTTTTCCATTGTCAATAACCTATCTGACAATGTGGTGTTCAGATGTTTCAGCTTGTTGATTTCCTCTTTTAATTTATTGTTTTGCTCTAGCAGTTCATCATCAAGCATCCAATCATCTAAGGAAAACTGACATTCATAAAACATTTCTTGTTGTTTCTCAGATTGAGGTTTGTTGAAATTTATCTGAAGCTCTAGATTCGTTGCTTTTTCAGCTTCCAATTTCTCAGAAATTAGTTGATTTGTGTTCAAATTCCTTGAGCTGGTTTTTGAGTATTTCATTTTCAGATTTCATGTTTTCCAATTCAGAGTTGACAAGCTCTAAGTTTCTCACCAGTTCTTCATTTTGAACAACATCATTGTTATGAGCCTGATCATCATCAGTTAAGCTAAGTCTTTCCTTTAGTTCAGCAATTTCACAAACAAGCTCTTGATTCTCCTTTTTGTGTAATCCAATTTGTGTCATAAGAGTTTGTTTTTTAGATTTCAAATGATCTAAATCTGAACTAATAGAATCAAAATCTGTTAACTGTCTTCTAAATATGTCATTTTCAATTTTCAGAATTTCAGGGTTTTCACCTCGAGATTTAGCATCCACATGATTCTTTAACTTCTTTATCAGTTTTTTTATTCTTCTTCTCTAGTTTTTCATAGAATTCTAACAGATTGGCATAGGCATCTTCCCAGTAGTCTAAAGTGTAACTAGAGAAAGGATTGGTTACCTCTTCAGCATCTTCGAATTCATCTTGATCACAGCCATGGTTGCTCTTGTTAGCCATCAGGCAGCAGTCCTCATTTCTCCTCTGAGCTAGCTTCAGCTTATCCAGAATGTCCTTAGCGGACCTGCAGTCATAAAAACAAGAATGTAGAGCCTTGTCAGTAGCTTCTTTTATTAGATTCAAAACTCTCTGATTCTCTCCATATCTTGATCTATGACTGTCAGTCCATTTGGACTCTTTCTTTGGTAGTCTGTGAGGACCGTGTGAGATTAACTTCCACAGATCTGGATCCATCAATTTCACATAGTTATGGAGACTGCTAATCCATGAGTTAAAATCAGACCCATTGAAAATCGGTGGAGAACACATTGAATAAATCGGCATACAGATCAATGCACCAGAGGGTAAGTTCAGAAATGCACCAAAGATGACAGGATCCTCTGCAGATCGTTGGATCTGATCAGTCAGAAACCCGCTCTGATACCAATTGATAGGGTGCAAGGCCCGGATACAGAGGGGGGGTGAATGTATCCCTCTTAAAATATAGCTTAATTAAATCTATAATGCACAGATATGCGGAATTAAAAAGCTATTGCAGAAATATATTGAGAATAGTTAGAACGATCAAAGCAAGACAACAATTCAAGTAGCCCTCACATGATCCTAAGCAAGCATCTAATGAGCGCAGTAATGAAAAGAACACATAAGGAAAATCAGACCACAAGTGAACACCATGATTTTTTAGGTGGTTCGGTCCACAGACCTACGTCCACCCCTCACGCCAAACAGGAGTGAGGCTTCCACTAGCAAGGCTAGAACAGCAGACTCAGTCTGCAACAATTGCTGCCAAACAGCTTGACAAACCGAGGGAAACAAATCCCTCAACCCAAGCTCTGCAACCCACAGAAGCTTGACACCTGGACTTGCTACCCACAAGACCAGAACCAGAGACGAATCTCCCTTCCTCTAAATCGGAGGGGAACTGCTAGCGACAGCCCGTCACTGGCAAACTAGAGATCACATATCTCTCTTCCTCTGCGAACCCAGAGGGAACCCACAAGTGACTCCCAGCCACTTGCAACCCAGAGGTCTCGGACCTCCCTTCCTCCAAACCGGAGGGGAACCACCAATGACACCCAGTCACAGGCAACCAGAGACGCAAGTCTCTCTTCCTCCAAACCGGAGGGAACCCGACCTCAAACCAGAGGATCGGAAGAACAACTATGAACAGTTAAAAAGAGAAACAAAAAAACGCAGCGACTGAAAGCTGGAAAATGAAATGTACAAGGTAGCACTCGTAGGAGCAAACTGGATTGGATCTGATCCAAGGTCCAGTGAAGACAATGAAGCTTCTCTTCTTCTTCACGAGCTCTCCATCTCTCTTTCTCTTTTTCTTTTTCTTCTTCTGCTCTCTCACTCTGGCTCCTAGCTTCTCTCCCCTTCTTCTTTTCTTTCTTCTGCTACATCTGCTCTTTTCCTCTCTACTTCGATCACTCTTCCTTGATCTCTGCTCTATCTGTCTTCTTCTGAGGAAGAAGCTCCATATTTATACCAGCAGCAGCTAGGGCGTGTGCAGGGCTTGTGCCTTCTTTGTCCTCGGATCACGTGCCACGTGTCAACCTCGGATCACGTGCCCAGACACCTTTCTTCTCGAAGGATATACCTGTCACACAATCATAAGAAAATATCAGAGAGATGTACAGACTTGCTGGGTAACACAAGACCGCCGTGTACAGACTTAGTATGAAAGATAGAATGTATAGACTTAGAAATAAAGAATGTACAGACTTTGTCTTGAAGGAGATGCACATATGCACTAAAGTGTGTACAATCTTCACTGACGAATGTTCAGACTTTAACTGGAAGGAGATGCACAACAAACATAAATGATCAAGCATGCAAGGTATGTACAGACCTTTTATGCTCGCAACAAGACAGTGTATAGACTGTTATCATGATGCACAAACATATCAATAGAGTGTGTAGACATGGAACCAAAGTATGCACGACGTAAAACGATGTACAGACTATGTGAATGCATGAAGAACATGGGCTGTACATACTTATAGCCTGCAGCTGTGTACAGACTTGACCGATGCATAGACAATAGAGAATGTGCAGACTTGAAGTGAATGCATGGACTATGCACAACGACTGTATAGACTTGCTCATGGACTGCACAGCAAATGTATAGACTTGCTCAGTTCTACTACATGAAGCAAGGTAATGTATGGACTTGCCGATGTACATACTTTGCATCAAATGATGCACGAAGTACAGACTTGACTGAGACACATCATAAGACGCAGAATGATGTACTTGCTGGCAGACGTTGTATAGACTTAGCGTGAGACGCTAAGTAAGACAGTGCAGTGTATAGACTTAGCCAAGACATCGTGAACAATTGGACGATGTACAGACTTAGCATGAGACGCTAAGTGAGACGCAACATGAGACACAAGGCTGTATAGACTTTGAGTTAATGTGCCAGGCAATGTATGGACTTTGAATGAGTGATACAGCGATGTATAGACTTTGCATATGTGAGACACTGTACAGACTTTCAGCAACACACGATGTACATACTTCTAGGCCTGAAGGCAACCGATGTACAGACTTCGTGTGCAATGGCCAGACAATGTATAGACTTGATGAACATGCAAGTGCGCGATGTACAGACTTGCTAAATGATGCATGCGAGAATGTATAGACTTAACGATGCAAGCGATGTATAGACTTTGCCAGACGATGCATGCACAAGCCAACCGATGTACAGACTTTGCCAGACGATGCATGCACAAGCCAACCGATGTATAGACTTGATGACCAGTGCAATAAGTGACAGGATCGTCGGTTCGAGATTCAAGATTCATAGTTGAACGGATCGGCAAGCGGCTTCAATAAAATTATCAAATAAATATTTATGTTAATTGGGCCACATGTATAAGGCCTAATATGTGTGTTTCTTTTTATAGGATTTAAGCTATAAGAGTCTTTTTTTAATAGTGTCTTTTAATCTTCCAATTAGAGGTATAATGAGTGTTAGGTATTAGTTGAAGTTTTAATGAGTTGTCTTTTGGTCTCCTTGTGGAGTCTATAAAAAGAGTCATGTAACCTTTATTTTAAGCAATGAAAATGAAGTGAAGTTAATTTTTGGAAAATGTAGGCCTTTGCCCTCCCACCTTTCTCTTCCCTCTTCCCATCCCTTCTCTCCCACGTTATCTCCTCCCTCCTCCCAGCCTTCCCACTTCGCAGCCCCCCCTCTAACCCTCTCTTGTCTTCTACCTCTCCCCCACATTTTATCCTCTTCTCTCTCCTTCTATATCCTCCTGCTAATTCCCCTTGGCCGCAGGCCTTCTCCTCCCCCCCCCTTCCTTTTGCTTCTTAAAATCCCCTCCCTCCCATCCAAAGTTTGGCCACACTATCCTACCCCCCCCCTTCCTCCAACCCTCAATCCCCTCTCTCCCTGCAATGGCAGTCACCCTTCTCCCCTCCCCTCACCCTCTAACTTCTTCCGCATGGCCATACTCATACTCTCTCCCTTCCTCTTCGCTGCACCACCAGATCTCTCAGGATCTCTCACCCTCCCCCTCTAACTCCCTCTCAACCCTCTCTTTCTCTCTTTAGCTCTAATTCTCTCTCTCTCTACCTGCACATGCCCTCCGTGGCCTCTCCCTGCCTTCACCTCTCGGTTCTCCCTCTCTCTCTCTACACACACATGTCCCCCCCTCCCTCTCATTCTCTTAGCCTCCACCCCCCGTCTTCTCGCTACTCATCTCTCTCCCTTCCCTCGTCCTGAAAATGCCCAGTAGCACCAGGCCAAGCCCGGCCCTCCGCCCACACAGCCCCACGCATGGTCCTCCCTTCCCGCCACACTCACAGTGCAAGTGACCCCTCCACCTCCCTCTCACCAGTTCCCACCCCTCACCTCCTCCCTGCTAATCCCCCTTCGTAGCTCCCGCTCGCCCTCTCCTCTTCACACACGCACACACACCGCGGTGCATCCCCCCTTCCTCCCACCTTGGCCTCACTCCTTCTCTCTCTACCCCCACACGCACGTCATCTCCACTCCCCCATGGCACCACAAAACCTCCCCCCCATGCGCTGGCCTTCCCCCTGTTCCCCCTCTAACCCGCGGCCGATCCCCTGTTTGGAACAGGGGCGCCGCCGGTGCCCCCCCCTCCCCTCTCTCTCCTTTGCACCCTCTCATCCCTCCCTCGTCTCACTTCCCCACTCCCTCCTTTTCCTCTTCTCATCAGAGAACCCACCCCTCACCATCTATCTGCCTCACATGAGGACCCGACCCCCCCCCTCTCATGCACATAGCGGCTCCCCTTGCCTCCCTCACATGCAGCCCCAGCCCACCATGCAGCCCACGCCAGTACCAACGTCGCACCCAGAACGCCGCAGTCGTGCCAACGTGAGCCCACCGTCTCGCCGCTGTAGTCGCGGCCGCTGTAGCGACCACAGCGGCCACTCCTCGCCCGCCCCTCCCAGCACACCACCAGGAGAGGGCGTGAGGGGGTTGCTCATCCACGTCGATGAGTTGAAGCCGCCGTGGCATTCTGCATGTGGTGCTCGCGTGAAGGGGGATGCCGACATAAGCGTGAAGCTCGCATGGATGGGCCGCATGAGAAACCGCCGTTGCCGTGTCAAGAGCTCCCATCGTGTGGAGAAGATCGACCGTTGAAGAGTGGCTGCCTTGGCCACAAAGAGGGACCAGGAGGGATCCCTTGTGAGGATCACTCTTCACCTCGCCTGCTGTCCGCCTTATGCAGCCACCTGCGTGAGCCCTAGGCCGCTCGCCATCGTGCCCGAAGAAGTCACCAATTGCCGTGTCCGTGTGACACACACGTGGATGGTCACGTTGAGAAGCCACCACCTGGCTTGCCGACTGCATGCATCATATGAAGCCCGCCAGCCAGCTCACGTGGAACCCTTCTCTGCTGCGTGCACCACCGTGCGCTGATGACCGCCTCGAAGCCCGTCTGCATGCATGAGGCTCGCATGAGCCACATGCTCTCCAGCTACCTCGTAGATGCGTTAAAGGCCTCCTGCCGAAGCCAAAGATCATGTGAAGAGGGCATCAGTTGGTACTGAAGCTCGCCCTCACGTCCACGCATGTTCACGTGAAGACCCCATCACCCGCTAGCTAGCTCGTCCGCATGTTCGTGTTGAAGCTGCCTCGCTTGAGGATCTGCTGCCAGGTGCATCGATGCATGTATTGAAGCCTTGCCATGCAGCCTTTTAGGAGCCCACGTTGCCACCTTTTCGTTGGCCAAAGCCTGCCGACGTGAAGAGCACCCACGTTAGAAGGCCTCCAACTGCTATACATATGCTATATATATATATATTTGAAAGCTTTACGTGAAAAAGAAAACGGGGGGGGGAAATGAAAGGCAAAGAAAATCTCAGACTCGGATGGTCGTGTCACATCAAGTGGTATCAGAGCAAGTCATCCGGTTTGTCCCAACAAGTCGGGGTCCTGCAGTTCGAGGTTCAAGAATCAAGGTTCGAGGTCGAACCTTCTCCAAGTAGAGGGGTTTGACGGGATCGTCGGTTCGAGATTCAAGATTCATAGTTGAACGGATCGGCAAGCGGCTTCAATAAAATTATGAAATAAATATTTATGTTAATTGGGCCACATGTATAGGCCTAATATGTGTGTTTCTTTTTATAGGATTTAAGCTATAAGAGTCTTTTTTTAATAGTGTCTTTTAATCTTCCAATTAGAGGTATAATGAGTGTTAGGTATTAGTTGAAGTTTTAATGAGTTGTCTTTTGGTCTCCTTGTGGAGTCTATAAAAAGAGTCATGTAACCTTTATTTTAAGCAATGAAAATGAAGTGAAGTTAATTTTTAGAAAATGTAGGCCTTTGCCCTCCCACCTTTCCCTTCCCTCTTCCCATCCCTTCTCTCCCACGTTATCTCCTCCCTCCTCCCAGCCTTCCCACTTCGCAGCCCCCCCCTCTAACCCTCTCTTGTCTTCTACCTCTCCCCCACATTTTATCCTCTTCTCTCTCCTTCTATATCCTCCTGCTAATTCCCCTTGGCCGCAGGCCTTCTCCTCCCCCCCCTTCCTTTTGCTTCTTAAACTCCCCTCCCTCCCATCCAAATTTGGCCACACTATCCTACCCCCCCTTCCTCCAACCCTCAATCCCCTCTCTCCCTGCAATGGCAGTCACCCTTCTCCCCTCCCCTCACCCTCTAACTTCTTCCGCATGGCCATACTCATACTCTCTCCCTTCCTCTTCGCTGCACCACCAGATCTCTCAGGATCTCTCACCCTCCCCCTCTAACTCCCTCTCAACCCTCTCTTTCTCTCTTTAGCTCTAATTCTCTCTCTCTCTCTACCTGCACATGCCCTCCGTGGCCTCTCCCTGCCTTCACCTCTCGGTTCTCCCTCTCTCTCTCTACACACATACGTCCCCCCTCCCTCTCATTCTCTTAGCCTCCACCCCCCGTCTTCTCGCTACTCATCTCTCTCCCTTCCCTCGTCCTGAAAACGCCCAGTAGCACCAGGCCAAGCCCGGCCCTCCGCCCACACAGCCCCACGCATGGGCCTCCCTTCCCGCCACACTCACAGTGCAAGTGACCCCTCCACCTCCCTCTCACCAGTTCCCACCCCTCACCTCCTCCCTGCTAATCCCCCTTCGTAGCTCCCGCTCGCCCTCTCCTCTTCACACACGCACACACACCGCGGTGCATCCCCCCCTTCCTCCCACCTTGGCCTCACTCCTTCTCTCTCTACCCCCACACGCACGTCATCTCCACTGCCCCATGGCACCACAAAACCTCCCCCCCATGCGCTGGCCTTCCCCCTGTTCCCCCTCTAACCCGCGGCCGATCCCCTGTTTGGAACAGGGGCGCCGCCGGTGCCCCCCCCCTCCCCTCTCTCTCCTTTGCACCATCTCATCCCTCCCTCGTCTCACTTCCCCACTCCCTCCTTTTCCTCTGCTCATCAGAGAACCCACCCTCACCATCTATCTGCCTCACATGAGGACCCGACCCCCCCCCTCTCATGCACATAGCGGCTCCCCTTGCCTCCCTCACATGCAGCCCCAGCCCACCATGCAGCCCACGCCAGTACCAACGTCGCACCCAGAACGCCGCAGTCGTGCCAACGTGAGCCCACCGTCTCGCCGCTGTAGTCGCGGCCGCTGTAGCGACCACAGCGGCCACTCCTCGCCCGCCGCTCCCAGCACACCACCAATAGAGGGCGTGAGGGGGTTGCTCATCCACGTCGATGAGTTGAAGCCGCCGTGGCATTCTGCATGTGGTGCTCGCGTGAAGGGGGATGCCGACATAAGCGTGAAGCTCGCATGGATGGGCCGCATGAGAAACCGCCGTTGCCGTGTCAAGAGCTCCCATCGTGTGGAGAAGATCGACCGTTGAAGAGTGGCCGCCTTGGCCACAAAGAGGGACCGGGAGGGATCCCTTGTGAGGATCACTCTTCACCTCGCCTGCTGTCCACCTTATGCAGCCACCTGCGTGAGCCCTAGGCCGCTCGCCATCGCGCCCGAAGAAGTCGCCTATTGCCGTGTCCGTGTGACACACACGTGGATGGTCACGTTGAGAAGCCACCACCTGGCTTGCCGACTGCATGCATCATATGAAGCCCGCCAGCCAGCTCACGTGGAACCCTTCTCTGCTTCGTGCACCACCGTGCGCTGATGACCGCCTCGAAGCCCGTCTGCATGCATGGGGCTCGCATGAGCCACATGCTCTCCAGCTACCTCGTAGATGCGCTAAAGGCCTCCTGCCGAAGCCAAAGATCATGTGAAGAGGGCATCAGTTGGTACTGAAGCTCGCCCTCACGTCCACGCCTGTTCACGTGAAGACCCCATCGCCCGCTAGCCAGCTCGTCTGCATGTTCGTGTTGAAGCTGCCTCGCTTGAGGATCTGCTGCCAGGTGCATCGATACATATATTGAAGCCTTGCCATGTAGCCTTTTAGGAGCCCACGTTGCCACCTTTTCGTTGGCCAAAGCCTGCCGACGTGAAGAGCACCCACGTTAGAAGGCCTCCAACTTCTATACATATGCTATATATATATATATTTGAAAGCTTTACGTGAAAAAGAAAAGGGGGGGGAAATGAAAGGCAAAGAAAATCTCGGACTCGGATGGTCGTGTCACATCAATAAGACTCTATACAGACTTGGCCAATGTACAGACTTAGCAGCGAGATGCACACGATGTATAGACTTAGTGTTCTGAACGTAGGTGAAGATAAGGTCTGTATAGTCTTAGGAAAACACTATACAGACTTTAAGTATGCAAGACTATTGCATGTAAAGACTTTGTGTGGCCTTATGCAAAGATAATGTACAGACTTGATGCACGAACTGTGCACATGAATGAAGACCACTGTGTAGACTTGTGTGTGCATGCTGCAATGAAATGTGTAGACTTTCTATGCTGACGATGTTCAGACTAGACTACAATGTGTAGACTTGGCAAAAGCATGAAGATAACAGCAGAGAGTGTATGGACTTGCTGTATGCATGAACTACCCTGTACAATTCATATGCCCAAAGCAGAACAATCATTCAGACATAGATTCATGATATGCTATCATCAAAATCATGGAGATCAAAATCATGTCACAGATGTTCAGATAACTCATAGTGTTTGCTATCATCAAAATCACAGGGGCACAACAGAAGCCACGTGTCGTGGTCACCTGGGCCCGTGTTAATGATGATCCTGACGGATTTGAACTGAAGGGGCCCCCTTTTCTCAGAGGTCGGAACGACGCGCCACCTCCCGTGTGGGTTTATAGGCGTTGGGCGCTTGTTGTCATTCCAGACTCCCTCCGTCTTCAGGGTTTTGGCTCTCCTTCGTTCTTGTTTTTGGGGCTCTTCGATGCGCCGTGAGGACACGACGGAGGAGCAGAGGCTTGCAGCGGTGTTTGAGGAGTTGGCGGAGATAACCGCGTAGGCAATCCGACAGCTTCCTCCTCCCCCGAAATCTTCAGGGTCTCGGGATCACCTTTCCTCAGAGCCTTCTCTTTACTCCATGGCGGGCCAGCGCCCAGAGGTTGAGGAGTGGGAGGATGAGCCAGTGGCGAGGGCGCCGGTCCCCAAATGTAGCGAACTGGGGGAGGCGGATGTGAGGAGGCTGGAGCACCAGTATCTCCTGCCCCACAAGTTCAATTTTGTCGCTGCTACTCCATACGAGATGAGCATGGATTCTCGTACAAGCCACATTTGTATGTTTCTTCTGTCGTGGAAGGGTGGATTCCGCCTTCCTTTCGAACCTTTTGTCCTTCAGCTTCTTGATTTTTTTCGATTGGCGCCCATTCAGTTGGTAGCCAACTCTTATCTCCGGGAGCCTCTGAAGGAGGCCACAGAGGTGATCGAGCTTGGAGATGACTCGCTGCTGACGAACCGGCTGCTCCCGTGGGTCGCTCCCGGACCAAAGATAAGGGCAAGGGAGTGGCCCAGGGCGAATCCTCGAGATCGCGGGGACCCAAGCGCAAAGACCCTATGGAGGGTATGATCCGGTCCGCTATGAGGGCCAGAAAGCGGGCCAAGAAGGCCGGGGTCGTACCCGCAGTCGGAGGCGACCCTACCGTGGCTCACCCCTCCGCCAGGCATGATGGGGCCGACCCTACCGGGCGGGCTCTCCCACCAGCCGAGCTAGAGGGGGCCGAGGATGTCGGGGCTGCCCCTGCGGGGGGCGACAAAGCAGGCTCGGTTCCTCCTTTGGCCGGGACCGAGGGGGCCGATGATGCTCCTGCAACTGGCAGCTGGGCCGACCCGGATCTCCCCTCGGCCGGAGCTGAGGGGGCCGTGGCCGAAGTTGGGGATGCTGTGATCGGGGCCGAGGCTGGTGCTTCAGGTGGTGATGCAATTGCTGAGCCGGTCCAGGTTGAGAGGCTGCAAGAAAACCCGGCTGGGGCGCGAGGAGCGACCGAGGCTGGGGCTCGATCCGGGCCATACGGTGGGGCGCCGGGTGATGGGGGGTTCTCCGTTCCGACGGCCTTGGAGAGGCTGGGTATCTCGGGCCCCCTGCACCAGGTATGTCATGGTATATCCACGAAGGTGAGGGGGGGAGGTAGGCAGCACTCCCCGTCCACGGCTCTCGCCGGGGTTATGGAGGGCGGCCTGGCCCTGGCCCAGATGGGGGCAGTTCTGGCAGAAGCGTACGCTCGGTTGGAGTGGGAGCGAGCGAACCTGGCCTGGACCCTCGGTGGGTCGGACAAGAGGTTGGCTCGGCTCGTCGAGGAGTGTGATGGGCTTCGGCGGGAGCTTTCCTCAATCTGGGAGCTGGTACGGTCGAGCCAAGTGGAGACCCGGGCGCTAGCCGAGCAGCTAGCCAAGGCCCGTGAATCGCTCGAGAGGAAGAACCAGCTTCTCAAAGAGGAGCGCCTAGCACGCGTTGAGCTGGACGGTCGGTGGGAGACCGAGCGTGCCGAGCTAGTGGACCGAGCGGAGGAAGTCGAGCGTCTTCGGCGGGAGGCCGAGGCTTATCGGGCCGAGGCGGAGAAGCAGGCGGTGGAGGCCGCAGAGCGGACGGCTGAAGCCGAGCGGAAGTCCACTGAGGCGGAGCGGAGGGAGGCCGAGCTCGCTGGTAGGGTGGGATCGGCTGGGGCGGAGGCTCTGGAGTAGTACAAGAGCTCAGAGGCCTACCGGGTCGACCTCAAGGAGGCTTCCCTCCCCTACTACGAGCTAGGGCTTCGCCGGGGCATCCACAAGGGATTCATGCAGGGCTTCGACCGGGCCGTCTATTACGCCAAGGCGCAGGCGTCTGGGGTAGTTGACTTCCCGTCCGGGCAGTAATATGACTCGGACTTATCATCCTCCAGTTCCTCTACTTTGGCGCAGGATGAAGAGGGGGGCTCATCATTCGAGGAGTCGCCAACTCCGGATGCCTCGGGAGGGCATGCAACCGAGATAGTTCCCACACCGGTGGGGTCAGTGCCAGGGTCGGCCGTCACCGAGGATGTCGGGGGCAGACCGCTCGAGCCCTCTATTTTCGAGCTTCAAGGTGGGCCGGAGGCCTGATGTATTTGCTTCGCTTCCTCTTTTTGTATGCCTTTTCTCTTTTTGGAGGAAAGAACTTCTTTTTTTTGTAGAGATAAATAAGGCAATAGCATTGTGATGAAGACTTATCTGTTCCGCATCGCCATTGCCGTATCTTGTTCAGCGTATCTGCAGTGGTTGGAAAGGACCGATATTTTCTGCGTGGATCTCGCCTGATGGTTGGGTGAGTGTCTGACAGGGTGTCTTTCCGTTTTCTCACGCTTTAAATGCCTGGTCGCTTCGTGTGTCCCGCAGGGGTAGAAGACGAGAAGTTTGAGGTGACCGTTCGTAGGGAGAAATCATTTAAGGCAAGTAGCCTCCCTTCGCCTTTAAAAGGTCTGAAGGGCGTCCCTTCCTCTCCACCGCTGAGGGTTTTCCCTGACAGTCTCTCCTTATTCCTTCTTCACGTAGCGTTGTGCTGTTGCATCTGTAGCATGGAAGAAGCTCCGAAAGATGAGGCTACCGACGATGGGGGGCATGGAGTTCTCACTGCTTCGGATTTGAAGAGGGTTCGACGGTCGTCGAACGGAATTGAAGAGGGTTCGACGTGTGGAGGCACGTCATCTTCCCTTTATCAGTTTCGGCGGCGCTTGCAGGGGGCGAGATGGAGGACGGATGGGGGCATCAGACATTCCTGCCGCCCGTCCCTTCCTGCTCGCCTCACGGAGGGGAGGAGGAAGCCAATCAAGCTCCCTTCCTTCCGGGCCTTCCCCTGCCTCCTTGCCCAGCTCTGCTGGTTTCTTTTTCTTTCTGGCAGCCTCTTTTTCCCTCTTCTGCTCTACTCCTCCTTTCTTTCACTCTTCGGAGGGTGCCTGCATCCTCTTTCTTCCAAAGAGTTGGCAGTTTGGCGGGGAAGATGCTTTCATATACATTCTCTCTCCTCCTTCTCTTCCAAGTTCAACTTGGAAGGTAGCCTTCTCTCTCTTAATCCCTCTGTCACCTTTGTCTCGAGTTGTCCGAGCCAACGGGGTCAACTATCCTTTATCTAAGCCAGTTTCTACACGAGGCAGAGTCAGTGGCTGGATGCAGGAAGGTCATCTGAGTCAGCCGAGCGATGGGCTCATACGACGGCGCCAGATGGATCTTTTACTTTTTTGACATGTATTCTATTGGCTTCGGCCTTCCTGATGTACAAACGGGTTGTTTGAATAAAAAGAAAGGAGCCTTTTGTTTTATCTCATGTCGTTTGTGCAATACTCAGTACTCAGAAGTAGAACTTGCGTAATGTAGTTGCATTCCAGGTTCGAGGGATGAGCTCTCCTTCCATCGTAGATAGACGGTATGCTCCTTTCCGAGCGTCTTGACCACTCGGTAGGGGCCTTCCCAGTTAGGGGATAACTTGCCCGCCGCCTCAAGTGGTCGAGAGGCTTCGATTTTCCTGAGGATGAAGTCTCCCGACTGGAAGTGTCTGTCTCGGACTTTGGCGTTGTAGTATCGAGTGAGGCGGCGTCGATATTCCGTTGCTCTGATGCTGGCAATCTCCCAGATTTCATCTGCTAAGTCGAGATTTTCGAGCAGTTTCTGGTCATTTGCCTCGGACGAGAAGCAGATGACTCGGAGGGAGGGGTTGCGAATCTCCAACGGGATCACGGCCTCGGTACCGTACACCAGCTGAAAGGGGCTTTCACCGGTTGCCGTTCTGGGAGTCGTTCTGTACGACCAAAGTACGTTCGGTAACTCCTCGAGCCAACTACCCTTGGCTTTGCTGAGCCTAGTCTTGATGCCTTTTAAGATAGTCTTATTGGCATTTTTAACCAGCCCGTTAGCCTGAGGGTGGGCGACCGAAGTGAAGTGATTGCGAATATTGAGGTCGGCGCATCTGTCTCAGAAATACCGAGAATCAAATTGGCGACCATTATCGCTCACTATCACCCAGGGGATGCCGTAGCGACAGATGATCGACTTCCAGATGAAATTCCAGACGACTGTCTCGGTGATCCTTGCAGTGGCTTCGGCCTCGATCCACTTAGTGAAGTAGTCGATGGTGACGATAATGAACTTCTTCTGGGCCTGGGCCGTGGGGAATGGCCCGAGGATGTCGATTCCCCAGCGAGCGAAAGGATAAGGCTCGGCTAGGGTGATAAGCCATGTTGCTGGCTGATGGACCAAGTGGTCGAATCGCTAGCAGCGGTCACAACGTTATGTGTAGGCCGAGCAGTCACGCTGTAGGGTGGGCCACCAATAACCTTGCCGCAGCAAGATCCTGGCGAGTGACCTTCCCCCCAAATGCACTCCGCACAGACCTTCGTGAACTTCTTCGATCGCTAGGTTGGCTTCGTCGGTACCGAGGCACTTCAAAAGAGGGCCGGAGAAGGATCTCCGGTAGAGTGTGCCATCCAGAGTGACGAATCGCCAAGCTTGGTATTTCAATCTTCGGGCTTCCCGAGGGTCGGGAGGCTCCTGGGAGTCTTGGAGCCACGACAGGTAGGGGGTACGCCAGTCGCTTGGGGAGGCTGAGTCAACAGCTAGGATCTCCGAATCAATGCTCGGGCGCTCTAGCTCTTCGAGAAGGACCGATCGAGTACCCTCGGGGTCAAGAGAGGAGGCCAGCCGAGAGAGGGCATCCGCTCGGGAGTTTTCCTCTCGAGCTATTTTGACGACCTCAAAACTCTCGAACTGTTGTGCCACAGTCTTGACCAGTTGGAGGTATTTGATCATCGGTGCCTCCCGAGCTTCATAATCACCGTTGACCTGGCTAGCGACCAGTTGGGAGTCGATGTGAATCCTGACTCGCTCAGCCCCTAACCGCCGGGCCATGCGGGCTCCCGATATGAGGGCCTCATACTCGGAAGCGTTGTTGGATGCTTGGAAGTTAAACTTCAGGGCGTACTGTAGTTCTGCTGCTTCGAGGGACTTCAGGAGGATGCCGGCGCCGCTTCCGGCTAAATTGGAAGATCCGTCAATGAACAGTTCCCATGTTGGCCCGAGCGCGGACGGAGATCTTTCTTCAGTCGGGATGGTGCTCTCGGTGATGAAGTCGGCGAGCGCTTGGCCTTTGATAGCCGAGCGAGGCCGATACGATATATCGTAGGCCCCGAGCATGATGGCCCACTTGACAAGGTGCCCTGAGGCTTCAGGGTGAGCGAGGATCCTCTTCAATGGTTCGTCGGTCAACACGGTGATGGAGTGCCCTTGGAAATAGGGCCGGAGGCGCTTGGCCGAAGTAACCAACGCTAGCATGAGTTTTTCGGTTGCGGGATACCTTTTCTCAGCCTCGCTGAGCACCTTGCTTGTGTAGTAGACTGGTCTCTCGATTCCTGAGTCATTTTTGACTAGGACCGAGCTAACTGTTGACTCAGTTGCCGAGAGATAGAGATACAAGGCTTCACCTGGGACAGGCTTGGAAAGCACTGGGGGCGAAGCCAGGAACTCCTTAAGCTCGGCGAACGCTCTTTGGCATTCCTCATCCCACGTGAATGTAGCAGATGCCATTTTGGGCCCCCTCAACAGTTTGAAGAAGGGTAGGCATCATTCAGCCGCGCGGGACAGGAATCTGCTGAGCGCAGCAATGTGCCCGGTAAGGCGTTGAACGTCCTTGATGCAGGTAGGTGGGCGCATGTCTAGGATGGCCTGGACCTTGTCGGGGTTGGCCTCGATCCCACGCTGGGTGACTAAGAAGCCCAAGAATTTCCCGGACCTTACTCGAAGGCACACTGGGCGGGGTTGAGCTTCATGTTGTACTTCAGGAGGGTGTCGAAAGTTTCTGCTAGGTCGGCGAAGTGGTCTTTGGCCTTGGGGGTCTTCACGAGCATGTCGTCAATATAGGCCTCGACGTTCCGACCGAGCTGTCCCTCAAACATATGGTTGACCAGCCTCTGGTACGTGGCTCCAGCATTCTTCAACCCGAAAGGCATCCGGGTGTAGCAATGTACGCCGAAGTCGGTGATAAAGGTGGTCTTCTCGATGTCTTCGGGGTGCATTCTGATCTGGTGGTAACCTGAGTAGGCATCAAGAAGCTGAGTATCTCATTGCCTGAGGTTGAATCAACCAGTTGGTCGATGCTCGGCAAGGGATAGTAGTCCTTTGGAGTAGCCTTGTTCAAGTCGGTGAAGTCCACGCACATCCGCCACTTTCTGAAGCTTTCGGCACCAGGACGACGTTAGCCAGCCACGTCGGGTACATGGCCGGTCTAAAAAGGCCAGTCTTCTTCCCCTTGGTGACCTGCTCCTTGATAATCATCTACTTCTCTGGCGCATGCTTCTTTCTGCGTTGCTGCACGGGCTTCACGATTGGGTCGAGGTTGAGCTTATGCACCACCATCTCTTCTGGTATCCCGAGGAGTTGATCATCAGACCATGCAAAGACCCGGACGTACGCGGAAAGAAACTCTTTGTATTGCTGTTGAACCTCAGATGTTAGGTCGGCTCCGATCTTTACTCCTAGGGTCGGGTCGTCGTTTAGGAAAACCGCTAGCAATTCGCCTCCAGGCTCGGCGGTTGCGGATTTTTCCTCGACTTCCCGGGGGCCCCTGTTCTTCCCGTCGGGCCTTGTGGCTTCAACCGAGATATTGTAGCACCTTCGGGCCATTGCCTGGTTACCTCGGACTTCCCCTAACCCATTTTTGGTGGGGAACTTCATCTTTTGGTGATAGGTAGAAGGCACCGCTTTCGTTCAGCTGAGGATTCCTCAGCAAAAGATTGCGTTGTATGCTATCATACCTTTGATCACTATGAAGTCCACCATGACCGTAACGGTCTTGGGTGGAGTGCCAAGAGTAACCGGCAGGCTTAGGGCTCCCTCGGGATAAGTGACCTGGCCATTGAACCCGCATAGGGGGGTTCGGATCAGGCGGAGTTTAGACGGATCATCCCCCATCTTAAGGAAACATTCGTAGGATAATACATCAGGGGCACTTCCATTGTCAACCAGAATCCTCTCTATGTTACAATGGTTTATTGTGGCCGATATCACCAGGGCGTCGTCATGCGGGCTACTCAGCCCCTCCAGGTCTTGGTCGGAGAAGACTATGACCTGGGGCTCGCTCGGAGGGGCCCTGGGAGGCTCGATGGCTCGGCTCGCCCACTCAGCATGACGCTTCCTTCCTCGGCCACTGTCTCCTCTTGATGCAGCTCCTCCGGTGATGACGTTGATGTGGACCCCTCGGAGGGCGTTGTCGATCTCCTCTGGGGCGCGTCGGTCTTCCTGGTGCCCGGCCACGAACCAGGAGAGGTGCACCTATCGAACGAGACGCTCGATCTCATCCTGGAGCTGATGGCAATCACTGGTATGATGCCCGTGGTCGCTGTGGAACAGGCAATGCTTTCCGCGACTGCGGTTCTTCGACTTCATTGGCTCGGGTTGGCGGAGGAGGCCCGAGCCTTTGATGTCTTCATAAATCTCGTACACAGGAGCGGTTAGGGGAGTGTACCGCTCGTACTTCCGCGACGGTTCCTTGCGTTCCCCGTCCCGATTCTGCCTTTTTCCTTGGCCCGAGCTTGGCTCGGGTGCCCGCTTCTTGTCCCCCTCCCGACCCGAGCCGGTTGCGTCTCGGCATGCACTGAGCACTTCCTCGCACTCGGCGTGGTGCAATGCCAGAGTCACTAGCGCAGCAAGGGTCGGGGGAGGGTGGAGGACAAGCTCGTGGCAGAGGTTCTCGTCGCGGGTGCCCCCGGTCAGAGCGGTTATGGCCGAGGCGACGTCCAGGCGGGGGATCCTTAGGGCTTCTGATTTGAATCAGAGAATGTAGGCCTGAAGTTTCTCCCCTTGCGCCTGTTTGAGGGCTAAAAGCCCCACTACCGACCTTGGGGGGCAGCTGCCGGTGAAACTCTCCTTGAATACTCGCCCGAATTTCTTGAAGTCTCGGATGGATCAGGGGTCGAGGGCCCGGAACCACGCTTGGGTGCCTTGGACCAAGGTGGTCGCAAAGGCTCGGCACTTGATGGCGTCGAACGCTCCGTGAAGGGTCATCAGAGCGTCGAAGCTGTCGAAGTGGTCGTCCGGGTCACCCTGGCTGTCGTAGGGCTTGAAGGTCGGGATGGAGGCTCTGGGAGATACCTCTACCTTAAAGATATGGTCGGAGAACGGGGATCTCTCCTCATCCTCTGGTGGAGAGGTCTTCTGCAGGGCTCGCAGGGTGCGCTCCTGCTCTGCGAAATGCCTCTCGAGTTCTCGCAGTCGGAGGGATAGCTCCGGCTGTCGCTGCGCCGTAGGGCTGAGGGGGCGTGAAGGCAGGCTATCCTGGCGCTCCCTGGGGACTTCGATCTCCCGGAGGGGACGGCGTGCCCCATGCCTGCCCCGCTTCGGCGTGGAGGAATCCTCTTGCTCCGGAGGGGGGGCTTGCGAGGGTCCTCCTACTTTGTTGCGGATGAGCTGCTATCCTCAGAGGGTGAAGCGGCCTCCGGTGGTGTGCTGGGACACGTTCTCACGGGGAGGGCTCTCCGGAGGGGCGCGTGACCTACCATCCCTGGCCACCTGGGTCCTCATGAGTTCCACGAGGACGTCCAGTTTCGCGTTGAGGGCTTGGAAGGCGTCGGCGCCGCCGTTGAGCGGCAGCCCCACCGCCGTGGGAGGAGGGGGCGGTAGCCCGGCCGTAGGGGGAGGGGGCGGTCCGTCGGCGAGAGTGCTGGCACCGGAGGGGGGGTTTTGGGAGGCTTGTGAGGGGCCTTCCCCCGTCGCCACCGTGGCCTTTCCCCTGTCGCCGGAGGACCTCCTCCCTGAACTTCTTCTCACCATACTGGCTCTTTGGTCATTTCCCACAGACGGCGCAAGATGAAGGGGCGTGATCTCGTGCTTGTCCTGAGCTGGGAGGGTGATCACCGAATAGTGAACTGCAGAGAAAGGGAAACGAATCAGGAGGCCCAGGTATGGTTCCTTGGGGAAAACCCTCTGATGCTTAAGTCAGTAGAGCAATGGTGGAAGGTATTGAGGGAGGTAGAAAGAGGTGCACGAGATCCCCCAACACCAAGATGGTGAAGTGGTTCCTGCTCAGGGAGTTTTGGGCATGTATGTGCCTTACCTGCCGTCGGAGGGAGTCCCTAGTTTATATAGCAAACTCCCCTGATGAATCCCATAAGCTGAGGAGTTTCAGGCGGGAGTTACGTCCTCATCATGGGATCGTTACGTCCTCATCGTGGGATCGTTACGTCCTCGTTGTGGGCTCTTAATGACCTTGAGGGATCGTGGCTCTCTTATCCCCCTAAACTACTGCTCATAAAGGGCTTTCAACGGCTGCATGGATACACACTTGTCAGTCGATCCGAGCATAAGAGGTGCCAGTCATGTCCGGCCAATAGGCATAGCTCGGATGCAGTCAGGTCGGAGTGGGCGCGGAGCGCTTGCCCTTATCCCGATGGAGGGATAGCTCGGGCGTGGGTCTTCCTCCGTTCTGACGTTCGGGCCTTCCTAGCCTAAGGGTAGCCGAGGAAGGATGGGATCCCGAGTGATCTTTATTGGGCTTTTTTACCGAAGTGGGCCCTGGAGGGCTGTCACTTGGATGAGCTGAGCCTCATTCGGTCCTGATGGGACTAGTTTGGCTGCTCTTAATTGGGATACAGAAATCCCCCTCTCCAGGGGGGAATAAATGAGAGATAATAAGAAAATCTAATTTTTTTAGATTAAGCATCGCCTGGCGGTCTATCGTGCAACCGCCAGAGAGACCCTAGCGGTCCTCCCATCATAGCTAAGTCCTCCTGATTTCGTGAATGGAAGAAAACGTGAAAAGCTTGGATCTTTGACGATCAAATCACCTTAGATCAAAGCTACCTGGTGTGGAAGATGAAGTCCCACGATCAATGACACTCAAGAGGGAGGTGAATTGGGTGATTAAAAAAATTTACTCTCTTTTTAAAAATTTAAAAGATATATGAAGAACAAACAAGAGACAAGAAAAAATCAGATGAAATACAAGATGAAACTGGCTAAAACAACCCCTATAGCAGTTCCTTGGTTCTAGGCGGAGTCTTAGAATCCGAAGATCCTCTCACACAAAGTATTTTCCTCCCGACAGGATTGACTGTGTCGATCAGAAGCTACCTTTTGATATACCAAGGATCTCCCGTAAAAAGGTTAATACAACTTGATCTAAGCAATGAAACTAGATAACGATGCAACAAGCAAACAAGCTAGATCAGAACTGGAGGTAGGAGATAGTGAGCAAACCATACAGAACACCACGATTTTTAGGTGGTTCGGATGCAACAACTGTAGCCTACGTCCACCCCTCACCGACCGTGAGGATTCACACACTATCTTGTAGAAGGTTACAAGATCAAGACACACACACACACTCTCGTGTGAGTTCAGAACTCCCACGAAGGTGCACACGCACCGAACCACAAGGAAGAATGAAGAACAAGAAGATCACTCACACACACACACGGATCTTCGAAGATCCACACACACACAGATGTTTGACTATTACAAGAACATAAAAATTAAAGCCCAACAAGATTTGAATGGAAAACATAAAGAGAACTTCAGATTCAAGCTCCCCCTTAGTTGATGAAGATGGTTTTGGATGCAGCTTGATCTCCTCTTGGCTTGGGATTGATCTGCTCCAGATGTTGCTTGAAGATGGATGCATATGGATGAAGATGGATGAAGCTCTTTCTTCTCGGAGCACTGTTCACGGCTACAGTACTAGATCTTGAATCTCCCCTTGATAGCCTCCCTTGGCCTCCTTTGATTGATTAGGGTTACACGCCTCAATGTGATGTTTTTATAACTCTTGAATGGTCAAGAGACAAGCCAGGAACCAGATCCACAAATCATGAGAAGTTTGGTGGCTTTGGGATTAAACAAATCCTTGAAGAGAGACTTCCCACGTTGAGAACAAAAGGTCAAAAATAGGGGCTTTTCGAGGTTGGCGGTCGACCTATGTGAGCTGGCGGTCGACCTGAATTTTACAGGAAATGCCCGTTTGTTGCTGGGAAAATTGGTCGACCGCTAGAAGCTGGCGAGGGTTTCTACAAAAATAAAAGGTTAGCCCATGCAATATAATATAAGAATGAACATTTTATGGCTACTTTGTACCAATCAGGTGACTGAGTTTAAGCTTAGCCTCGGTGGTTTTGAATCCAAAATAATGATTTATGTGTTTGAACGGACTTGTACACTTAAGCTTATTACATTAAGAAGTTGGCTTGAATGCGTGTTAAATTTGAACTTGAAAGTTAAAACATTGCACGTGATAAGTCATATAACCCTGGATTTCTTATCATCAAAATCACTTGGATATACTCAACAATCTCCCCCTTTTTGATGATGACAAAAATGTAAGGATTTAGAAATACATGAATGTGCCTTTGAGGAATGTTTGAAGGTTAAGATCAAGGTTCGAAGTCAAAGCATTACACTCACAACCCGTTACGCCAGCGAACACAAACCATTCAACATGTATATGCCAATTAGAAGAGAAATGAGATATAAGAGCCAACCATTTGAGATCAAACACGAGTTGCATTTAATTCATCGTTTCATTACAATGTACATTAGTGCAAAAGTGAATGCACGACTCTAGACTCAAGGACTAAACAAATGCAAACAAATGCATAAAATACTCATGATCCTCACATGTCAAGCATGCAAACACACAACCACACACGGACATACATAAATATATAAAGCCCTGCACTACTACTTCTCCCCCTTTGACATCATCAAAAGGGAGTGGGATAGACGAAGGGGGACCCAAATGACACAAAACCAAAGGATATCAAGCGAGAGGGAGAAAAGAAGAAAGGAAAAATCCTCATGGTCCATCTGTAGGTGGAGGTGGCTGATTTGCTGGAGGAGAGGGTTGGTGTCCAAGGAGATGACGGATGTCTGCAAGAGCATGAACCTGAGCATGAAGAGTGTCTCGAATACGGTCAATGGAGAGATCACGAGCCGCATCACGGCGAGACATGCTAAAAAGAGTTTGGTTCATGATATGAAAAGATTGGTTGGAGTCGGTGACACTATCTTGGAGGCTCGTCATATGAGTGTTGAGTGTAGCCATATGAGTGGAAAGGGTGTCCAGAGCAGTGGAGAAGGAATCCATGCGGCCTGACATGGTGTCAAGCACATGTCCCATAGTGTCTACGCGATCCTCGAGAGCAGAAAGTCCCTCCCCAAAAGTATTCACACGAGTCTCTAATCCAGTGAACCGCCTGTCAAAAACCTCATAGTCTACCCAAGAAGGCTGAGGAGCTCCCTGAGTGGAGGACTCTCCATGATAAAATTGAGAAGGAGGCGGCATCTCCGGTTCCATATGTTGCGGTGAAGGTGGAGGAGGCAGGTCGGCATCCATGGGATGAAGTGGGGGTGTAGGAGGCTGCTCCTCTGCCTGAACTGGAAGGGGTACATCCCCTTGAACCTGTTGCTGCTGTAGTTCCTGTTCATCCTCATTGTCATATTCATCTTCATATGTAGGCACATCCCGACATAGCTCACCATCGGGACCATAGTAATAGCCCATGTCTATGCAGATCTTATGCGTATTGTAGACATCATTCTGGCGGACATAGATAAATTGTTCTTCTGCCAAATTAATCCCAGCATGAATGAACACCTTAGTCAACTGTGAGGCATATGGCAAAGATCGCTGCCGGTTTGTTCTGCAAGCTCCAATGAGGGTCGTCATGAGGCGACCCATGTTGAGTTTTATACCATTCATGACATGGTAGAATAGGAATCTATGAACTTCTGTGACTTCATTTCTGCTGCCAACTTTAGGATAAATAAGGGAGGTAAACATATGGTGTAAGACACGCTGCAGTGGTGGGAAGTAATTTGCATTTAACTCAATCAAATCGCTGATACCACGCACGTAATCACAATTGGTCAGGGCAATAAAAGTATCTTCAACCTCCCCATGTCCATTAGCCATGTTGGCCCCTCTAGCCACAACCCCTAAGCGCCTTGCAAACAAATCGGCGTTAATGTGAAGCTCAACCCCTCGAATAATAGTATATTGTTGAGTTATGGTTTTGATGATTGTTGTAATTGTTAAGTTATTGTTTTGATGATGACTAAACTTAATGTGTGATTACGTGATGATAACTAAACTTATAGTTGATTACACATGTTCTTGATGATTGTGTTCATTCATCTTGTTGTTTATGCTGGTTGCGTATGTTGGTTTTACAAGAGGCAAGAGGTTTCATAACCTCTTTAATGTCAACAAGCATGGCATTAACCCTGACTATCTTGCATGCAGGATCAAACTCATGGCAGTCACCCGGTGAACCAAAACTCTGCTCCTCTACAATCCAAAATAGGTGGTATATGTCATTTACTGTCAAGAACCATTGGTGAGACTCTTACCTTATCTTATCATCGATCTCACCCTGTGTATCTCATATACCTCTCCTTAATACACCTCATTCATGCACATTAAACCTGAAACCCCTTCAAGCCATCGTGCACCCTCGCCCGTGCGTCGACCCATGTGTTTGCAGGTCAAAGACTCAGTTGACACCTTCAAGACTGTCAAGGTCGATGTCACAGATGAGAACATGATGTTAAAGGAGTTAAGCGATTGAGCTAACGGGTTAACGGACTGAACCGAGAATCTCAGGGGTCTGCCCAGCTGGCGGTCAACCGCCAGCCCAGGGGCGGTCGATCGCCCCTGCCAGCAGCTCACTGCCTACAGGGATTCATAGTGGCGGTCGACCGCCAGCCCAGTAGCGGTCGACCAAAATTCCCAGAAACCAACGGCCAGCAATTCTCTCAGTAGCGGTCGACCGCCAGCCTCTGCAAGTCGACCGCCAGCCCCGATAAGCCAAAAATGTTGACTTTTGTCCATCTCGAAAGAAGCATCTCCTCTTGATATTGTTTAATCCCAAAGCCACCAAACCCTCCAGAATTTATGGATCTGGTCTAGGGCTTGTCCATAGACCTTCCAAGGGTTATAAAACATCCTATTAGAGTCATAACCCTAATTATCCAAGAGATCCAAAGGGGAGGCTACCCAAGGAGGAAGAAGAGGGTACTGTAGCTCTGTGAACAGTATCTCGTGCAGCAAGTTCTTCATCTATCTCCAACCCATTCAAGGTACTTCTCAAGCCAACAAGCATCTATGAAGTGAAGAATCAAGCAACCAACAAAGAGAGATCAAGGGTGAGGCTATCAAGAAGCAAGCAAGGGTTTCAAGAAGAGATCAAAAAAAGGTTATCCAAGTGAAGAAGGAAGAGTACTGTAGCCATGAACTGTACTCCGTGCAACAAATTCTACATCAACTCCAAGGCTATTCAAGCTTAATCTGACAATTCAAGCGAAGAAGGAATCAAAGCAAAGATCTGCAACATATCTTTAGGGGGAGCCATATCAGGAGCTTTCTAAACTGTGGTTTATTCATATTGGTGTCTTGTGCGTTAAAGTTTGAGATTTGTGTTCTTATAAACTGCAAACTCGTGTGTGTGTGTGTGGATCGTTGTTGGATCCGTGGTCGTGTGTGTGTTTCGTATTTGATTCGTGTGTGCGTAGGTCTTCTTAGATCTGCATGTGCGTGTGGTTTTATCTAGATCTTAGCATTTGTGAGTGTGGAGTGCTGCACTTGTTGCAGCGTGTGTGTGTTTTGTTGATCCACGTGTTAGATCGTGTTGGAGACTTCGTCTCCGTGTGTGTGTGTGTGTATTGGGGCACATCCCCGTGTGTGTGCAGGTGTCTTCCTGCGTGTGTGGTTAGAGCGTCGTCTCCGTTTGAGAATTTATCCCCGAGTGAAGTCTCACCAGGTTTGGTGAGGGGTGGACGTAGGATTGCTGTCGTTGCATCCAAACCACCTTAAAAACCGATGTGCACTATGGTTTGATTTGTGTGGTTTGGTCATTTTCTTCTACCTCCATTCTAAGTGAGTGTATGTGTTATATTGTTGTTCAAGTTTTATCTACGAATATATTGCATAATCTATATCTTATCATATAAGTTTGATAAATCCAATTTGTGTTGAAATAGTTTTGAATCTCTTAACTAGCATTGTATCACATATTTTATAAAAGGCCAAAAGTTTTCTTAAAATTGGTAAACACCCAATTCACCCCCCTCTTGGGTGTCATTGATCGCGGGACTTCGTATATAACTCGTCATTCCTTGAAACAAAGTTCCCATAGAACTCTTGTACTAGGTTGGGGTAATAGCAGTTATACCTAGTGACAAAATCAGTCCAACCCGACTGCATTGCAAAGACTGCATATATATCGGGCAAGAGCTCATTCACCTCATTGAAATCGACCAATCAGGGGTCGATGATGGGTCGAATGAGTAACCTAGGAGCTCGACGCGGTGCCGGCGCCTATTGTGGTGGAGGAGCGGGTGCCTCACGTCTCTATCCATTCCCTTCCCCTTGGGCAGAACGCCGAGAGCTTCGTCTAGGCGGCATCCCAAACTAGAACCCAATAGAAAACCCTTGAAGGAAAGACTCTCATCCCGGAGGATGAAGAAAGATCTACGGACACTCCAGGGGCTTGCAATAGCCTTCTCCACTGACGAGAACCACGGTGAGAACTCCACGAACGCACGAACGGCCGAATGGAGTTCGTCCCGAAAACGTGACGAACAAGCCGGATCTTGTGCGGATGGAGAAAGGACGGGATGTAGAAGCTTGGAAGGTGGAGAAAATGGGTTCTAGGGTTAGGGGAAAGTGGTGGAGGGTGAGTGGGGGTGATAAAAGGAGAGAATGGGGTGTTAAACCCCTTTATAAGTTGGCTCGGTCGGGAACCTGGTCGGGCCGGTCGACCGCTGCGGGGCTGGCGGTCGACCGCTAGCCCATAATCCCCAATTTTTTGATTTTTTGTTTCTTTTTGTTTCTTTTTCTTTTTTTTTGTTTCTTTTCTTTTTTTTTTGTTTCTTGAAAATTGGGGGGGACTAACAACCGGCTTTCTGAAAAGAGCCAACGTCATGACATGAAGTAAAGGGAAGAGAATAGATGCAAGTTTGAGGAAAGTTTCTAACTCCCCTTCAGAAGTTACCTTAGATTCGACATCACTAAGTCCACAACAGTTTATCCAAGAAATATCTGGCCTTAGAAAAGTTTTTCAAAGAGGGCTATACATATAATTACATTCAAGCATGCAGGAGTGTATATAAACACACAAGGTAGCAAAAAGTAAAGATAGTATGCATGTTTTTCTACCCTTGATGCATATGAGTTTCTACAAATGCAGAACTTAACCTGAGTGCAAAGCTATGCATGAATGCTCTCACCTTTGCATATCCCAAGTTCTCTTCTTATCTTGTTAAATTGATCCTGGTTAAGGGGTTTGGTGAAAATGTCAGCTAGCCGATTATGTGTGTCAATGAAGTTCAATTCAAAGACCCCTTCCCTGCAAGATCTCTCTGGAAGTGATGATGAATATCAATATGATTGGTTCTAGAATGTTGAACAGGGTTTTTAGATAAACTGATTGCACTGGTATTATCACACAAAATTGGCACACATTTCATCTCAATATCTAAATCAAGTAATTGATTTTTGATCCAAAGTACTTGGGCTCCACAACTTCCGACGGCTACATATTCAGTCTCGGCCATTGAGAGAGCTACTGAATGCTGTTTCTTAGAGGCCCATAAGACTAGGCACCCACCAAGGAACTGACAGTACCCACTAGTACTTTTACGATCTACAATGCATCCAGCATAATCCGCATCGGTGTATGCAATCAAATCAAAAGAACTACCCGATGGGAAACCACAAGCCAAAGTCTATTGCGCCAAGTAAGTATCTAAAAATGCGTTTAACAGCCGATAAGTGAGATTCTTTAGGGCATGACTGAAAACGAGCACAAAGACATACGTTGAATTGAATGTCGGGGCGACATGCAGTAAGGTACAATAGTGATCCGATCATACCTCGAAACAGTGTAAGATCTACTATTTTACCATTTTCATCTTTGTCTAACTTCGAGGTTGTAGCCATTGGAGTTGACAGAGGTTTTGCTTTAGCCATCCCATATTTCTTCAAAAGTTCCATTGTGTACTTGGCTTGGCTTATGAAAATCCCCTCAGGTGTTTGCTTCACCTGCAGTCCAAGAAAGAATGTTAGTTTGCCCATTAGGCTCATCTCAAATTCACCATGCATGATTTCTGTAAATTCATCACATAGCACATTATTAGTAGCTCCAAAAATTATATCATCCACATACACTTGAACTACCAATATGTCTTTACCTGATTTCTTTGTGAACAGTGTTTGATCAACCTTACCTCTCTTGAAGTCGTTTTCAATTAGAAATGACGTGAGCCGTTCATACCATGCCCTTGGTGCTTGCTTCAGTCTGTACAAGGCCTTCTGGAGCTTGTATACATGTTGTGGATGTTTGAGATCTTCAAAACCTGGAGGTTGTTCTACAAAAACATCCTCTTTGATATACCCATTTAGAAACGCAGATTTAACATCCATTTGAAACAATTTGAAGTTCAATGAGCAAGCAAATGACAATAAAATCCGGACTGCTTCAAGCCTAGCAATCGGGGCAAAAGACTCATCAAAATAAATCCCCATCTCCTGGCTATACCCCTTGGCTACAAGCCGGGCCTTGTTTCTAACAACCAATCCCGTATCATTTAACTTGTTCCTGAAAACCCATCGGGTTCCGATGATGGATTGATTCTTAGGGCGTGGTACTAGAGTCCACACCTGATTTCTTTCGAACTGGTGCAACTCTTCATGCATAGCCTGGATCCAAGATTCATTTTGAAGAGCATGATGGATATCCTTAGGCTCTTCCTGTGAGATTAAGGCTATCAAATCTTTTTCTACTACTTGCCTTAGAGAAGCTCCTGTTCTTACCCCATCTTGAGGATTACCGATTATATTTTCAGCTGGATGATCCTTTAAGAATGTGGAGGTGCTTGGCAAATCAGGGTGCTGCACTTGCTGCACTTGTAGTGATTCAATTGAAGGATCTTCATCTTCTTCACTCTTGCTAGGTTTTCCTTCCTTTGGTTCATCCTTGACTTTAGATGTTCCAGCATTGGTTGAATCTTTGGGGGCTTCTCTTGCATCCACAATTTGAGTAGTTAATTTTAGTTCAGATTCATCAAAAATTACATGATGACTTTCTTCAACAACTAAAGTCTATTTATTGAACACTCGATAAGCTCTAGAATTAAGTGCATAACCTAGCAAGGTTCCCTTGTCACTTTTCTCATCAAACTTACCTAGGTTAGACTTGTCATTGTTCAGGATGAAACATGAGCAGCCAAAGGGTTTAAGATGGGAAATATTCGGTTTCTTACCCTTGTAGAGCTCATATGGAGTTTTCTTCAAAATGGGCCATACCATTGCCATGTTGATGATGTAACATGCTGTACTTACCGCCTCAGCCCAAAAATATTTTGGTAGGGAATTTTCACTTAACATGGTCCGTGCCATGTCTATCAATGTTTTGTTTTTCCCCTCCACCACTCTATTTTGTTGGGGCGTCCTTGGTGATGAGAAGTTGTGTGTATACCCATGCTCTTCACAGAAATTGCTGAACTCAAGGTTTTCAAATTCGCCACCATGATCACTTTGGATAGTGGTGATGAGGTAGCCTCTATCATTTTTTATTTTTCTGCAAAACACTTAAAATTCCATCAATGCATCATTTTTATTGGATAGAAATAACACCCAAGTGAATCTGGAATAATCATCAACAATCACGAAGCCATAGGATTTCCCACCTAGGCTAGATGTCCTAGTTGGCCCAAACAAATTGAGATACAGCAATTCCAAAGGTCGGGAGGTAGAAACAATATTCTTATTTTTGAAGGATATGCGTGTTTGCTTGCCTTCTATGCAAGCCTCACAAATTTTATCACTTTCAAACTTTAGTTTTGGCAAACCATGCACCAAGTCATGTTTAGACAACTTGGAGATAACTCCAAAACTAGCATGACCCAGTCTTCGGTGCCATAGCCATACGTTATCATGATTGTTAGCTACCAAGAACATATCATTACAAGAAACATCATCAATATCAATGGTATATACATTATTGCTCCTCTTGCCGATGAATCTGATTTTATTGGAGGTTTTATTTAAGACAAGGCAATGGGTTTCATCGAAAACAATCTTAAAGCCTTTGTCACATAGTTGGCTTATGCTCAACAAGTTATGATTCAAACCTTTCACCAAAAGCACATCTTCAATAAGAATTTCAGAATTCTTACCTATGTTGCCAATCCCAATGATTTTACCTTTGTCTTTGCCTCCGAAGACAACTGAACCTCTATCTTTGTCTTGCAGTGTAGAGAGCACCTTCTTGTCCCCTGTCATATGTCTTGAGCAGCCGCTATCCAAGTACCATTTGCTCCCCCTGGCTTCAAGACATATCTGCCAGAAAGAAAGATTCTCATGCAATTATTTTTGGTACCCAAACTCGTTTGGGTCCATAGCAGTTAGTCTAATTCTTTGCATATCTCTTCCTGGTCCAAAAGACATGATCTCTTGGTGGGCTTTGTTTGAACCAGCAATTTACTATAGCATGACCAAATCTACCACAATGATAACAGTTAATAGGTGCAAACTTTCTTTGAAATTGTTGTGATTTGGGTTGGACATGTTTTGGTTTAGAATTGGAACATGAAGCATGGTTATTATCCTTTTCATGAACAAATGATGTGGTGATCTTATGCTCAAAAGATTATTTATTTTGAGGTGTGTACCCCAAACCTTCCTTTTAGAAGTTAACTTTAACCCCCAACAAGTTATCCAAGTTTTGTTTCCCTTTAACAAACCTAGACAAGGTGAACTGAAGTTCAGCCACTTCTTCACCCAACATCCAATTTCTCCTTTCGAGTTCTGAATTTGTGGATTTCAGAAATTCTTCTTCCTTTTTCAGACTTTCACACACCTTTTCAATTTTAGACATTTTGCATGAAATCTCTTCTTTGGTTCTTTCAATATTTGAAATAGTTTGCAGCAAACTTTCTTTTTCTTCAGTTACCTCAAACCATTCCTGTTCCAATTTTTCAAACTTGACAAAGATATCTTCATGTGACAACTCATCAATTTTCTTTTTGAGAGTTTTATTTTCAGATCTGATTTTCTTGTATTTGGTATACAGTTTTTCATATTCAGACTCCCATTGTTCATTGGAAATAAAATTAGGGTCCGAATTTACCTCGGTTGAGTCATCCTCATGTGCCATGAGACACAAGCTCTCCACGAGCTCTTGTATCTCCTCCTCGGACGGTTCGTCCTCTTCATCGCTCCACGTGGAGACCATGGCTTTGGGCTTTCTGAAATTATCTTTCTTGAATTTCTTCTTCAGAACTGGGCACTCTCCCCTCATGTGCCCGGGCTTCTTACATTCATAGCATATGATGCTACTTGGCTTGCTCGACTCACCCTTGGTTTAAGTGGGCTTCCTTTGCCCCTTTCTAAAATTGCCTTGGAAATTTCTTTTCTTCCTCAGAAATCTTTTCACTTGGCAAGTGATCATAGCCAATTCTTCTTCTTCGTTGCTTCCGTCACTGGAATCTTCTTCTTGGGAGTCATCATCGGATTGATGAGCTCTCAATCCAATCACCTTCTTCTTCTTGATATCTTCGTCGGCTGTCCTCTTCACATTTATCTCATAGGTCATGAGTGACCCTCTGAGTTCATCGAGAGTGAGTGTGGATAGATTCTTTGAGTCTTCAATGACGGTGGCTTTGGTGTGCCACGCAGGAGGGAGGGATCTTAACACTTTTCTTACGAGCTCAGAATTAGTGTAATCTTTCCCAAGACTTTTGAGACCATTCGTGATCTCAGTTAGCCTTGCAAACATCTCTGAAATTGTCTTTCATCTTGAAGAGTTCATAATCTAGGACCAGAAGATTGGCCTTGGTCTCCTTGATCTCGGACGTCCCCTCATATATGAGCCGTAGTTTGTCCCACATTTCTTTAGCCGAGCTACACATAGAAACACGAGAGAATTCGTTAGGGTGTATCGCACATTGCATAATATTTATAGCATTGAAATTAACAGTGCATTTCTTAATTTCCTCGGGTGTCCATTTTTCTTCATCATCCCCGAGTTTGTAAGGACCCGTGTCCACAACTCTCCAAACTTCATACTCTTGAGCCCTCAGAAAAACATGCATTCTATTTTTTCAGTACGAATAGTTTGAGCCATCAAAGAAAGGAGGACGGTTAATGGAATGACCCTCGGGCATCATACCCTTGTTTGCCATTGATCCGGATCTCACTCTAGATCGTTAGATCTGTGAAAGATAGAGCCTTGGCTCTGATACCGATTGAAGTCCTGCGATCAATGACACCCAAGAGGAGGGTGAATTGGGTGATTACAAATTTTTTCTCCCTTTTTAAAGATTGAAAAGATATATGAAGAACAAACAGGAGACAAAAAAAATCAGATGAAATACAAGATGGAACTTGCTAAAACAACCCCTATAGCAGTTCCTTGGTACTAGGCGGAGTCCAAGAATCCGAAGATCCTCTCACACAAAGTATTTTCCTCCCGACGGGATTGACTGTGTCAATCAGAAGCTACCTTTTGATATACCAAGGATCTCCCGTAAAAAGGTTAATACAACTTGATCTAAGCAATGAAACTAGATAACGATGCAACAAGCAAACAAGCTAGATCAGAACTGGAGGTAGGAGATAGTGAGCAAACCATACAGAACACCACGATTTTTAGGTGGTTCGGATGCAACAACTGCATCCTACGTCCACCCATCACCGACTGTGAGGATTCACACACTGTCTTGTAGAATGTTACAAGATCAAGACACACACACACACACTCGTGTGAGTTCAGAACTCCCACGAAGGTGCACACGCACCGAACCACAAGGAAGAATGAAGAACAAGAAGATCACTCACACACACACATGGATCTTCGAAGATCCACACACACACAGATGTTTGACTATTACAAGAACATAAAAATTAAAGCCCAACAAGATTTGAATGGAACACATAAAGAGAACTTCAGATTCAAGCTCCCCCTTAGTTGATGAAGATGGTTTTGGATGCAGCTTGATCTCCTCTTGGCTTGGGATTGATCTGCTCCAGATGTTGCTTGAAGATGGAAGAAGATGGATGCAGATGGATGAAGATGAATGAAGCTCTTTCTTCTCGGAGCACTGTTCACGGCTACAGTACCAGATCTTGAATCTCCCCTTGATAGCCTCCCTTGTCCTCCTTTGATTGATTAGGGTTACACGCCTCAATGTGATGTTTTTATAACTCTTGAATGGTCAAGAGACAAGCCAGGAACCAGATCCACAAATCATGAGAAGTTTGGTGGCTTTGGGATTAAACAAATCCTTGAAGAGAGACTTCCCACGTTGAGAACAAAAGGTCAAAAATAGGGGCTTTTCGACGTTGGCAGTCGACCTATGTGAGCTAGCGGTCGACCTGAATTTTACAGGAAATGCCCGTTTGTTGCTGAGAAAATTGGTCGACCGCTAGAAGCAGGCGGTCGACCGCTGGCAAGGGTTTCTACAAAAATAAAAGGTTAGCCCATGCAATATAATATAAGATTGAACATTTTATGGCTACTTTGTACCAATCAGGTGACTGAGTTTAAGCTTAGCCTCGGTGGTTTTGAATCCAAAATAATGATTTATGTGTTTGAACAGACTTACACACTTAAGCTTATTACATTAAGAAGTTGGCTTGAATGCGTTTTAAATTCGAACTTGAAAGTTAAAACATTGCACGTGATAAGTTATATAACCCTGGATTTCTTATCATCAAAATCACTTGGATATACTCAATAGAAGACTCTCTAGAACTCTCTAGAGATTATCTCTACTCCAATTTAGGACACTAGGTTCGATCTAATCCCTTAAACCCTAGGTGAACCCTATAAATAGACCCTAACTTTGATTCATGTGAACCCTAGTGTTTGCTGGCGTATTTTGAAGGTAAGGAAACCCTATCTCAAGTTAGTTCTTTATAATTTTATGTTCTTCTTAGTTTTATCTAACTACCCTAAAATTTTCGTGCTAGAAGACCCAACCGTTGGAGAGTTAGAGCATCTGAAAGTCACTGATTCGCAACAGACTACACAGGAACCAGTGTGACAGATCGGTGAAGATCAGGAAAATAGAAGCACTAATCGAGGTATTTAGGAGTTGATTCTTTAGAACTTTCTGTTCCCCTTCGTATCATCTACCTACCCTCCAATTTTCATAGATTTAGGTCAAGAGGATCAAGAGATAGAAGGACGGGAAGTTGCTGATTTGGCACAGGACGTGCAGGAACTAAGGTCTACCTCCAGTCAGAAATCTAAAGTCCAGGGATCGAATCAAAGGTAGGTTATCTCATGAAAAGGCTAGAATAACCTATCAGGAGTAAAAGCCCTTTCATTTCATGAAATTTCAAGCTTTCCACACGAAGTATTTAATGTTTTACTATCACTGCGCATATAGACTATTCATGCATGCATAGTTCCTACCCTTAATAACAAAAATGATAATTCTAGTTTAATTCATGACAACCTATGCATCTCCATGAGTTACCTTTAATGTAGGAATGTTTTTCTCTCTGTGTCTAGCATGTATTTTATGCTTTACTACCCTATATTAGCATATACTTCGGTTTTATTGTTGTTGTTTACTGTAGACAAGAAGAAACGATCTTCCTGAGACCGATTGAGTCCCTTTAGCGGCCCTACGATAGACCGTTAAGGCCCATAAAACGGTCCTCCCGAGACCGTTTTCGTATTCTGAGTTTTGTATTATTGTTATCCAGAAACATAATGTAGAACAGTCCTTTTTATCATATGATAAGCCTAGCTAATTAGGTCTTACCCCTGTTTTAAGTACTATATTCATACACTTGGTTACATTAATTGTTTATCCTAGTAGATTTCATGTTCCTTATGCACTTTTGACTTATTTTAAACTTATGTTACTTTCATGCCAAAACCTATACTCTTGTATTAATGATCATAATTTCATAAGATTCATGGACTTTGTAGTGATGTTTTGATTGATGTCTTTCCCGATCTCACTCTCACCTTGAGTCTTTCATAAGTACATAGTGCGTACCCCGGTGCGTAACCATTAGATACACTTTACACATTAAGCACACAATCTTGGACTTGTGATCCTCTCCATTGGATATTCCTTCCACCGGAGTAAGTGATCTTGTTTCAAGGCCTCCATAAGACTCCGCGAGCTGGAGATTCCCACTAGGACGTCGAGCTGGTTGTACCCTCAAAACCCAATTGTCTATAAAGCACTTTACCAGTGTTTGGAGTTCTGGACCTTAGCAGCCCTCTGGAGACCGTAAGAGATACCTAGCGGCCATTTACCTGACCGCCAAGGACGCCTAGCAGCCCTCCCTTGACCGCATGGTTCCAGTTCATTTGTTTCATCGACTCTGTTTCTAAACAGTCCAGTCATGACCGCATAGATCTGAATACGGTCCAGTAAATGACTGCTGTTTCCATAAAATGGCCCTGATATGACCGTTTGATGTCCAAGTGTTGATTAAACCAAGGTTGGACCCATGGGTTGATTTTCTTATGATCCTAGATGGTCTATTGATTACATAGAACCTAACACTTTATTTCTAAAGCTATCTAATGAATCATGGAAATTAAATAATATGCCGTTATGCTGTCGCTTTTCTCCATGGCATAACCTTGTTATAAGTCAATTTTGAACTCTCATATTCTTAATTGAAGCATTCTTACCTTGATATTTGTTATCATGGAACCATAGTTTGAACTTGTTACATTATTGGCCATATTTATATTTCTCGTGGAAGTAACTTGATTTATAACTTGAAGATGTAAGAGCGGGCATGGACAATGTCCAAGGGCTCAACTCTAGTCCCCTCGACAGATAGTTGGAAACATATTATAAACCATGGGGTATGATGAACACTGACGTCACATTGTGCTAGGAGTACTTTTTTTATAAACGAGTGAAGATCCACGAGGCAATCTTGTGAAATTACATACTTCCTAGTACATTCTCATTACATGACTTTCTAGTGCATAGCCTTTATGGTTATGAAAAGTATATTCTTGTTCATGAAAGGCCAAATTACATTCATGTTATATGCTTGCTTGATCATAATCCCAATCTACATGAACTCTCATATCTCACCTTGATCATATCTTGTTATTTGTGTTACTTTGGTTTATTCCTGTGTTTCATCGTATTTTCATGACTTATCTTGCACTCTAGAGATAAAATGTTAATTACTTAAATATTATCTTTATGTTGATATGAAGATACCTACTGGGCATGTGTGCTCATTCCCTACTTTTTCCAATCTTTTTCTGAAAATTATAGCGGGTCGGATTCAGACTATTCAAGTGATGGATCTGAGAGTGATTAAAGAAAGTGTGAAGCCTTAGATTATCGTTAGTTGATAGTCAAGAGTCGCTATGTAATTTTCTATTTTATTGAGTCTAGTTAGTCCAAGAGTCAAGAGTTAACCTTATGTACTTTTGATTATTATTTAAATAAAGTAAAGATTTTGTCCAAATACTGTGCATTCATTTCTTATGTGTGAATATGTTAGCGCTCTGATTATATTGCTTGCTTGAGGCGTACTAGACGATTGTTCTAATTCCCTAATTATTTCCGCTGCATAATCTCGGGGCGTGATAGCGTGGTCCCCGGACGATATCTCTTGAAAGAGTGAATACTAACGGCCATATAATGTGGCAATAATATAGGCCCACATTTCAGAAACGAGATTGTGGCAGCCCTCGGGTCATTTGAGATCCTCGTATGCTAGTCCTCGGGGTGTCCGTGCCCGGTTCGGATTTTAGGATGTTGCCGCTTCCGTGCGCATCCTTGGGTGTTGCCGCTTCCGTGCGCACCCTTCTTATTTTGGGGCCGTCTCGGAGTTTTTTTTCTCTCCGTGGACGTGTACCCGATTAAACCCCTCAAAGACTGCGAGTCTAGGGGAGATGCCGCAAGATTTTCGCCAGAAAACTTGAAGACTAATAACAAAAAATGGGATGACAGATTGATTGAACTCAATATCTCTATGAGCAGATCACTGAACAAGAACAGAAATTCAGTATGCACTGATGTGCAACAGACAAAAGGAACATCATGATTAACATAATTTTGGAAAACTGCCAAAAACAAAAAAATGAACAAGATAAAAGTGACGAGTACAGGGTCAGATGCCCAGATCAAACAAAGAAAGCTTCTACACAAAGCATTTCTATGCGACCAGCATTCTGCCCTTTCTCATGGCAATTGCATCCCAATACATATCATGATGCATGCAAGTTCATTGATTCATGAATTCAAGATAAGCCTTCGTGCATACTTTACCCCTGATTGCCTGCATGCCAGGACCTCTTGGGTATATCCAATGGTGTGCGGAGGAAATCCGGATTACGTTCGGATGGAAACCCTTACTGTGCGTGAGTCAAGAACTCTGCCATGTACCAAGGGTCACCCTTCATGAAAGCCCAATCAAACCCTTGTGTGCCATATGCACTTGGCCTGTCAATTTCATTCATGCATTCCACAAGTTGCATGCATTCTTCTGCATGAGATAGAAGCCTTGAACCAACCCAAAGTGCCTTGAAGCAGAACCCTCTTAACGCTTGTTGGCAAGGATTGTGTGTCGACACACTGTGCACAGCGCATCGACGCACCCCTCGCTCGGGCCGCCCAATGCAGCCTCCCACCCACTGCTCTGCATGTATGCATTCATGTGCATTTTGCATGTTCCGCTCATATACAGAAAATAAAATGAAAAAATAAAACAAAAATGATGAAACCATAACATGAACCCAACGAAAAAGGAGAATGAACAAAGCAAAAATAAAACACGTCAAACAAGAGAATTGGTCAACCGAAACCCTTCATTGGTCGACCGATCAGCATTGGAGTCGATGCTCTACACTGCTTAGGCCGACCCTTTCAGTAGGCCCCCATCCCTAGGAGGATCGGTCGATCGAACTGAATTTTCGGTCGACCAAAATCCCCATTTCAACAAAAAAAGAGAAGAAATAGCAACAAAATAACAAAGAAGCGAAATGATAGGGAGGGGTGCGTCGATGCAGGCAGCCCCCCCCCCCCCCGCGTCGACGCAACCACCCCTCAGCTCTTGGGGTAGCCTCCCCGATTGTGTGCTGAGTCAATGCAGGCAACCCCCCCGGCGTCAACACAGCCATTCCCAGACCCCCAGGGCAGCTGCCCACTTTATGCTGCGTCGACGTAGGCATCCCCTGCGTCGACTTAGCCTCCATAAAAAAAAACACACAAAAAAAAGAGAAGAAAGAAAAGCAAGAAAAGTTGGGGGCTAAAACCCCTGTGTCAACACAGGCAATCCCTGCGTCGACGCAGCTATGTCTCCCTTCCCCTGGTCTGCCATAAACCATAAAAGAAAAAGAAGAAAATAATAAAGACAAAATAAAATAAATAACTGATCAACAAACTAATAATAAATGAGAAAAGAAAATCAAAATGAACGGTGAATAATTAACAACCACACTTAAAAGGGGGAGATAACATGCTAAAAGAAATACCACGAAAACACAATAATAAAGAAAATGAATGTAAACGCCTTCCTTAAGGAATTAATGGCATTTGATTTGAGAATCCTCGCCTCCTCAGACCTGGCGTAAAGGAGATATCAACGGTGCCTTGCAAGCCGTGTTTGGGCCTCGGGGATGACCATGTTGGCCCAGATAACAATATACGCGGACAAGAAGGGGGGGTTGAATTGTCCCCCACATGAAATTGCAGATTTTAAATAATATGCAAAATTAATGAGATTGATGAAAAACAAGTTGAAAAGAAATAAATCTAGTTCACTCAATCTCTCCGAGCACACTCGAATGTGTTGGAATAAGAAAATGTGCAAGCAAGCAACCACATGACACGGGGATTTTAAGGTGGTTCGGGACCACGACGGGCTCCCTACGTCCACCCCTCACCGAACCGGTGAGGCTTCACTTGCTTCACAATGAAGCACACGGAGAATATACTCCAACACACACGGAGACTTCGTCTCCACAGCGTTCCAACAGCAGGATCAATCCATACACACACACCGCAACACTCACGGCAAGATATGATCACAACCGTACGCAGACGGTTCACCACACATAGACTTAGAGTTCAGAAATAAAGGATATGTTCAATACATGCTCATAAACGAAGAGTAAATGACTGGAATAGATGGGAAAAGAGTGAAGAAATGAATCCCCATATGTAGAAAGTGCTGAAAATGATCTTCTTCGATTCCCGGTTCGGAGGGAGGTCGGATGACGGTGATTCAAGCTTCCTCTTGATCCTCTCGTCGATCCGCTCTTCTTTCTCTTCTTTCACAATCTCCAGAAATGCTTTGTTGGAGATGAAATCCACCTTGCAATAGCCCCTCCTTCCTTTTCCCCCTTTCTTCACCTACAAGATAAGAGAAAGATAGCACATTAGGGTTCTTTCTTATCAAATTCAGAGTTCACAATGATATATATAGAGGGGTGGGAAAAAGACACATAAAACCCTCCCAAAGTGTGTTAGAAACACCTAAACATGATTAGTAACTAATGGGGGGTGTTTTGGTAAAGTTTGGTAGGGTTTAGAGTGGGTTCCGGACGAGTTCGCAATTCCCGTGCCGGAAAGGGTCGACCCCATGGGTCGACCCCTAGGCAACCAGAGGATTGGCAGAGCGAAAAACACACCCCAGATTCCAGGGGACAACCCCATGGGTCGACCCATGGTAGTGGGTCGACCCATGCACCCAACTTGCAAAAACTAGTTTCTGTCCATCTAGAAACTCTAAGGGTTGACCCCATGGGTCGACCCCTGCAGAGAGGGTTTACAAAACACCAGTTTTAGTCAAGTTTAAGCATCAAAAACACATCCAAAAATCATGATATAATTATCATGCATTTAACAAAGTATTTGGACCATTCAAACCAAATTTCAACAAGTTTCATGAGAATCACATAAGCACATTTGAAAAACTCAAATATCTCATCTTAGAGATGCAAGAACCTCATTCAAGGCAATAACATCTCATGGAAGATGTTCTTGAAAACAACCCACACAATTACCCTTTAACATGTAAGTTATCAACAAGTGTAGGCATCAAATACCTCATTTTCACAATGTGAGCAAATTTTCCATAAATGATCATCCATGAAGCTTAAGACATGGTTTCTTCATAAAACTTGACACATGCAAATCATCTACACATAAAGCCATGTGAAGATAAGTTAAAACTAAAACTTCTCAAAACTCCCATTCAAATCAAGCATAAGAAATGGTTAGATATTACCATCGTTCACTTGACATGAGAGGGTTAAAAAACCATCCTTGAACCTGTAAAAGCACAAACATCAAGTTAGTTTATGTATCAAAAATTGAGTTCTCCTTAACATGATTCTTCCAGATAAAACTCCATATCTATACACATTCAAATGCACATTGCAACAAGTAAATGGAATTGTAAAACATGAACCACCATCTTTGGCATTTGATAGACTTTAAATCTCTTAAGCATTCGAGTATAAAACCATGGAAGCTCAAACATACAAAAACCATTCTTCTATTTACCAATCCTTCCAAATGCTCAACAACAAGAAACTCCAAGTGATGGATATTCATTTTCACATCAGTGAGTACTTTCATTGGACATTTTAAGCCTTTCCAAAAGTATGATAAATAATTACTCCACAAACACACAATATTTTGTTATCATCAAAACCAAGGTCAAAAATAATGTTGGAATGCAATACCCAACAGACCCCAATATGGCCAACACCAGGCATTGCCCAGGCCAATAGCTCACTAAATCTGACCCGTTCCCACTGGGATCTAATCCCAATCTCTTATCAAACTTTCCATGCACTCGGCAGACACTTGAACGAGTTTTATCTTCATCTTTGTTATGCTCTCGACACAGACTTCCGTCTGAACATGAAATGGTCAATACATGACTGATATAATTTCAAATATCCTTTTTCGCATCCTAATGCAGGGGATTTTAACACTCTTCAATATACTTTTCATTATTATTATAAGATTTAATTTTTAGGCCGTGAGGCCCCTTATCTTGGCGACTAATTAGAGATTTTCCCTTCTCTGAGAGGATGTAATTAACATCGTGACCTTTATGGCCCGGTGGGTTCCAGTCCCGACTTGATATTCACAATCGTCTGATTAGTTAGACGGCGTGTACCACTGGCTCCGGACCCCTCCAGTCCTGGAGCCTGAACACATTGTCATCTAGGTGACTGGCACGCCCTCGCACTTGATAAACTGATAAAAGATAAAATGATAACATAAAGAAAAAGTGCGTCCACAAGTCTGGCATGCCCGATGGGACAGGACCACCTTTCATCTTTCCGCTAGGATTTGGGGCATGTTGGCCTCCCCCTAAGATTCTAACATCCTCAAGTTTAAATTGTAGGACGAACTTTAAAGAAACCAATGGCCGTCACATTCGGTCCTCTGGTCGTTGCGAGCCATGCAGAGCATGGCTACTTGGCTGTGCCGACCTGGTTCGGCGATTTCCCCTTGGTGGTTGGGTTCCCCAACATTCTGGGGGTCATGTTCGTGAACCTCCTGGAGATCCAAGAGATCGAGCCCGTCACCACTGCGGAGGTGACCCCCGAAGAAGAGAAGATGGTGGGCTGCTACGTCCACAATGTGGATACTAGAAGGAAACACACTCCAGCTGCCAAGCGAGTAGCCAGGAAGAATGTTGGCATGCTGCAAGGCCGGCTCTTTGTCGCGGGCAAATCCGTCATGATCGGAGGAGTCCGAGTTTACTTGAATGGCTGCCAGGCCACCATTGCACCCGACAGGGTAGTACCAGTAGTGCCAGTGCACAACCAGTTCCAAGCACTGGCCCGAGACAAAGCGAACCGCACCAGGTCCAAATTGAAGGGAGGGTTGGCCCCGAAGCCGACCAAATTCAAGCAAGTGTGGCTGCCCAAGCGGCGAGCCCTAGCCTTAGTTCAACCAGATCCCATCGAAGGCTCTTGACAAGCATATCGTCGATGTAAACCTCCATGTTGTAGCTGATGTGAGTGTCGAACATGTGATTGATGAGACACTGGTACGTTGCCCTAACAGTTTTCAAGCCGAACAGCATTCGCATGTAGCAGTAAAGCCCGTGGTCGGTGACGAATGCAGTCTTGTCCTGGTTGGGCTTATGCATGTTAATCTGATGGTACCTAGAGTAGGCATCCATGAAGCTCAACATTTCATGTCCGGCCGTGGAATCGACTTGCTGATCGATCCGTGGCATCAGAAAGCTATCTTTGGGAGTGACTTTGTTGTGGTCTATGTAATCTACGCTCATATGCCACTTCCCGTTGTTGTTGGGGATCAAGACCATGTTGGAAACCCAGTTTGTGTACTAGGTGGGTTGTAGGAGTCCTGAGCGTAGTTTTTCGCTCACTTGCCCCTTTATAATTACCGGTCGCTCGGGGTTACAATGCATCCTATGTTGTTGAACCGGGCGGCAGCTCGAGTGCAGTTTTAGCTGGTGGGAGATGATTTCTAGCAGGATTCCAGAGAGCTCGCTCTCAGACCAGGCGAATACATCCTAGTTTTCAACTAGGAAACATTTGTAGTCCTCCTTCTCCCGCTCGGACAACATAGAGCCGATGTAAAGGGTCCAGCTTGGATCCCCCCCAACCTGGATGAGGTAGAGATTGTAACGTCCGAGAATTTTCTAGGAATTATATGGGATTAAAATATAATAACTAAGCAATTTTAAAGGGCTTAAAGGGCTATTAAGGAGAATAAAGGATTTATATAATCCATTTAAAAGCCATATATCAACTAAAGGGCTAAGCCCAACTCAAATAGGCCCAAAGAACCATTTCCAAGACTTTTAGACCCAAGCCCATTAATAGAAACGTAAATTAGGTAATTTATGGATTTAAAATGGGATATATACATCAATTGGGGGAATAAATGAGAGATAATAAGAAAATTTGAATATTTCGGATTAAGCGCCGCCTGGCGGTCTATCACGCGACCGCTAGACCCACCCTAGTGGTCCGGCTATGACCGCTAAGCAACCCCAGTTCCGTGAATCAAAGAAACGTGAAAAAGCTTGGATCTTTGACGATCAACTCACTTAGATCGAAGCTACCTAGCGAGGAAGACTCTCCAGAACCCCCTAGGGATTTACTCTACTCTAATTTAGGACTCTAGGTTCGATCTAATCCCTTAAACCTTAAGTGAACCCTATAAATAGACCCTAACTTTGACTCATGCGAACCCTAATGTTGGCTCGCATATTTTGAAGGTAAGGAAACTCTATCTCAGGTTGGTTATTTAGAACTTTATGTTCTACTTAGTTTTATCTAACTACCCTCAAATTTTCGTGCTAGAAGACCCAATCGTTAGAGAATTAGAGCCTCTGCAAGTTGCTGATTCGCAACAGACTGCACAGGAACCAATGCGATAGTCCAGTGAATATCAGAAAAAATAGAAGCCTTGATCGAGGTATTTACGAGTTGATTCTTTAAAACTTTTTTTCCCCTTTGTATCTTCTACCTACCCTCCAATTTTCATGGATTTAGGTTAAGAGGATCGGGAGATAGAGGGACGGGAAGTTGCTGGTTTGGCACAGGATGTGCAGGAACTAGGGTCTACTTCCAGTCAGAAATCCAAAAACTAGGGATTGAATCAAAGGTAGGTTATCTCATGAAAAGGCTAAATTCTTGTGTTAGGAACAAAAGTCCTCTGTTACCTCCTATTTTCGTTTATTGTACATGACGAATTTGAGGTTTTATTATGACTACGCATATAGGGTTAACATAGCATGCATAGTTCCTACCTTTAATAACGAAAATGATAATTCTAGTTTAAATCATGACTACTCATGCATCTCCATGTCTTAATATGGTTTTATCAGGCCTTATTTACCTGTTGGCATGTTTTACCACTGTTGTACCCGGACTATTTCCCGGAAAAATAACAAGAAATAAGGGTTTGGGCATTTCCCCGAACACCTTCAAGGCATGGGCTGTCTAGCCCTTTCTACAACCCTGTGGGTCCCTACAAGGGCCCTGACCAGCTTGCCGTGACATGCTGCGACATAAGCAACTGTCCGGGGTCAACCCTGGTCATTCACATACAGGCTTTGCCCGTATCCTACATGGCCGCCCGGGGCCACCCGAGGGCGCCCCGACGTTAGGCCACGCCACGTGGCACCTAGTGAAAGGGCCGAGGGGCCACCCCGAGACACTTCTTTCAACCCTCCAAGGTCAAAGGGAGACCTAACTAAGTCAACCATAGACTTTGGAGGCCTACCGCGCACATATATGGCTCGTACGGGTGTGTTCGGCATTCTATCGGACACCTTGTGGGCGCGTGTATTCCAGCCCGCCTACACCAAACCATGGGCTGCCCCGTGGTTTCAGCGCATCAATTGGGTCCTAAAACAACCCCCCAGCAAGTCAGGGTCAACCTTGACACTCAGACACGTGGCAACAAGCCACTTAACTCTAGCACTCGGGCCAACCCGAGGCTACCCTGCCAACCCGCTGTGCAACATGGCACGCAGCTCGAGGCATGACTCACATCCCTAAGATGCCTCCCCTTAGCTCCCATGAGCTCCCATCTTCAACCCAAGGCCCACCTTACGGCTCCTCGGCCAGCTCCCAAGCTGTTCGACAATCCGGGGTGTGTCGGGCATTTACCCAAACACCTTGCAAGCGGCTACGACCACTCGAAGAACAACGGCCCCCACGGGCCCATCCTAGTTTCTCGGAGCTCGAGGCATGACTCCCATCCCACACGAAGAACATAGGCCGCGCGCCCCCGGGGAAGGTGAACTCCCCGGGGGTCGCGCCCTCTCTCCAGCCCGGTGGTCCCACGACCCCACTCAATCCCAGTTCGTCCAGTTTGCGGTCCTACGATGCGGTTCGTGTGCCGTACCAGTTCGTGAAGTCAACACGTGGGTGCAGGAGCACAAAGCGACAGCACGGGGGAATTCCTCAAGTTCGACGCGCTCGCAAGCTTCCACGTATCCTCCCAGTCAGTTGTCCTTTTCTTTCTTAGTTAATTTATGAAGAAAAAAGACCAAAAAACTATATTTTATAGTGGGAACCGCCCCCCTCTCTCACCCACAGCCCAGTCCGCCCAAACCGCCTCCCCCCCCCAGGGTGGGGTTTAGGCGGACCAGCCTGGACCCTCAGGCTAGTCTGCCTAAACCCACTGGGGGGGTTTACACGGACCCGCCCAGCCCCCTGGGCTAGTCCGCGTAAACCCCTCCCATTCAATAAAAAAAATTACTTTTAAAAATTAAAAAGGCCCAAAATCGGCCCGCCTAAACCCCCTGGGGGAGGGGGTTTAGGCGGACTAGCCTCACCCCCTGAGGCTGGTCCGCCTAAACCCTTCCAGCCCATTTTTTTTACAAAAACACCCTCCGTCGAGGGGTTTACGCAGACCAGACCAGCCTATTGGGCTGGTCCACCTAAACCCCACCCAGAGGAGGGGTTTACGCGGCCCAGCTCAACCCTATGAGCTGGTCCGCGTAAACCCTTACTATTCACTCAGGTTTACGCGGGCTGGCTTGACCCTATCAACCTAGCCCTCCTAAATCCATTCTAACCCTTTCAACTTCTCTATAAAAACCCCTTAGAAGCTCAAGGGGTAAAAGGAGATAGAAGAAAGATAAGAAGACAACTGGCCTTCAAGCTTCAAGCGCCTCCAGACAACGAGCTAAGGAGAATTGTGTGTGGGTGACTTGTTCGTCGGCTTAGTACGCCGGGAGTATGTCGTTTGCACTCCCCTCACGCCGTATTTAGCCGTAACACACAAGTCGACACCCATCATGTGCGAGACGTTATGACAAGGGTGAACGTCCCCTCATGCCGGGATTTCCCCTCACGTGCCCGTCGGTTGCAACCACACGCGTACCATGACGTCACGCTCCCTTGCAGTCACGAGGCCATGTTTGACTGCTCTACTCGAGTCGTGATCGGCCCTCGCCCAGACACCGGATCGATGCATCCCTCCAGTCATCCAGTCATAAGCCCTCCGTTCGGCGTTGCCACCATGGCCCACGCCACAGGAGGGGCCCTCTGTAAAACACACGTGTGTTCCTCTATCATGCATTGACCCGGGGACCGATCATCACATTGGAATTGTCCCGTGGCGTGCACCAGTTGTACCCCGGGCCACTACAGCCCACCTTTAAAGACATGCATATTTCAAAAATTACACCGCCAATTGGACGAATGCTCTCGCATCCACGTTCGGGCCCTCAGCTTTCTACCTACACCACTCGGCATCTGTGCCTAACATCCTAACCCCAGTAAACACCCTCCAGTCGAAAGCGCACCTACAACTGTAGAATGCTTCCGGCCCTCTACCCATGGCTTTAGACATATATACATACTTTTCTTCAGCTCAGAACAAAGGTGTTCGGATTCAATCTGATGTAAATAAACATCGATTGCTTGCGTCCGGTGGGAAAAGACGTCCAGTACATGATTCCCACAATCGCCTACGCACTCGCACCCGTGGAACTCCTTCTCTCCACATGTCGCCCGATCGCCCGAGCCCACGTGCCGCGCCCTGGTGCCGCTTCCCCGATCAGCCCTAGGTTCCATGGGTGATTGTCGAGAAATCGACTGGCATGCCCGCACCTTGTCCGGTTAATCTGTACCCTAACATTTCCGTGCCATTCGACCCTTTTTGACTTTCCGTAAAAGGAGAGTGCCCGATACCGCTGTGAGAGGCATGCAACCATAGGGAGGATACTCGAGATATATCAAACTCATGTGTCTTCCTTCCCCGCTATATATATATGCGTGCAACAGAGAGGATGGCACGCCCGGTGGGACGTCTCCCGCCTTCCTTCTTTTTGCTGAAGAAAAGTCTGTGCCAGTCTTGATGCCCTGGTGCCCTTTCCCTGTCCTTGCAGGAGAGGTAGAGGAGGGCACTCATGCGTGCATTCTCCAGCAGCTTCCGGTTCACGTTCTAACCGTCGGACCGCGCTCGGCGACTGTTAGTGACTGTCGCCTCCACAGTACTCAGCTCTCTAGTAACCATGGCGGCCGTCACCTACGGTCCCAATGTCATTGCCACCCACGCAATGGTGGGCTACTTGGAGACGCCGATTGCTTTCGGCAGCTTCGCCCCTGTCATCGGATCACCCTACTTGTTGGGCGTGATCTCTGTGGCTGCTCCTCAGCCAACCCCAGTTTCACTATTGGCTCCCGTGGCCAAAGGCGCCATGCGCACTTCCAGCACCGGTGGCCCACCTGAGTGCCAGGCACCGGACCACCACCACTGGCCCCTGTAGGGTCTCCAGATCAACACCGGCCTGGGTAAGCGTCAGCTCCCGAGGCCAGCCTCATCCAATCTCGGGCACGAGTCCCGCGCCCCGGAGTTCGGTCACTATCTCAGCACCTTCCTCGGATCTCCAACCCGAGCCTCAGCAAAGCTGGCACCCAACACGGGCTCCCAGCCTCGGGTCCACGGCCTCTCAGCACCTTCCTAGGGTCCCGAGGCCCGAGCTCCAGCAAAGCCGACACCCAACACGGGCTCCCAGCCCCAGATCCACTGCCTCTCAGCACATTCCTCGGGTCCCTGTTAGGGTGCTAGGCCCGGATACAGAGGGGGGGGTGAATGTATCCTGCTACGAATAATGCCCAATTTAAAAAATCAGATGCTAAGCAAGTTCCGGAGTTAAGCTAATTTGATTAGACAAAATAACAAGCAGGTGGAGCGAGCCTATCCAAGCATCTAGCTGAAGCAAATCAAGCAATCTGAAGAACCAGTTGAAAATCCTTTTAAACAAAAGAGCAAATATGTAAATGGCCCCCAAATAATCAACTAGCGGAAGCAGCACAAATGAGAATAAGAAATCTCAAGACAATCTATGAAGGGTGGTAGGATATATGGAAGAACACACTACAAACAAACCACTACTCAAAGATTTTAAGGTGGTTCGGTCCTCCAGACCTACATCCACCCCTCACTCCCAACCGGAGTGAGGCTTCACTAGCAAACGCTAGAACCAAGCAGACTCAGTCTGCAAACAGTTGCTGCCACACAGCTTGACCAGGGGAACAACCTCCCCTCTTCCTCCCAACCGGAGGGACACCCAAGTGACTCCCAGCCACTTGGAAACTAGAGGTCGAAGACCTCTCTTCCTCCAGACCAGGAGGGACCACTGGACTTGCAACCACAAGCCCAGAACCGGAGGACTAGCCTCCCTTCCTCTAACCAGAGGGAACTTACAAGTGACAACCTGTCACTTGCAACCCGGAGATCAGATCTCCCTTCTCCTGAACCAACAGGAGGAACCCGATCCCCAGCAGGGCAATCGGAAGAACAAGATAACCAAATGAAAACGGAGAAAAAAAAACACGAAATGAAAATAACATCAGCAAACAGAAAGCTGACAGATGAAATGCACAATATGGCTCTCAACAGAGCTGACTGGCCTGGATCTGATCCACGGTCCAGTGAAGATAGATCTTCAGATGAAGCTTCCTATCTCTCGTTCTCTCTTCTTCTTTCTCTTCCTTTTCTTCTCTGCTTCCTTCTCTCACTCGCGAGCTCTCTCTCTTTCTCTTTTTACTTCTACTGCTTCTCTTCTCACTGGATCGAACTCTCAGCACTACTGCTTTTCTGTAATTGCTCTCAAGGCTTCGATCACGATCTCTCCTTTCTTCTTCTTCTCCTTTTCTTCTTCTTTTCTTTTTCTGGATCGAAGGGCTTTTCTGCTCTCCAGGCTTTTTCTTCGATCAACCTTCATCTGAAGACGAAGGCTCCATTATATACCACCACCACCAGCAGCAGTAGCAGCAGCAGCAGGGCGCGTGTGGCTTCCACAGTTCCCGCCCTAAGAATTCGGACCACGTGTGATGCGGGATGAGACACGGACACGATAAGCTCGCGATCGTCCCTTAACGAGGGAAGCGTCGGACGTGCGCGGTTGAGAAACCGGCAAGAGCTAGGGTGGTCGGCTCTCTCTTTCGTGCCCGGATCGGGTCACGAGACGGTAATGCTCACTCTCGCAGCAGCGGTGATACAAATAGAAAGCGAGCTAGTTACCCTATCATGCTCTCTAGCAGCGGCATAAACAAGTATATATGAAAATAAGCAAATGCCAAGTGTAGGGAGCGAGAACGATACCTCCACGCGCTCGGCGTGGGGACGACGGACCCGGCCGAAACTCGTACTCCCGGGGAACTTAACACACAATAATTACAGCAATGGGAATATGCCCACTCCACGCAGGGAGGTAAAGGGCGACACAAATGGGCCCGGGAGGACCGAATTCGGGATGACGGGCAGCTTCGTGTGTTGATTCAGCTACACGCGTAATCACGACCGTGGGGCCCACGCGCTGTCCGAAGGGGCCGTGTGGGACCTGGTGTCACCGCTGTGGTGGGGACACTGGTAGAAGCGATCCCCGGGCTGGCGGCACGCTGGAACGGCGATCGGAGGTCGGGCGGCTCCGTTCGGTACCCGTCGGAATTGCTGCCCACGGGCTGGTTGCTGCTGTTTTGCAGCGCGCGCTCGGACGAAAATGGCCGCTGTGATCAGCCCCGTCGTCGGAATGCGACGAAACCAGTGCCGTTGGAAAGAGGACTCAAAATCCTCAAACGTAGGGCCAGTGGATTCCTCTGAACCTATGCGGACCAGGGCCTTAGATATTTTTCAATCTTCTGCTCCACTGCTCCAGAAATCTCAGCTCAGCATATCAGATCCCTGTAAAAGGCCGTTGACTGCCTACTTACAGTGGGATTCGGACTTTGAGCTCTTCTTCAACGTTGTAGATAATCAAACGAAGGAACTGGGACAATTTTGTGAATTGGAGTTGGAGGTGGGGGTGATTTGATATGATTTTTGGAGTGACTGGTGGTCGGATTTGGGAACAGGTGGACAGAACTGTAGATGGGACTGAGAATGATTTTTAGAAAATATGAGATGGATGAACCAAAAATTAATAAAAATTTTGGATGAAGGGGTGGATGGAAGGAAACTCCAGTAAAATTTGTGGGATGAAAAAAAATCAAAACGTGGGCCTAAGACCTAAAACTCAGGGCGGGTGAAAATGGAAACAGACAGTAGACAGAACAGAAGTGGAAGAGTGGACGAAAATCTAAAAATACTAAACGGGATCTGAATGACAAACCAAAATTTAGGGGATGTTCTTGACACCTCTGGAACACCCAGTAAAATTACCAGCTCGATCTGAGCTCATAGCTGAGGTGGGAATATCATGGAATTTGCAGTGGTACTGCGCGAACAGAACTGCAGCGGCGGCTCGATGGCGGCACGAACGGCGGCGGCGGCGGCACCGATGATCACCGGAGGGTGGGGAAAGGAGATACCACTCTAGAATGGAGGCTTGGAAAGGGGAGAACCAGAGGAGAGAGGGCTGGGGGCGCAGCTAGCTCTTGCTCATTCAACAAAATTCTGATTTTTATTGATTTTTACATAAAAATACAATCTTTTATATGATTCCAACCAAATCAATTGTCCACCCTTAGATCTAGGGATGGGGATTGAAGGGCTGGGATTGCATGCCACAAACACAAAAAAAAACATTAAAAAATGAAGGGGGGGCGGCCTATTGACTATGGGTAGGTTTTGAATGGAAGGTTGAATGGGGGTAGGTGGGATGGGTGTAGAATGTTGACATTCTTAACCCTTTGTCTACCCATGTGGCATATGACTAGTCCACTCATCTAGAAGGCCACCTAGGCTGGTTGACCAGCCCCACATGGTCTAGGTGGATCAATGGGAAAGGGCTGAGGGCCCCCTTGCTGGTCCCATGGGTAAATTACATAGAAACCCACATAATCTACGGGAGTGACGCATTGGCCGATAAAGCCGTACAATTGTGCGTATACTTTCCCATGGATAAAAAAATAAACTAAAGGATATAAATGCAATATGAGAAGTACTAGTTCGGCGTCGATTCCCATCAACTCTCCCCGGGTGGGAGGAACTCGACCCCGTCGAGTAGGGGTAGGAATGCTCGAGTACTTCGGCGGATCTGTCACCGTGCCAAGTAACGCGGGTACGCTCCACTCCAAATGATCGGCACCTGCTCATTCCATATATACTCGATATGCGAACTACTATGGGCTAAAGGTGGTCACTCCGAAGGGGCACTCTCAAAAAGGAAGGAAGCAGCTCGAAGACTCACTAGGAATCACCGCTGAGTCCCTATAGGTGACTGATCCGGGTATAGAAGTAGAACCGATCCCATACTCATCAAGTGAGTCCAATCACCTCTTACTCATAAGAGAACGACAACGAGCTTGCACAAGACACATGCAGACTCACCATGCACTAACACACGTATGCAAACCACACAAACAATCAACTCAAAACACACCACACAAAACAAACCACACAAGGAAAACACGCCGACTCATGCACGACTCTAGAAGAAGGTGGTAGCATCAAGCCCACTAGGTGGCGGTATCCTGAGCGGCAGAAGGGTTGCCCAGTTCTTCCCCCAAGGCATAGTACTCATCGGCTAGTGCCTCATCGGCCACGTAATTGACATACTCAAGCTCGGGAGGTGCGGACCCTCCAATACCTAAGGCTAGGGTGGCGCGAGCGGGACACTCACTGGCAATGTGACCAAATCCGTGACAGTGGAAACACTGCACTCGTGATCGACTACTGTCCCCGATAAGAGGGGCCTTACCCTTATCCTCCCGACGGGTAGGGGGTGTAGGTAACAAGGGTGGAGGTGTAGGCGCCGTGGGCAATAGCGGGGGAAGTGTCGGGGCCAGGGGGCGGGCCATGTGTGCCGGGGAACGGGCAATGGGTGCCGGTGGATGGGGTGGAGGTAGATCCCGTGGTGGGGGAGGTCGAGGTCTAGGAGCGAAGTGCTCCTGACGGGTGGGCTCCTGAGGACGAGCCATGGGTCCCCTCGGGTATGAACCTAAGGAGCCACGGGAATCACTACGGGAAGGAGCGGGGCTCCACCGAGGAATAGACTCGAACTCGCCCTCGAATTGCTCCATCTCGAGAGCAACTTGATATGCATCCTCCAACTTGTCCACCTTGCGGCGGAGAAGCTCATACTGTAGGTGCGGGCGTAGACCACGCCAAAACCGAGAGACGGTAAGGGAATCCTCCTCCGTGGCATCGCATCGCAAGTAGTACTCATCAAATTCGGCGATGTAATCCGAGACGGACCGGTCTCCTTGGGTGAGACTTTGCCACCTCTCTATAAGACGCTGGCGGTAGGAGGTAGGGAGGTACTTCTTCCTAAGTTTCTCCATCATATCGGTCCACGTATCGATCGGGGGTTCTTGACGATGAAACAATAGGTTCTCCATGTTTCTCCAATAGGTTTGGGCTTGGCCTAAAAGTTTCATCCTGGCATACTTGACTTTTCGTTGGTCCGACATCTCGAACCACTCAAAATATCGATCCATACCAGCCTCCCAATCAAGGTAGACCTTCGGGTCTAAGGACCCGTCAAAGGTGGGAGGGTCGGCCCGAACGGTCCGAATGGCCCGTTCATCCATATCTTGGTCATGGGTACGCCGTGTATGGCGATGATCACGACCATGTCCCCGATGCTCATTATCGGATTCGTAGTCATGCACCTCGGGGACTTCGTGCCTCCTAGTAGCTACCCCTTGAACCCTTGGAGTCGCGGGTTGATGAACCGGCTCCGGTTGACCTTGTGTAGGTGGGGTGGGTGCCTGGACTGGGACAATCGGGTGTGTCTCGGCTGGTCCTTTCTCTAGTGCGGTGACTCTCCCGACTAATCCCTGAACGGACTGGCTTGACCCAGCGGCCCTATCCTCTACGGCCTTCACCCTCTCTTCTAGGCGGGTGCCTAGATCATTCACTTGGGTACTCAACCCTTCCATCCTATCCACTCGGGTGCTTAGCATCTCAAAGTGATCACTCAACCCATCCATTTTCCCCATAAGAGTTCGGAACATAGTGGCCACCTCATCGGAACTATAGACTCGGGATTCCGCCATTGGTGGTGGTGGGGGTGAGTATTGAGTACCTCGACGAGTGGGCATGCAAGACACGGAGTAGGAGACACTGACAAATGCAAATGCACACTACAAGATGATGCACCTAGACGTAACCAAAACTCGGCACGTGGCGGAGTTAATCGATCCGAAGATCACTCGCACAAGTGTGCGGTCTTCCCGATAGGCGTAGCCTAACATTCGGACAACACCTTTTGATATACCGAGTAAAGGGATGCAAATGCGAAAAGACACTTTTTTTGTTTGTTTTAAAACAATGATGACCCTAAACACGACTTAGACCGACTAATGACTAGACGTAAATGACACTCTTTTTTTTTTGACACCCTAGACTCAACTCGCTCTGATACCAAATTGATGCGGGACGAGACACGGACACGACAAGCTCGCGATCGTCCCTTAACGAGGGAAGCGTCAGACGTGCGCGGTTGAGAAACCGGCAAGAGCTAGGGTGGTCGGCTCTCTCTTTCGTGCCCGGATCGGGTCACGGGATGGTAATGCTCACTCTCGCAGCAGCGGTGATACAAATAGAAAGCGAGCTAGTTACCCTATCATGCTCTCTAGTAGCGGCATAAACAAGTATATATGAAAATAAGCAAATGCCGAGTGTAGGGAGCGAGAACGATACCTCCACGCGCTCGGCATGGGGACGACGGACCCGGCCGAAACTCGTACTCCCGGGGAACTTAACACACAATAATTACAGCAATGGGAATATGCCCACTCCACGCAGGGAGGTAAAGGGCGACACAAATGGGCCCGGGAGGACCGAATTCGGGATGACGGGCAGCTTCGTGTGTTGATTCGGCTACGCGCGTAATCACGACCGTGGGGCCCACGCGCTGTCCGGAGGGGCCGTGTGGGACCCGGTGTCACCGCTGTGGTGGGGACACTGGTAGAAGCGATCCCCGGGCTGGCGGCACGCTGGAATGGCGATCGGAGGTCGGGCGGCTCCGTTCGGTACCCGTCGGAATTGCTGCCCACGGGCTGGTTGCTGATGTTTTGCAGCGCGCGCTCGGACGAAAATGGCCGCTGTGATCAGCCCCGTCGCCGGAATGCGACGAAACCAGTGCCGTTGGAAAGAGGACTCAAAATCCTCAAAAGTAGGGCCAGTGGATTCCTCTGAACCTATGCGGACCAGGGCCTTAGATATTTTTCAATCTTCTGCTCCACTGCTCCAGAAATCTCAGATCAGCATATCAGATCCCTGTAAAAGGCCATTGACCGCCTACTTATAGTGGGATTCGGACTTTGAGCTCTTCTTCAAAGTTGTAGATAAGCAAACCACGGAACGGGGACAATTTTGGGAATTGGAGTTGGAGGTGGGGGTGATTTGATATGATTTTTGGAGTGACTGGTGGTCAGATCTGGGAACAGGTGGACAGAACTATAGATGGGACTGAGAACAATTTTTAGAAAATATGAGATGGATGAACCAAAACTTAATAAAAATTGTGAATGAAGGGGTGGATGGAAGGAAATGCCATTAAAATTTGTGGGATGAAAAAAAATCAAAAAGTGGGCCTAAGACCTAAAACTCAGGGCGGGTGAAAATGGAAACAGACAGCAGACAGAACAGAAGTGGAAGAGTGGACGAAAATCTAAAAATACTAAACGGGATATGAATGACAAACAAAAATTTAGGGGATGTTCTTGACACCTCTTTAACACCCAGTAAAATTACTAGCTCGATCTGAGCTTATGGCTGAGGTGGGAATTTCGTGGAAGTTGTTGTGGTACTGCACGGACAGAACTGCAGCGGCGGCTCGATGGCGGCACGAACGGCGGCGGCGGCGGCGGCACCGATGATTACCGGAGGGTGGGGAAAGGAGATACCACTCTAGAATGGAGGCTTGGGAAGGGGAGAACCAGAGGAGAGAGGGCTGGGGGCGCAGCTAGCTCTTGCTCATTCAACAAAATTCTGATTTTCATTGATTTTCACATAAAAATACAATCTTTTATATGATTCCAACCAAATCAATTGTCCACCCTTAGATCTAGGGATGGGGATTGAAGGGCTGGGATTGCATGCCACAAACACAAAAAAAACATTAAAAAATGAAGGGGGGGGCGGCCTATTGACTATGGGTAGGTTTTGAATGGAAGGTTGAATGGGGGTAGGTGGGATGGGTGTAGAATGTTGACATTCTTAACCCTTTGTCTACCCATGTGGCATATGACTAGTCCACTCATCTAGAAGGCCACCTAGGCTGGTTGACCAGCCCCGCATGGTCTAGGTGGACCAATGGGAAAGGGCTGAGGGCCCCCTTGCTGGTCCCATGGGTAAATTACATAGAAACCCACATAATCTACGGGAGTGACGCATTGGCCGATAAAGCCGTACAATTGTGCGTATACTTTCCCATGGATAAAAAAATAAACTAAAGGATATAAATGCAATATGAGAAGTACTAGTTCGGCGTCGATTCCCATCAACGTGGCAGCATCCAGCAGGCTGTCAGAACACATGTCCTCATCTGGGCACTCTCCTTATCCTCGGATCACGTGCCCAGCACCAGTACGCTCAGCAACTGGAGTTAGATGGCGTCAACTCACTTGCTCCAAAGAGTTGACGTAGCCATCAGAGATCTTCAACCTTTTTAACCGCTACGTCGACTCCATCAGTCTGCTGCGTTGACGCAATGGTATCGGCAGTCCAGTGATCAAGTCTTCAACAGATGGGCGTGCTGCGTCGACGTTATCAGCATGTTACGTTGACGCATTGAAGACATGTACATTTGTATACTGGCGTCTCTTAAGCCGCTGCCTCGACGCTGCTTGTTGATGGCGTTGACGCAGTGGAAGATATCGTGAAAGCTTCGTCACTTGTAAGAGTCTCTGCTTCTTTAACTGCTGCGTCGACGCTGCTTGCTTGTGGCATTTACGCAATAGAAGACATCGTGAAAGCTTCGTCTACAGATGTGTGGACGCTTTAAGCTTCAGGCGTCGACCCTGTTCCCTTCAGAAACAATAATGAAGTGTATAGACTTAGTGTTAACGTGTCAGAGAAACCAGTGTACAGACTTCATGTTAACGTTGAACCCAATGTACAGACTCAATCAAATGAAGAGCTTCCAGTGTATGGACTTTGCAGTGCAAACAACAATGTATAGACTTAGAGAAATGAAGTCTAGTGTATAGACTTGGAGAACTGTTCAATGTGTTGGGTTGGCGTTGTATAGACTTGGCTTTGAGCACTTGGGCTGAAGGCAATGAGCAGACTAAGCGATGTGTAGACTTTCCCCAAGGAACCGAATGTATAGAGTTGAGGCTTGGAAGGATGTATAGGGTTGAGCTAAACTGACTTGGGCATTGTGCAGACTTGACTGGTCGGGCAGTGTACAGACCAGAGTATTAGGATCAATGTGTAGACTTCATTAAGAAGGTGCCCGATGTACAAACTTGAAGAAGATATGCCAATGTACATACTAAATGGATCCAGCTGGTGTATAGACTTTGTGCCCAAGCTATCAATGCTCTGATGCGTCCACTCCACTTGAACGTTGCGTTGACGCACCAATTAACCCAGGGGCTTCTTTCTTGATTTTGCACTGCTGCGTCGACGCTTCCATTTGGTGGCGTTGACGCATTGAGCACCCTGCAACCCCTTTGATCCTATTAAACATTTATTAGGGGGTTAAGTGTCTATATCCAATATCTTACTGTTGTCATCATCAAAACCAGGAGTACAACAATCTCCCCCTTTTTGATGATGACAACCCCCAAACTGTTTTAATGACATTTGCAATCACACATGGTTAGCATCAAACAAACGCATGGTTACTTGTCAGTTCAACAAAATTATGAATCACACAAACGAAAACATATGCTATCATTCATTAACAAAACTCATGCTGTTGTTCGTTCTGAATCACAAAAATGAAAACATATGCTATCATCCATGAACAAAACTCATGCTATCATTCATGAACAAAACTCATGCTGTTGTTCGTTCTGCTCTCCCCCTTTGTCATCATCATTAAAGGGGGTGCATGTAGAAAACATAGTTTAAGATGGGAAGAAGCGATTGAAACGTCTGGCAGAGGATGGTTGTTGTTGCTGACGAGAAGAGTGTCCTTGAGAGGATTGAGTGCCTGGAGGTGTCTGACGAGATTGCTGTCCTGAAGTAGATTGATCCCTGGTTAGTAGGTCTCTGATCTCTTGAGAGAGTTCGCTTAGCTGATGACTTAGAGTGTTGCGAACATTGTCAATTTCAGTGACATAGTCTTTATCGTGGAGTTTGTTCTCAAGTGACTGAATGTTTGCTATTACCTTGTCAATCTTCTCTAGCACAGCTTTGAGGAATGGAGGGATTGCACTGACAGGACCTTTGATTGTTTCTATCCCTATCTTCAGATCATAACACAGGTCAATAATCTTGGCAAAAGAGGAAAAGGTTGAACCTTGTTGACTGTGCATCTCTTGTACCAGAGTGGCAAGTTTGTCAAGGAGGGATGATATTTGTTTCAAGACTTGCCTTGTTGCTTGGTCAGACACCATTTTGGTGAGTAAGAAATTTCGCCATTCGCATAAAACAGAAGTTTCAAAATGAACAATCCGAGCAGTCAGCTTGTTAAAATGAAGGGTTGTGAACTCCATCAACTTGTCCATCTTGGCCTCCTGACGCTTCATCATCATAGTCATGTTCACTAACATCTCTTCAATAGTTGCTGGGGGTGGAGCTGCATCAGAAGTTGGAGAGGTTCTTCTATAAACGTTAATGGCTCCAGACGTAGATGGTTCTACTGTAGGTACAGAGCCACTCGGTTCCGCAGAAGCCTCAAAAACTTGCTCTCCTCTCATGGAGTTGTCCTCTGGCATGTCTTCACTCACCACAGGTGGAATCAGTATTTCTGCTCTGTGCACTTGACCATCATCCATAGTGGCTGTTCTTGATGCCTGACCGATCTCGGATGAAGCTGATTTCTGACTAGGAAGGGTTCTGACAGCCTTACCATCAATGACCTCAAAACCCATAAACTTTTGAATATAAGAAAGTGTGTACACATTCCCTCGAGGGATGATAATTTTCTTCTCAGAGCCAAAGTCTACACCAACTTTCCGAAAAACAGCAGTTAATGGGGCAGCATAAGGAAGGGTTCTGGACTGAGATAGACATGACCCCATAGTTTGAATAGCTACATCCGGCAGGGAAATCTGTATTCTCTTCAGCATACAGTAGAGAAGAAATCTTTGCATCTCTGTCACCCTTTCTCTTCCACTGCTCTGTGGTGTGATCATAGAGGTGCAAATGTGGTGGAGCAGTCTATTTAGCGAAGGGAAATGATTGGCTTTGAGACTGCCTAGGTAGGTTTCCCTGACATCGGAGTGATTACTGGGTTTCTCAGTCAAGAGCTCATACGCTTCGTGCGCATCATATTCAAAATCATGCAGCTGAACTCCTACCTTAGGAACCTTCCATGCTCTGGCAAGCAGCTTATCTGTGATTTCGAACCTGACACCTCTAACACTGGATGTGAGTTTTGGAACAGTAGGTTCATACTTTAAGTTCTGGTAGAACTCTCTGACCAAGGTGGGGTAGTAAGTCTTGTGTGTTGAGACAAACGACCACCAGCCCTGATGGTCCAGTGTAGGAAACAACTGAGGAAAAACTTCGAGCATATTATGATCAGTAGCATCAACGTACCGGGAAATAAGAACCTTCAGAGGTTCTTCCACGGTGACTGTACGCGAGCTACCAGCATCCTTCTGACCGGTTGCAGAACCTGAAGATAAACCCTTCCGCTTCTCTTTTCTGACTGCTGATGCCTTTAACCTTTTGGTTGGCGGACTTGGATCCCGTGGACCCGTCTCCTTCCTTCTTCCCTTTTCGCGAGCTACTTGAGAGTGGGACTCCATTGTGCCTCTTGCTGATTCTGAGCCTCCTGGTTGTTCCTCTACCCTCTGCTTCCCTTTTTGAGTGGATGCTGGAGAATCCATGGCACGGAGATGAATCGAACAGGAGAGAGAGCTGTGAGGATTCTTGGGGGACATGAGAGGTCGAATGACAAAAAGGGTTTTGGAAAAAAGTGAAGAAGAGCAGCGGTCACATTTCACTTTTAAAGAGACTTCGAGAACCCTTTTAGTGAACGGTTCAGCCGGTTCAAGTGGGTGAACTGGGTAAAGAAAATTTGAATAAGAGGCAATGCGTGGACGCAAAGGGGGCATTGCGTCTACGCAGTGAGACATATGTGAACCGAAAACACAAGATAAGTAGCCAGAGAGGCATAATGCGTTGACGCCAATGTGACATTGCGTCTACGCGGTGATGTAGATAGGAATGAGATACTCCCCCTTAAGCAGCATGATGCATCTAATAATGAAACTCCCCCTCACTAAATGGAGCCTATGAAAAGAATGAGAAGGGAATCACAGTGACAATCAAAGAAAGATTCTGTTCAGAGAAGTCAAGAACAGTGAGCACAGGTATTTCAGATCGGCTTCACATGGAAGAAATTCAATTGGATTCTCAAGGGGATATTAATCTCATAAATCCAAAACATGTCTTCAAAGTCTTCCATTATAAGAGCTTATGAATGAACTTTATTAACAGCGTGGTTTAATCATGATGTATGTAGAGTTCATCAATAAAATTTTGTATAAATATCTAAACCCATGGTTTAATAAAAGTGAACCAATCCCTCATACTTATCTTACTTAAACACCGTTTCTCTTACACAATCGAATTTATTGACTTCTTTTGGAATTACATGCACCAGTATTGAAATCAAGCAGATATGAAGTCATATGAACTTGTCCAGGGTTGTAGCAATTTGATTTTATCATCAATATTCAAATAATTCAATTTGTTCAATAACTCTTCATGCTACTAATTTTACGAACATTCTAGTTCAGTGCACACCTTGTGGCTAAGGGATATACCTTGATCAGAGGCCAATATCCTTAAGCACTTAGTGTGACTAACTGTCATGCTGATATGAACAGAGATAGCGTTTACACATCATGACACACTCCAAGTCATTTCTGGATGTATGAGTTGTATTTCTCAGTGTGCATGCCATTGCTCTGCCTGATTTAGCAATCAATTTTTTATTTTGTAGAGTTAACTAGGTACCTCATGACACAGTCCTTTGGACATGTGTTTCTCAGTGACCAAAGTCATTGCTCTGATAGAAATTACCCTTTAGACACTTCAGAAGGATTCATTTGCTACAGATCAATAATAATTCCATGTACTTAACCAATTAAAGTCATGTATTCAATAGTGCAGATTTCAGAAGATTTTACAAGATAATGCATGAGATAGATGGTTAAGGTTTATTTGACATGATTCAGATATGTTAAGAGATTTTAAAGTCAAACTCCTTGAATACATTAAAGCTTAAACCACATGAGTTATTTCAGAGATTCATAACAACATATAATAGAAGATTTCTAGTTCAAGATTTTTCAGATTTATGATCAGGATAGCCCATTGAAATCTACAAGAAAGACTGATGGAATTCAGAAACCAGATGATACCAATTAGAGACTTAAGGCTTTCAAGAATGTGTTCGAGATCTGTCAGCAAAGTCAATGAGGAAGGATATGCAATGAAATGGCTGCATGTATGCAAGGAGAAGTTTTCAACAGAGGGAGATATAACTCAACGTTCCACTAAGGGACAGCTGCGTCAACTTAGTCACATTGCAGTGTCAACTCATCCAACTATCCCAGTTAAACAGAATAGTGCTGTTTCCAAAAGTAGATGCCCACTGCGTTAACTCCATCCCGTAGCTGCGTCAACTCATCCAACCAGCCAGAGACACTTTTACACAAAGGGTTTTTCAATGAAGCAGCCTCAAGCGTCGACCCCATCCTCATGCAACGTTAACTCATTCATTCAGCCAGCAACTTCATCTCAGTCCGTTAAAACATCATTTAGCCAGAGATCTCCAACCCAAGCTAACTTCCCTTTTGATTATGCATGAACGGAGGTATGGATGCCAATAAGATAAATATCATGCTGAATTCTCGTTCAATATGAATTGATTAACAGAAGGATAATCATAACAAGCAAGGAAAGCAATACTCCCCCTCAGAGCAAGCAATGTTTGCCATGGAACACTGAACATTATTTTGATTCTCAGAAGCAAGTTAATTCTAATGTCTAAGCAGGCAATTCAGTATGAGCATTGAGAGATATGAATACTCATAGAGTGCACGAATTAACAATCATGCATGATCCACAATAAACAAGATATGCAATAAATTTGAGAATAGGAAATGCAGGGAATTTACCTGAGAGATTTAATATGGGGTTTTTCTTCTTGAGTGCCTTGGTTTATTAACCCCTTTTATTCCATCCAAGGCACACCTGCTAGACACCTTCCTATTTTCCACTAGCAAGAGCCCAAGTGGTTTTGGGTCTTGCATAGTAATTGGCCCCTTTTGGGACTGCCTGCATCTTTTTCTGTGCCAAATAGTCATCAGAGTTCATGATAGAACAGTTATGCATTGAATGCCCAATTTGTCCACAGTAATGACATGAGTTAGCAGATTTCAAATTCTTCTTATGTAAATTACTGTTGTTATAGAATTTATTGGCAGAGAGAGAGTTTTGCTTACTAAGATGACAGCCAGATGTACCAGATTTCAATTTTGATTTGTGCACATTTTTATTTGCATGAATTCTATGTGCATATGCATGAAAGTTTCTGTTGACAGGATAAAAACTATGTTTGCCAGGTACAGTTTTGGAACTGGATTTTCTACTCTGTGCATGCCAGCATTCAATGGCCTTGTGCCCAAACTTGTTACAGTTAAAACATTTGACATGCTGGTTCAGAGAAGCAGCTTTGTTTACATTAAGAACATGTTGGTTAGCATAAGATTTAGCTTGATGTGAGAATGGTTTTCTCTTACCCTTTGCAACCCAACATTGAGCAAAGGTGTGGCCTAATCTACCACAATGAGAGCATTCAGTTTTCTTTGAATGAACAGCAAGATATTTCCTACCATTCATCATTTCTGCATTCAAATCATCCAGTTCTTTTAGTCTACATTCATGCATCAAATGTCCAATTCTATGGCAGTAATAACATGACATTTTCTTTTTCTTAACTTCATGATTTCTGACATGAGTTTTCCTGTTTGCATGAGAATTAAAAACAGGATGCATGTAAGTAGCAGAAGCCATTTTGTTCTTTCCTTTTTGTTTTTCAGTTGGCTTCAGAATTCTTTGAGCAGCAAATTGAAACACTGAAGGATTGGCTGAACTAGCAGAGGCAACATTTGAAACATTTGAAGTTTGAATTTTATTTTCAAAACCCTTTTTCTTTGTTGAATTATAGCCCAACCCTTCTTTATGAAAATTGACTTTAACACCTAGCAGTTTATCTAGATTTTCTTGACCATGAACAAATTTGGACAAGGAATTTTTTAAGTCATGAATTTCATTTTCCAAGGAGGTGATTTGTAACTCATAGGTGGCGATTTCTTGCTCACTGCAATTCACACATTCAGTTAACACCTTGTTAGCAGTTTTATAATTTTCAATTTCTTGTTCCAGAATGCTCAATTTTTCAGGAGTTTCAATACAGACCGTTTTTCCTTTTTCGAAGGTTAGAAGTCTCTCAGACATTGCACTGTTTAACAGCTTCAATTTTTCAATTTCTTCCTTGAGCTTATCATTTTGAACCAATTCATTTATTAGAAGCTGGTCTTCTGAATTGACTTCATACTTTCTTCCATTTTCAGTTTGTTTCATTTCTCTTTGTTGTGTTTCACACTCTTTCTGTAATTCTATGTTTACAGATTTTATGACATTCATTTTTTCAATCAGCAAATCATTCTCTTGTTTGAGTTTCTCAATTTCTTTATCATTTCCTTTAGCAGATTGTTTTAGAGAATCATTTTCAGATTTTAGCTTGCTTAGTTCTGAGTTAACAGAATCCTGATTCTTTTTCTTTAGCAACTTAACTTGACTCTCAAGCTCACGAATTTCAGATATAGAATCATCATTCGTTTGTTTCAATTTTAAGCAATTTTGACATGAAGAGGAATTTACACTGTTTAACCTAATACCCTTTTTCAGTTTCTTGTGTTCCCTTTTTAATTTTTCATATAGCCCCAACAAGTCAGCATAAGTATTTTCCCAATCATCTGAAGTATAGTTTTGAAAGGGATTTACCTCATTATCATCATCTTCATCTTGACTGCTGCCTTGATTATGTCTGTCTGCCATCATGCAGCTGTCCTCATTTGCCCTGTGAATTTTCTTCAGCATATCCAAGATGTCTTTAGCGGACCTGCAATCATGAAAGCAAGACCATAGAGCTCTGTCAGTAGCTGCTTTCATCAGATTAAAGGCTTCCTGATTTTCTCCGTCCCTTGATCTGTGTCTGTCGGTCCATTTGGACACTTTTGTAGGTAAGGTGTGAGGACCTTGTGAAATTAATTTCCACAGACCAGGATTAACAGCATTAACATAAACATGGAGAGCGGCGTGCCACTGATTAAAATCAGAACCACTAAAGACGGGTGGAAGAGCCATTGAAACAAATAGGAAGTAGATTCAATGTAACAGGAATAATGATTCACTAAAACAAATTAGCACCTAAGACAGCAAGATCGGATCTGCAGGTCGCTGGACCTTGTATGCAGACACCGCTCTGATACCAACTGTTAGGCTGCTAGGCCCGGATACAGAGGGGGGGGTGAATGTATCCTGCTATGAATAATACCCAATTTAAAAAATCAGATGCTAAGCAAGTTCCGGAGTTAAGCTAATTCGATTAGACAAAATAACAAGCAGGTGGAGCGAGCCTATCCAAGCATCTAGCGGAAGCAAATGAAGCAATCTGATGAACCAGTTGAAAATCCTTTTAAACAAAAGAGCAAATATGTAACTGGCCCCCAAATAATCAACTAGCGGAAGCAGCACAAATGAGAATAAGAAATCTCAAGATAATCTGTGAAGGGTGGTAGGAGATATGGAAGAACACACTACAAGCAAACCACTGCTCAAAGATTTTAAGGTGGTTCGGTCCTCCAGACCTACATCCACCCCTCACTCCCAACCGGAGTGAGGCTTCACTAGCAAACGCTAGAACCAAGCAGACTCAGTCTGCAAACAGTTGCTGCCACACAGCTTGACCAGGGGAACAGCCTCCCCTCTTCCTCCCAACTAGAGGGACACCCAAGTGACTCCCAGCCACTTGGAAACTAGAGGTCGAAGACCTCTCTTCCTCCAGACCAGGAGGGACCACTGGACTTGCAACCACAAGCACAGAACCGGAGGACTAGCCTCCCTTCCTCTAACCAGAGGGAACCCACAAGTGACAACCTGTCACTTGCAACCCGGAGATCAGATCTCCCTTCTCCTGAACCAACAGGAGGAACCCGATCCCAGCAGGGCAATCGGAAGAACAAGATAACCAAATGAAAACGGAGAAACAAAAACACGAAATGAAAATAACATCAGCAAACAGAAAGCTGACAGACGAAATGCACAATATGGCTCTCAACAGAGCTAACTGACCTGGATCTAATCCACGGTCCAGTGAAGATAGATCTTCAGATGAAGCTTCCTATCTCTCGTTCTCTCTTCTTCTTTCTCTTCCTTTTCTTCTCTGCTTCCTTCTCTCACTCGCGAGCTCTCTCTCTTTCTCTTTTTACTTCTGCTGCTTCTCTTCTCACTAGATCGAACTCTCAGCACTACTGCTTTTCTGCAATTGCTCTCAAGGCTTCGATCACGATCTCCCTCTTTCTTCTTCTTCTCCTTTTCTTCTTCTTTTCTTTTTCTGGATCGAAGGGCTTTTCTGCTCTCCAGACTTTTTCTTCGATCAACCTTCATCTGAAGATGAAGGCTCCATTATATACCAGCAACAGCAGCAGCAGGGCGCGTGTGGCTTCCACAGTTCCCGCCCTAAGAATTCGGACCACGTGGCAGCATCCAGCAGGCTGTCAGAACACGTGTCCTCATCTGGGCACTCTCCTTATCCTCGGATCACGTGCCCAGCACCAGTACGCTCAGCAACTGGAGTTAGATGGCGTCAACTCACTTGCTCCAAAGAGTTGACGCAGCCATCAGAGATCTTCAACCTTTTTAACCGCTGCGTCGACTCCATCAGTCTGCTGCGTTGACGCAACGGTATCGACAGTCCAGTGATCAAGTCTTCAACAGATGGGCGTGCTGCGTTGACGTTATCAGCATGTTGCGTTGACGCATTGAAGACATGTACATTTGTATACTGGCGTCTCTTAAGCCGCTGCGTCGACGCTGCTTGTTGATGGCGTTGACGCAGTGGAAGATATCGTGAAAGCTTCGTCACTTGTAAGAGTCTCTGCTTCTTTAACTGCTGCGTCGACGCTGCTTGCTTGTGGCGTTAACGCAATAGAAGACATCGTGAAAGCTTCGTCTACTGATGCGTGGACGCTTTAAGCTTCAGGCGTCGACCCTGTTCCCTTCAGCAACAATAATGAAGTGTATAGACTTAGTGTTAACGTGTCAGAGAAACCAGTGTACAGACTTCATGTTAACGTTGAACCCAATGTACAGACTCAATCAAATGAAGAGCTTCCAGTGTATGGACTTTGCAGTGCAAACAACAATGTATAGACTTAGAGAAATGAAGTCTAGTGTATAGACTTGGAGAACTGTTCAATGTGTTGGGTTGGCGTTGTATAGACTTGGCTTTGAGCACTTGGGCTGAAGGCAATGAGCAGACTAAGCGATGTGTAGACTTTCCCCAAGGAACCGAATGTATAGAGTTGAGGCTTGGAAGGATGTATATGGTTGAGCTAAACTGACTTGGGCATTGTGCAGACTTGACTGGTCGGGCAGTGTACAGACCAGAGTATTAGGATCAATGTGTAGACTTCATTAAGAAGGTGCCCGATGTACAGACTTGAAGAAGATATGCCAATGTACATACTAAATGGATCCAGCTGGTGTATAGACTTTGTGCCCAAGCTATCAATGCTCTGATGCGTCCACTCCACTTGAACGTTGCGTTGACGCACCAATTAACCCAGGGGCTTCTTTCTTGATTTTGCACTGCTGCGTCGACGCTTCCATTTGGTGGCGTTGACGCATTGAGCACCCTGCAACCCCTTTGATCCTATTAAACATTTATTAGGGGGTTAAGTGTCTATATCCAATATCTTACTGTTGTCATCATCAAAACTAGGAGTACAACAGTCCCCAGGCCCGAGCTCCAGCAAAGCCGGCACCTAACACGGGTCTCAACCCCAGGGTCCACGGCTTCTCAGCATCTTCCTCGGGTCTCCAACCCTGAGCCTCAGCAAAGCTGACACCCAACATGGGCTCCCAGCCCCGGGTCTACGGCCTCTCAGCACATTCCTCGGGTCTCGAGGCCCGAGCCCGAGCAAAGCCGGTACCCAACACGGGCTTCCAGCCCTGAGTCCACGGCTCCTCAGCGCCTTCCTCTGGCCCGCAGGCCCGAACCCCGGTAGAGCCGACCCTCGATACGGGCTTCCAGCACCGAGTTCGTGGCTCTCTGATATTGCACTCGGGACCCAGGGTCTGAGCTCCAGTTGAACCGGCTCTCCCCACGGGTCTTCTACCTAGGGGGCAAGGTTCTTCAGCACCCTCCTCGGGCCTTCCGACCCGAGCCCGAACTACGTCGGCACCTACTGTGGGTCCTCGACCCAGGGGCGTCGGCACCCCAGCACTTTCGACGGTGTCACTCTCCGGTGCGAGAGTGTCATCTCTAGCATCGGCCACACTTCTATTGGCACGGGCGAAGGCTTATACCCAGGTCGCCCAGTCATCAACTCCCGGCGTGGGTTTCATACCCCGGGGGCCGGTCCCAGTACCTTTGACTGACAGCTCCATGCTGCCGGTCGCTCCAGACCGGGTTTTCTCGATCTATCAGCTTGGGGCGGAGTCTTCCTCCACTCCTCAGAAGAAGCATCGCCATGGCCACAGAGGCAGACGGCTCGCTGCTGCGACTAGCAACTCCGGCAAGACGATTCTTATCGGTGACTTGTGGATCTGTCTCGACGGGGGTGAACCAATCATACCCCAGGAACGGACCATTTCCACCATCCCCACCTCCAGTCGTTTTCACCTCTTGCGAAAACACGAGAGGATAGGGTGAAGCTCAAAGGAGCGGGTTCCTCGGCAACAGTCCGGGGGCACCCACCACAACCCGACACACGGCCTCCCAAGACAACTCGTCGAAAAAGCGGTGACAAGGGAGACCAGCAATCTGACTTGAGGAGAATCTAGGTCACCCTAGAGGAAGCTCAGGCCGTTCGAAGGGCGCGTATCAGAAACCCCCTGCGAGCACTCAGACGTGGCATCAGACAGGATGCGACTGGCTTCACAGTAGCATCATCTGATGACGCCTAGTCGTCTAATGTCCCCCGCGCAAGCAAGCGGAGGCAAAGGCGAGCCCGCTTCCGTGCCCTCCAGCAACTTGTCCAGGGTTCTCCTCCGACTGATATCGGGAGTGAGCCCCCTCTGCAACGCACCTCAATTTTTGACAGACTAGGGGCGCCCGTCAGCCCCGAGCGGCACCCACGCAGGAAGCGGACGGCCCAGTTTATCAATGACGCGGTCTGAGTGTTCACGTGCTACACCACCAGACACCAGCCGGACACCCAATCTGATGATTTGAACCAGCCTCTGTCCCATTTCAGGAGGCCGCGCCATCAGGCTCCGCCGCCTCCCCCAACAGGTCACATCGGCTCTTCTACCGGACCGCATGCGTCAGAACGCGTAGAGGAAGTCTCGGTGGAAGACCGTAACCCTCCTATCAACGCAGAGCCGGTCAACAACGACCCTCCTACGAACGAGGCTCAATAAGTGACCCTCGACACTCTCATGAAGGATAACTAGCATCTGAAGGCCCTCCTACAAGATCTCCTCCAGGAGCGGGACCTTCATCCTCAGCAACCTGCTAGGCCCCAGGCCGAGGCACCGACACCGCCGGCAGCCGACGATGCTGCCAAATCCTCAGCGGCGATTGCCCAAACCCCGTTGGCAACTGGGTTTGGCATGCCTCCAGTTGAGACTCAGCCACGAGCCTCCAACACGCCAATGCCGGAAAATCTCCTGGCGCAACGCCAGATGATCGAGCGTATTGTCGAGACAAAGCTCGCCCAGTATGGTGAAGGGGTTGCCACAGTAGTCCTCTGCAGTGTGCCCTTTCCGCTTCACCACCAGCTGAAAAAGCTTCCCCCCAGAGTACTCCAAGCCCTGAAGCTGCAAAAGTTTGATGGGCAGGGGTCGCCACATGAACACTTGGCCTACTATGTTACGGCCATGGGTAAGTTAGCGCTGGATGAATCATATCTACTCCGCTACTTCGCTACTTCGCTCACGGGAATGGCCTTCCAATGGTATTCCGGCCTGAAGCCTAACTCAGTCATTGACTGGGCGGATCTCCAAAATAAATTCCTTGACCGCTTTTAAACGGCCGAGCGAAAGGTCTCCCTAGCCGAACTTTGTTCTGTTCGGCAGATAAAGGGTGAGGGCGCCCTCGACTTCATCAAAAAGTGGCGAGACCTCAGCATGAGGTGTGTTAATCCACCTGCTCAGGAGGATGCCATCACCATATGTCGTCGAGGTCTGGCGGCTGAGATCAGCGAAAAGCTTCTCGACACCAATATTAAAGGCTTCGACCAACTCAATTCGGCAGTTGCCGAAATAGAGATGTTCTTCGCCGATAACCCGAGCTATACTGCAGCAAAGGGTAAGCAAGCGCGAGAACGCCATCCCGACAAGGAGGTGAATATCATAGAGTTCACCCCTGCTGCCAAAGCCAGTAAGGAGGACGAATCCAGCGGCTCTGACAAAAAGCCAGCGGACAAGCCGACTGTTTCCTCCTTTTCAGAGCATATGAAGACACCCTTCTCCTCCAAGAAAGAACAAGTGAAGATGCTCTTCGACCTCTGCATGGCCCAGAAGATTGTCGAGCTGCCAGAAATCCGCAAGCCGGACGAGGCTCTGAAGACCAACGATCCCAGCTATTGCCGTTATCATCGTATGTTGGGTCACTCAATTGAGGATTGCTATGTCTTCAAGACTCAGACACAGAAGTTGATCCGAGACAACCTCGTCAAAATGAAGAGTGGTCTCGTTGATCCCCCGCAACCACATACGTGGTCCAGGCCAGCTAGGGCAGCACGCGTGGTTCACCACTCAGCCAATGTCATCCACATGATGGCCATATTTTCTCTTTCTAATGATGAGTTAGAGGAGCCCGGCACCAGTCAGAGGGGATGTTCGATCTGGTATCCGGGGTGGAGGCCCTGGCATGATCAGAGACCCCAGGGAGAGAACCCGGTGACTCTTCGATATCCTCATCAAGAGGGGGCAAATTATGCCACGCGACTCGCCTGCCAGCTACACCTATTGGGACCGTAGTCACCCTCAATACTACCCCTTCCACGCCAGAATTTGCCACCCAATCGAGTCCTTTGAGGAAGTTCAACACCTCATCCAGGAACAGATCCAATGGGAGTAGATCGATGTGGAGGGGAACTCTATGTCACTTGTTAGGCTTCGGCAAGCTGTCGAAGAGACCCTGAGCACTGCCAGGAATGTGCCAGAGTGGCTAGACTCCCCTCAAGAAAATGGGCACGGGCTACCTTATCAGCATCCTCCAGAATGGATCAAGTTCTGGGCTGACAACCAAGAGGCGCTCGAACGATTGTGAAGGCGTAGAGAGCAGGATGCCAGTCAAGAGACGGAGCCGACCAACTTCTCGGTCAACGTCATCCATTCTTTTGCTCCTTCGGCCACTTCGGGCTCTCAGACATCAGCACCTAGCCAGCCAGCCCCTGCCACTTTGGCTGTGGGGTGGCGATCCTGGCGGGAGCTAAAGTCTCTCCCTTTTCTTGAAGAATATCCCGCCAGGCTCCTCCGGTCCTTCTCGGCCGAGAGGACGTTCTAGTGGGAGAGACGACAACGGACTCCCCATCGTTCTCTCGTCATCCCCCCGTCCTATCTCAGTCTCTAGCATCCATGGATAGGAAGGGAAAACAAAAGCAGGGTGAGGCCTCGCCTCAGCCTTGTCACACCCCCTCAGTGGATGGGCCATCGAGTCATCTCCGCCTACCCGTCGCCACAATCCGAAGTACAAAGAAGACATCTTCGGAGTCTTCAGCGGCTTCGATTCAAGTGGGGGGCCCACCGCCACAAGGCTCAGCCAGTCCGCAGAGTCGGGATAACTGTGCAGAACAACAATATCTTGCGACGCCGTCAGTTGTCGCTAGACCCAGCTCTTAGCACAATTACAAAGGCAAAGCTAAGGAGCAGGACAACAAGCGTATCTCTCGGTCCACCCCTCAACAAAATCCATCGCCACCGCGGCTAAGGCATCAAACCGCACATACTTCTTCGGACGCCAGCACCAGCCAACTGACTTCTCAAAAGCTGCCGCCACCACTGTAAGGCACCAAACCGTGCACACGTCTTAGGACACCAGTCCCAGTATCCCGGCATACCAGGAATTGTCGCTCGAGGTAATTAAGCAGGCGATTAATGCCACCTTCCAGATACAACAAGCGGAAGGCGCCTGGATCAAAATCTGGGCAAGGAAGAGTCAACGACCTCGCCCGGCAAAGGCACCAGCTCGGAGGTATCCTCACCAGGACCTATCAACTCTGGCCTTAGCACCTCTCCCTCCTACTCCCTTGGAGAACGCTATTGCCAAGAGACAAGAGAGAAATAGGAGGAAGAACCTCAGAAGGTGGCTCAAGAAACAGGCCGAACAAGCGGCTGCTCTATAGTCACCAGCCGAGCCAACGCCTCTCCAAAGGCTCTAGCGGCTCATTGATGACCTGGAGGAATACGTTCCTCCTCGTCCTACCGGGGCTCTCCCACTCGACAGCTATATCCCGTGGGAAGAAATGCAGAAATGAGCCCGCCTCAGGAATTGGGTCCAAGAGATGATCCAAAAGCTCAAGAATGGCGAAAGACTCATGATCCCGGATGAGCTCTCCTTGTGCTATAAAGACAAGGAGATCACCCTAGAGTAACTGGAAGAAATGCTTCGGCGCTGCACCTGTAACATGGTGGCCATCCCACCTCCTGACAATATCAATACTTCTCGGCGGGGCGAGCCAGTAGCCTCCCGGACAAGACAAAGAACCATTGCTCCTCTTAGGCTACAGCCAGCTCCAGAGCACACCGGTCGTGCCCGAGGTCACGGCCAAGGATGCGGTAGAGGCCGTGGGAGAACCTCTGAGTTACCCCTCTCTCCGTCCACCTTCGACCCGGAGCGAATTATCCTCTTTCAAGGAGAGGAACAGGCTCCCATTCTGAAAATAGAGATTCGGAGCGGACCTAGTATCTTCGACCCTTCCGGCATTGAAGAGGCTGCTGTCAGCCTCCCAGCCCCTACACCAGTACTGACTTCTGTAGCAGAGCAAGCGGGACAGTCTGGCAAGGATGAGCCAGCCCGCCAGTCACCCCTAGAAGAGCCATCATTGGCATCCCTATTCCAGGAGCCCACCGGCGATCAAAGTCAGTCCGATCCTGGTGGTAAGGGCAATGCAGTGCAACTTCCTGACGGGGAACAGCACGGCAGCTCGCAGAAGGCTCAGCCTAACATACTACCCTCCCTGTAGGATGCTCGAGCCCGAGCCGACCGGAAAGTCCTCCACCAGATGAAGCGCTTCCCTGCCAGTATTTCAATTTGGGAAGCCATTGCTTGGAGTAAGGACCTAAGAGAAACTCTTATCAAAATACTCCAAGAGTCAGAAGTCTATGAAGCACATGCCGCGGAAATGAAGGCGGCTGCCTATGGAGCCTTCATGGCCGCCATCTCCTTCACGGAGAAAGACATGCTGCTTTCCCCTCCGTGCCACAACCGTCCTCTCTACATGAAGGGGAAGACCAACGGGCATGATGTGATCCTGAACCTGGTAGATGCTGGTGCCGCTGTTAACATCATGCCGCTCAAGACATTCAAGACTCTATATCTGACCCCATACCTCCAGAAGGTTCAGGCGGTCAAGATATCCTGCTTTAACCAAAACACCGAGGACGTCCTCGCCAGGGTGGATGTCGACCTAGTGCTCGATGGTTTCGCCTCCAAGGCGACATTCTACATCATCGACTCCAACACACCTTATAAGATGCTACTAGGCAGACCCTGGCTCCCTGAAAGTTGGGTCATCCAGTCAACTCTCCACCAATGTATCAAGTATGCCAAGGATGGGGAGCAACATACGGTCTTTGCAGACCTGTCGTCGTTCACACCAGTAGAATGCAACCTGGCCGACGCTGTGCTCTACTTCAAGGGGATTAGTCCGTACCCTGTTATTAAGAGCAAAAGCAACTGTTGGCTCTGAGAGGAAGACGATGATGATCTCTTCTCTGTTGATGAGGAAAAGGCCAAGCTTCATCGGCTGCGACTCGGCACCAAGTCAACCTCAGATTTCCCCGAGAGGCGCCAGATCGACTTCGAGGCTAATCTTATTAGCAGAGCTATCGGCAAGAGTATATGCTTGCCACCAGACTGCCTCCAGCTCCCATGTGCATCTGAGAAGCACAGTGTCGAGTCGCTGACAATATTCATTGTCACCTTCAAGCGACGACGCCGAAACAAAAGGAAGGCTAACAGGGACAAACCTATTGTCTTCTATAAGGGAGACATGGTCCCTCAAGCCCTGCTAGATGATGACTTCGGCTGGTCCAGACAAGCCGATGATACCCCTGAAGCAGTTCAGGTGTGGGGCGATCTTTCGCCACATATTCAAGAAATGTGTATGAAGCAACACATTCCCCTGTGGCAAACTTCGGCACAACAGAGATACTTCCGTCAGCTGTGGACTCCTTCCCACGTCTCCGGGCAACCCCCGTCCTTCCATAAGGACACCGGGGGACTTGGCTATGACCAAGACCTAGACTTTTACGTTCAGCACGCAGTCAACGTCGTAGGCCTGACACAACCAACCAATGACAGATCTAGAGTCGAAGCCAAATTCGACAGCTCCGGGGATGAGGAAGAGGAAATTCTGATCCCAGTCCCCGTCAAAGCCAGGACTCCGGCTCAAGCCATCGAGGAACCTGCCTCACCTCCCTGCCAAGACAAGGGGGCAGAAGAAGCTCCTCCGGTCTCTCAGTCAGTCGAAGGATCCAGTTCAACAAACCCTCCTGAGGGGGGGGGGGTATCTCTGGTCCTAACTGCGAAGGATTGCCAGCCTCGCCAGGCAACCCCGGCGAGACCTCAGCAGCCTCGGTTGACGACTGCGGGCCAGCAGTCGGCGGTCCGGATCAATCCTTGATGGATCCCAGCAAAAACCACTCTCCAGTCCCCTCAACATCAACCGGTGGCTTCGAGAACCAAGAAATACACAAAGCCAACACCGATGATGAGGATTTCATCGACTTCCAACCCGCTCCTCCCGAGCGGGAGGACGGCGGCCAGGTGACTGTGGATGAGCTCATTGAAATCAACTTGGGCGAAGGTGAAGCCCCTTAGCCTACATTCGTCAGCGCTCTCCTCACCGAGGTAGAAAGGTAAGATTACAAGCAACTCTTGCTCGAATAAAAATACTGCTTCGCCTAGACATACAAGGAGATACCAGAGCTAGACCCCTCCATAGCGGAGCACGAGCTAGCCATTTCTCCCTCAGTCACTCCGGTCAAGCAACCACAGCGGTGCATCCGCCATGAGCTGGAGCTCCAGGTTTTGGCCGAAGTCCATAAAATGGTAGAGGTCGATTTCATCCAGCCGTGTATCTACCCGATTTGGCTCGCCAACATAGTCCCAGTCAAGAAGAAGAGTGGTCAAGTCCGCATCTGCGTCGACTTCCGGGACCTCAATAAAGCCTGTCCGAAGGACGACTTCCCAGTCCCGATCACAGAAACGATGGTCGATATGACCACCGGTCATGAAGCCTTGTCTTTCATGGATGGGTCTTTAGGTTATAACCAGATCCGGATGTCCCTCAAAGATAAGAACCACACAGCTTTTAGATCCCCCAAGGGGATTTTCAGCTACAAGCGCATGCCCTTTGGTTTGAAGAATGCCGGCGCTACTTACCAAAGGGCCATGACCAAAATATTCGACGAGATGCTACACAACACCGTCGAATGCTATGTCGACGACCTCGTCGTCAAGACCAAAAGGTACGAAGACCATTTGTGCGACCTCCGCCAAGTCTTCGAGCATCTCTGGCAATATGGGCTCAAGATGAACCCCATGAAATGCGCCTTCGACGTATCCAGCGGCAAATTTCTCAGCTTCGTCGTCAGGTACCGAGGAATCGAGGTGGATCCCACCAAGATCAAAGCGATCTGGGAGCTTCCACCACCCGACAACCTCATTGAGCTCAGGTCCATCCAAGGAAGGCTGACCTACATTCGGATGTTTATCTCTAACCTCTCCGGTCGATGCGCGCCTTTCGGTAAGCTGATGAAGAAGGATGCCCCGTTTACATGGGACTCAGAATGCCAGGTGACTTTCGAGCAAATTAAGGAGTACCTCATTACTCCCCCTGTCCTAGGGGCACCGATCGAGGGTAAACCCCTAATCCTTAACATTGCTGCCATGGACGCTTTGCTAGGAGCTCTGTTGGCGCAAATCAATGAGGAAGGTAAAGAGCAATGATAGGATCGGTGCGCTGGATTCAGAGGGGGGGTGAATGAATCCCACCCTTAAAAACTTTTCACTTAATGAAAACTAGAACACTAACTAGAACAAGATAGACAAACTGGATAACTAATCAGAATTTCTTTTGAACCGAAGAACAAACATCTATCTCTCACCTAAACAATCAACTAGCGGAAGCGGAAGAAGGTAATCAACCTACTGCAAGATAGCAATATGAACGCTCAGACAAGCTGTGAAAGGTGGTAGAAGATATGGAGCTAACGCACAAGGCAAACCACTGCACATATAATTTTTAGGTGGTTCGGTCCTCCAGACCTACATCCACCCCTCACTCCCAACCGGAGTAAGGCTTCCACTAGCACAAGCTAGAAACTGCAGACTCAGTCTGTGAACAGAATGCTGCCACACAGCTTGACCAGGGGAACAGCCTCCCCTCTTCCTCCACACCGGAGGGACACCCCAAGTGACTCCCAGCCACTTAGAAACCAGAGACCGAAGTCTCTCTTCCTCCAGACCAGGAGGGGACACACCAGTGACTCCCCGTCACCAGCAAACCAGAGGTCACAGACCTCTCTTCCTCCAGACCAGGAGGGACCCGACCTCTATCCAGAGAATCGGAAGAACAAAGATAACCAAATGAAAAAGGAAAAATAAGAAAGGAAAAATACACAGCGATCCGAAAGCTGTAAAGAAAGATAACATAGATGTGGCTCCCATAGAGCTGACTGGCCTGGATTTGATCCACAGTCCGGTAGACAGATCTTCAGTCGAGACTTCTTTCTTCTTCTCCACGAACTCTCACTATCTCTCTTCTCCTTCTCTTTTTCTCTTTCTTTTTCTGACACTTGATCGTGCAGGCTCTCTCTGTCTCTTCTTTTCTCTTCTTCTTCTTTTTCTTCTTCTGCTGCTCTTTGCCTCACTTCTTCTTCACTCACAGTCTCGATCAGCCCTCTTCTGTTGATTCATTTCTACAGATGAAGAAACTTCATATATATAGCAGCAGCAATAGGTGCTACGGCGTGAGCTTTCCACTTCTCCCGCCCAATTGATGCTACCACGTGTCAGCATCTCAGCTTCTTGGATCACGTGCCAGGTGCCCACCTCGGGTCACGTGCCCAGACACATTAACCTCGTCCAACAATCCTATCAGTTAATCAGTCGAAGATAGTATCAGCTGAAGGCAATGTTCAGACTTCATTCAGCAAGCAAGGTAAGCATGGATGGCTGGACAGAGTTGATCGTGTGAGGCAAGACAAGTGTACAGACTTCTTACCACATGCTGTAATATGCATATATGATGCAGTGTATAGACTTGCTGACACATGCTTCAGTATGCATATGATGCAGTGTATAGACTTGAATGAATAGACTTCGATGAGAACAATGCATGAACGTAGTGTATAGACTTGCTGAATGCCTAGCTATCGTGCGGATGTATAGACTTGTGTTATGCAGCCTAAGTATGTACAGACTTGATGAGGTGCTAAGTGACAGAGCTGGCTGTACAGACTCTGAGGAAACACAAGCAGTGTTGTATAGACTTGAAAAATGCTAGATGCATGATGTATAGACCTTGCCAAAGGAAATGGCTGTACAGACTTGACCAAGGCAAAGCAATCGAATGTATGGACTTTCACAAGGTATAGACTTGCCAAAGAACTGGACGATGTATAGACTTGAACAAGGGAAAGTCTGTACAGACTTGAAGGTTCACAACGTATACACTTTGGCAAGACAATGGCTGTACATACCTCAACTCGAGCAATGTTTAGACTTGCAGGTGCAACGTAGGTAAAAGTACCAATGTATAGACTTGCGAGTGTAACGTAGGTAAAGGTACCAATGTACAGACTTCGAAGTTGAACAAGTGGATGTACAGACTTCACTTCGTGCAAACTACAGTGCAGTGTACAGACTTCAGACATGATGCACTGTATGGACTTCAAATGAGGCTGTACAGACTTGGTCCAATGTACAGTGCAATGTATAGACTTTCGTTCAGCAGAGACGTTAAGAGAGACTGTACAGACTTTGACTTCAAAAGAGACACTCTCTATGAGATGGACGATGTATAGACTTCTAGACACTGTAGACTTGAACAGCGTGAGACGTTAACTAAGACGGATGAGAATGTATAGACTTTAATGAAGAATGCACACGATGCAAAGGACTCTGTACACACTTGGCCAATGTACAGACTTAGCAGTAGCATGATGGCGAGTGCTATACAAACTTCGTGTGCAATGGCCAACAATGTGCAGACTTGGCCCAACTAAGAACCGATGGATGTATAGACTTTACGAGCACAGTCCAATGTATAGACTTTGCGAAGCACATTCCAATGTATAGACTTTGCGAGATGCAGACTGGGCAATGTAGAGACTTGGCTTCGTGCTTGCTACAGGATAATGTCTAGACTTGATGCAACTTCAAAGCACAATGTGCAGACTTTAACAATGTGACGCAATGTACACACTTCATGAGACGATGGATGTACACACTTCAGCTAAGTAAGCTACAGTGAATGTATGGACTTTATGTAGACGATGCATGAGACGCGAACTCTGTACAGACTTGGTGTGCCATGCATGAACAGTGCAATGTAACGGATGTTCAGACTTGGAAGCTGATGTGTAGACTTGATGAGATGCAAGGCAACACAGACACTGGCTGTATAGACTTGCGTTCACACAGCAGTGTATGGACTTCGAATGCCTGCCTGCATGCGATGTACAGACTTGAGTTATGCAACTGAAGGCTGTACAGACTTGCTATGAAGGTGAGATGCAACGTGAGACGCTCGAATGTACAGACTTGATGATGGTGTTAAGACACAGCATGAGACGCTATGATCTGGGGGGTCGACCCATCTGGAAGGGGGTCGACCCACTTGTGTCCAGACTGTGCTAGAATGTAATGATGCATGGATGTTTAGCATGTACTGATTTCCACAAGCAGAGTAAAGCAACTGATGTATATGTATATAAGTGCTTTATGCAGCAGATAACATGACTGAACATCAAATGCAATGCTTTAGATCTGATAAACTGACATAATGTGCATGACAAAGAAATGATGTGTGCACACAGTGTATATAATGGAATGTCATTCACAAGCACACATTCACAAATACATGAACACATATGAATGCACTTAACTGAATCAACAAGGTCTTTCATGCACACATGCATATGGTGACTTATAGTGTTTGCTATCATCAAAACCAATCATCAAGACCACAGGGGCACAACAATCTCCCCCTTTTTGATGATGGCAACACTATGAGTCACACTGACTCAAGTCAAAACATTCTCCCCCTTTGACTTCAGCAAAAAGACATTAGTTTGAGAGAGGAAAAATAAGCAGATATGAAATAACTGAAATAACATTTCTCCCTTTAACTACATGAAAGCACATTCTTCCCAAAGAGCAATATGACTCAAATCAATTTCTCACCTTTTGTTTAAAAAATCATGCAGAGGTATGAATGCAGAGATGCAGATGCAGCAAGAAATGCAATACCTCCCCCTAAGAATATGAATGCAGGGTCACAATTGATATGAACTTGATTCAATATGACAAGGAAGCTCCCCCTGAATAGATACCAATTGATATGCATCTGTTGCATTTCTCCCAATTGATGTGGTTGAGAGGGAGACCACAGTGGCATTCAAGGGTAAGTTCAGGTCAATGAACCAAGGACAGTGAGGAGAAGAGTTTCAAACACAAGAAGTTCAAAACAAGATTTTCAAGGAGATATCAATCTCATAAATCCAAAACATAATTTTTCAAAGTCTTCCATTATAAGGGCTTATGAATGAATTTTATTGATCAGCATGGTTTAAACATGATGTATGCAAGGTTTATCAATAAAATTCTGTATTGATATCTAAAACCAAGGTTTAATAAAAATGAACCAAGCCCTCATAATTCTATCTTGATTATCCACCCTTTCTCTTACACAATCAAATTTATTGACTTCTTTCAGAAATACATGCACTAGTATTGAGATCAAGCAATTATGAAGTCATGAGATTTTGTCTAGGGTTATAACAATTTGATTTTTGCATCAATATTCAAATATTACAATTTGTTCAACAAATTTTCATGCTACAAATTTTACGAGCACTCTAGTTCAGTGTACACTTTGTAACTAGAGGATATACCTTGATCAGAGGCCAATATCCCTAAGCACTTAGTGTGACTAACAGTCATGCTTTATATAAACAGAGGTAGCATTTACACATCACTACACACTACAAATCATTTCTTTGATGAGTGCGTTGTATTTCTCAGTGTGCATGCCATTGCTCTGCCTGATTAACAATCATTCTTAAGCAGAGTTAACTATGGCACCTCATGACACAGTCCTTTGGACATGTGTTTCTCAGTGACCAAAGTCATTGCTCTGACTGAAATTAACCCTTTAGACAATTCAGACAAATTCATTTGCTTCAAGTCAATAATAATTTCATGTACTTAACCAATTAAAGCCATGTATTCAATAGTGCAAATTTCAGAAGGTTTTACAAGGCACATCATGAAATAGTTGGTTAAGGTTTATTAAACATGATTCAGATATTTTTAAGAGAATTACAGATAAACTCCATGAATACATTAAACTTAAACCACATGAGTTATTTCAGACATTCATAAAATCGTATAATAGAATATTCCTAGTTCAAGTGTTTTCAGATTTATGATCGAAATAGTCCCATTGAAATCTTCATGAAAGACTGATAGAATTCTGATACCAAATGATAGAAGAGATTTTGAAGCTCAATGTTTTCAGAATATGATCAAGGTTTGTCAACAAAATCAATAAGGAAGGATATGCAATGAATTCTGACAAGTGTATGCATTTGACAACCTACATGCCAAGCATTGACTCCCCCTGACAATATGCATTCAGTCAATCTTTTTGGCATTTTCCATGAAATGTAATGCAATTAACTACATGTATGCAAAGACATGCAAAGACTCAACATTGTTTGCTATGCAAAGACATGCAATTAACTACCCCTGAAAACATGCAATGTTTGTCATGAAAACTGAACATATGTCTTTGTGACTCATGCACATACAGATTGCCCTATCAAAGTAAAATGACCCATGGTACTAGGCGGAGCACTTGGTCTAAAAGACCACCTCACACATAGTAAGAACCTCCAGACATATTTCTCTACCTTTTGGTAGCTTACTATTTATATACCATAGTGGTCAATCATGATAATTCAACATGCAGTCCTATAGGCAATCCAGATTTTCAGTGAGCTATGCAACAGACAGATTTCAAACAACATTCATATGCAGTTCAGGTTTTCAGATATTGCAAGTTTATTCTCATTTCAATGTCTTAAACAGACAATTCAGTATGAGCATTGAGAGACTTGAATATTCATAGTGTTCAAAAGATGACAAATATGCAAGAGCACATCACACCAGATATGCAATGAATTTTATTATGCAAGAGAAGATTCAAACAGAGTTGTGCAGATGACACATGCAGCTATGTATGCTTAACAGATTATGCAAACATCTAAACGAAATATCTCAGATGGCAAGGTTTAAAAACAAGTTTTCAGAACTGACCTGAATAGTGCAATCCTAGGGGTTTCATTCTTGAATGCCTTGGTTTATTGTCCCTCTTTATTCTTCAGCTTCCAAGGCATACCTGTAACACAAAGCTTATTTTGCACAAACAGGTACCCAAGAGGTCTTGGGTCCTGAATTGACAGTGACATTTCTAGTAGGTTTTCTCAACAAGTTTTATGCATGAAGGTCATCAGATTTCATTAAATAGCAATTATTCATTGAATGACCAAAGCCACCACAATAACGACATGAAACAGAATTTTTGTTCTCATTGTACACATTAGCATGATCATGAAATCTATGTGTATGAGAATTAAAGGTTCTGTTATTTGCATGAAGGTTCTGTCCTTTGTTATCATTCGGCCAGCAATTTACAGCTTTGTAGCCAGACTTTTCATATTTAAAATGAGAAGATTGATTTCTTCTCTTAAAAGGTGACCAGCACTCTCTACCCAGATGGCCTGGCTTCCAACAGTTAGAGCATGCAACAGACTTTTTGTTAAAGATAAATTCCGGTTTATCAAAAAAAATTCTATTTGCAGGGAATCTACCAGATTTATAGTTAGACTTCCTTCCCTGAGCATGCCAACATTCAATGGCCCTGTGGCCTTTCTTTCCACATTCAAAGCATGAAATAGAATTTTTTCTACCAGCATTCAACCAACATTCAATGGCCCTGTGGCCTGTCTTTCCACAGTTGAAACATGCAGAATATTTTCTATTTATAGCAAATTTATTCCTATCAACATCATTATGGTTTGCAGGGAATTTAGCATGATGTGAAAAAGATATTTTCTTACCATTTGCAAACCAGCATTGTGCAATGCTGTGTCCTAGTTTGCCACAGTGCAGACATTCAGTTTTCCTTTTCTGAGGTGAAGGATTTTTATCATGAAATCTCCTAGCATTCATATCATCCTTCTCCATCAATTTACAATCATGCATCAAATGACCAAATCTATGACAGTAATGACATATCATTTTCTTTTTAGATGCATGTGAGTGTGTGTGAGGACTGTGATCAACATGCACTGATGTATCCTTTTTATTTATTTTTTGTTTTCCAGTCCTTTTCTGATTTTTATCCTGTTTTTCTATTTTCTTAGCATTGTACTGAGTTGGAGATGGGGTAGAAGGCTTTTCCTGTTCAGAAGATTTAACAAAAATAGTTTTCAGGTTGGTTCCATCAACCTTCCTCATAACTAGATTGTAACCCAGTCCCTCTTTCTTAAAATTAACCTTCGTTCCCAGCATTTTCTGAACAATGGGCTGTTTGTCTTTAGAGGTTGTGGCTACATTTGAAGCATTTACAAATGATGTTATCAACTTGCTCTGAAGCTCTTTCTTGTTGATCTTATTGTAGCCCAGCCCTTCCTTCCTAGGGTTGATTTTTATACCTAGCAGCTTGTCTAGGTTTTTCTACCCATCAACAAACTTTGACAGAGAGTTCCTCAAGTCTTGGATTTCATCTTCTAAAGAGGCAATGTGTAACTCTTAACTGGCAATCTCTTGCTCACTACAATTCATAGCTTCATTCAAAACTTTGTTAGCAGTTTTATATTTCTCAACTTCCTGTTCTAGATTGCTCAGTTTATCAGAATCTTCAATGCAAACAGTTTTTCCTCTTTCTAAGGCTAGAAGTCTCTCAGACATAGTGGAGTTCAGCACTTTTAACTTCTCATTTTATTTAACCAAAGTATCATTTTGAATTAACTCATCAAGAAGAATCTGGTCATCTTGAGATACTTTTGGATTATTTGGAGTTTCATACTCCCTTTGCAAGTTTTCAATGTTTTTCTGCAACTCCATGTTTACAGATTTTATGGCATCAGATTTTTCAATCAGCAATGTGTTCTCCTTTTTAAGTTTCTCTAATTTTTCTTCATTTTCTTTAACAGATTTTCTAAGAGAGTCATTTTCAGATTTTAGCTTGTTTAAATCTGAGTTCACACTTTCAAAATTTTTCAGCAATTTTTCATACTGGTCATGATAGTTAACAAGAGTCTGATTATCATTATTTGAACTGAGTTTCTCTTTGAGTTCAGATATCTCATTTACATGATCTTGATTCTCAATTTTCAGCAACGAAATTTGTTTTTTCAGCATTTGAAAATCAGACATACAAACATCATGAACATTTTTCAATTCAGTACAATTTTTACATGGAGAACTTGAACTATCTAACCCAGTACCCTTCTTTAATTTTTTATATTATTTTCTTAACCTCTCATGTGACTCTAATAATTTAGCACATGCATTCTCCCAATCATCTAGACAAAAATTCTCGAAGAGATTTACCTCCTCATCATCATGTTCTTCTTCTTGATTGCTGCTTTGTCCACTTCCTCGAGCCATCATGCAGCTTGTTTGATTTCCTTTCCCGACTCTCTTCATCATCTCCAATATATCACTTGCAGATCTGCAATCAAGGAAGCATGAATGAAAGGCTTTGTCAGTAGCTGCCTTCATCAGATTCCAAGCCTTCTGATTTTCTGCACACATAGATCGATGCTTATTAGTCCATTTGGACTGATCTTTTGGTAGTCTATGTGGACCATGTGAAATTAGTTTCCACATATCTGGATCAGTAGTCGTAACAAACATATGCAAGTTTTTAAACCAGACATTAAAGTCCGTACCACTAAACATCGGTGGATGAGCCATGAAGACAAATCAACAGGCAATTTTTTTAAAACAATATGTACAAGACAATGATGCACCAAAACGCTAGCAGGATCCTCTGCAGATCGTTGGATCTGTAAGTCAAAACCTTGCTCTGATACCAATTGATAGGATTGGTGCGCTGGATTCAGAGGGGGGGTGAATGAATCCCACCCTTAAAAACTTTTCGCTCAATGAAAACTAGAACACTAACTAGAACAAGATAGACAAACTAGATAACTAATCAGAATCTCTTTTGAACCGAAGAACAAACATCTATCTCGCGCCTGAACAAACGTAATCAACCTACTGCAAGATAGCAATATGAACGCTCAGACAAGCTGTGAAAGGTGGAAGAAGATATGGAGCTAACGCACAAGGAAAACCACTACACATATAATTTTTAGGTGGTTCGGTCCTCCAGACCTACATCCACCCCTTACTCCCAACCAGAGTGAGGCTTCCACTAGCACAAGCTAGAAACTACAGACTCAGTCTGCGAACAGAATGCTGCCACACAGCTTGACCAGGGGAACAGCCTCCCCTCTTCCTCCACACCGGAGGGACACCCCAAGTGACTCCCAGCCACTTGGAAACCAGAGACCGAAGTCTCTATTCCTCCAGACCAGGAGGGGACACACCAGTGACTCCCCGTCACCAGCAAACCAGAGGTCACAGACCTCTCTTCCTCCAGACCAGGAGGGACCCGACCTCTATCCAGAGAATCGGAAGAACAAAGATAACCAAATGAAAAAGGGAAAATAAGAAAGGAAAAATACACAGCGATCAGAAAGCTGTAAAGAAAGATAACATAGATGTGGCTCCCATGGAGCTGACTGACCTGGATTTGATCCACAGTCCAGTAGACAGATCTTCAGTCGAGACTTCTTTCTTCTTCTCCATGAACTCTCACTATCTCTCTTCTCCTTCTCTTTTTCTCTTTCTTTTTCTGACACTCGATCGTGCAGGCTCTCTCTGTCTCTTCTTTTCTCTTCTTCTTTTTCTTCTTCTACTGCTCTCTGCCTCACTTCTTCTTCACTCACAGTCTCGATCAGCCCTCTTCTGTTGATTCATTTCTACAGATGAAGAAACTTCATATATATAGCAGCAACAACAGGTGCTAGGGCGTGAGCTTTCCACTTCTCCCGCCCAATTGATGCTACCACGTGTCAGCATCTCAGCTTCTTGGATCACGTGCCAGGTGTCCACCTCGGGTCACGTGCCCAAACACATTAACCTCGTCCAACAATCTTGTCAGTTAATCAGTCGAAGATAGTATCAGCTGAAGGTAATGTTCAGACTTCATTCCGCAAGCAAGGCAAGCATGGATGGCTGTACAGAGTTGATCGTGTGAGGCAAGACAAGTGTACAGACTTCTTACCACATGCTGTAATATGCATATATGATGCAGTGTATAGACTTGCTGACACATGCTGCAGTATGCATATGATGCAGTGTATAGACTTGAATGAATAGACTTCGATGAGAACAATGCATGAACGTAGTGTATAGACTTGCTGAATGCCTAGCTATCGTGCGGATGTATAGACTTGTGTTATGCAGCCTAAGTATGTACAGACTTGATGAGGTGCTAAGTGACAGAGCTGGCTGTACAGACTCTGAGGAAACACAAGCAGCATTGTATAGACTTGAAAAACGCTAGATGCACGATGTATAGACCTTGCCAAAGGAAATGGTTGTACAGACTTGACCAAGGCAAAGCAATCGAATGTATGGACTTTCACAAGGTATAGACTTGCCAAAGAACTGGACGATGTACAGACTTGAACAAGGGAAAGTCTTTACAGACTTGAAGGTTCACAACGTATACACTTTGGCAAGACAATGGCTGTACATACCTCAACTCGAGCAATGTTTAGACTTGCAGGTGCAACGTAGGTAAAAGTACCAATGTATAGACTTGCGAGTGTAACGTAGGTAAAGGTACCAATGTACAGACTTCGAAGTTGAACAGGTGGATGTACAGACTTCACTTCATGCAAACTACAGTGCAGTGTACAGACTTCAGACATGATGCACTGTATGGACTTCAGATGAGGCTGTACAGACTTGGTCCGATGTACAGTGCAATGTATAGACTTTCGTTCAGCAGAGACGTTAAGAGAGACTGTACAGACTTTGACTTCAAAAGAGACACTCTCTATGAGACGCATAGACTTCTAGACAATGTAGACTTGAACAGCGTGACACATTAACTAAGACGGATGAGAATGTATAGACTTTAATAAAGAATGCACACGATGCAAAGGACTCTGTACACACTTGGCCAATGTACAGACTTAGCAGTAGCATGATGGCGAGTGCTGTACAAACTTCGTGTGCAATGGCCAACAATGTGCAGACTTGGCCCAACTAAGAACCGATGGATGTATAGACTTTACGAGCACGGTCCAATGTATAGACTTTGCGAAGCACAGTCCAATGTATAGACTTTGCGAGATGCAGACTGGGCAATGTACAGACTTGGCTTCGTGCTTGCTACAGGACAATGTCTAGACTTGATGCAACTTCAAAGCACAATGTGCAGACTTTCACAATGTGACGCAATGTACACACTTCATGAGACGATGGATGTACACACTTCAGCTAAGCAAGCTACAGTGAATGTCTGGACTTTATGTAGACGATGCATGAGACGCAAACTCTGTACAGACTTGGTGTGCCGTGCATGAACAGTGCAATGTAACGGCTTGCGTGAATGCAACAGCGATGTTCAGACTTGGAAGTCGATGTGTAGACTTGATGAGATGCAAGGCAACACAGACACTGGCTATATAGACTTGCGTTCACACAGCAGTGTATGGACTTCGAATGCCTGCCTGCATGCGATGTACAGACTTGAGTTATGCAACTGAAGGTTGTACAGACTTGCTATGAAGGTGAGATGCAACGTGAGACGCTCAAATGTACAGACTTGCTGATTGTGTTAAGACACAGCATGAGATGCTATGATCTGGGGGGTCGACCCATCTGGAAGGGGGGTCGACCCACTTGTGTCCAGACTGTGCTAGAATGTAATGATGCATGGATGTTTAGCCTATATTGATTTCCACAAGCAGAGTAAAGCAACTGATGTATATGTATATAAGTGCTTTATGCAGCAGATAACATGACTGAACATCAAATGCAATACTTTAGATCTGATAAACTGACATAATGTGCATGACAAAGAAATGATGTTTGCACACAGTGTATATAATGGAATGTCATTCACAAGCACACATTCACAAATACATGAACACATATGAATGCACTTAACTGAATCAACAAGGTCTTTCATACACACATGCATATGGTGACTTATAGTGTTTGCTATCATCAAAACCTGTTGCGCCCCTGGCCCCTGTGGCTTGTGGTTTTGATGATTGGCTTTAGGGGTTTATGATGATTGGTTTTAATGAGAGTTAATCACTGTGAGTCACCATGATTTTATTCAGTCATTCTTATATTCAGTCTGTCATTCAAATGTTCATTCAGTCTTTCATAGGTTTAGTCAGTTTATCTGCTTACACTGTGAGTCATTGCATTTGAAGTTCAGACTGATTATCTGCTGCATAAAGCATTGATATGCATTAATAGAATCTGCACATTTGCATCAGGCAGCAAGTGTGTACAAGGCCCTGTGTAGGCTCGACAAGTCCATACACTGGTTGCACATTGCACAGCTGCAGGCACTTATAAGTCTACACATCGTGTAGCTCGCTGGCATAGTCTGTACACTCATCTGTTTGCATGTGTCACCAAGTCCACACATTGCATCATGTGTTTCTTCATAAAAGTCAATACATTGGCATGCTGCATCTCTTGAAGTATGTACATCCTCTTCAAGCATTTCAAAGTCTATACCTCGCTTGGAGTTCCTTCAAGTCTATACATTGCTGAGCGTCTCACTGACTGTCTCATGCAAGTCTATACACTCCATGATCTTCCAAGTATGTTCATCCACAGTGTATCTTCAAAGTCTGAACACTGTCTCACTCCGTCAAAGTCCATACATTTGTTTTCTCTTCAAAGTCAGTACATTGGCGTTGGGCATCAAAGTATATACATCGCCTTCGAGGCATCAAGCCTATACACTGGACAGTGCTCATAAAGTCTGTACAGCATTTCTTGTTGTTCACACCTTTTAAAGTCTGTACATCGGCTTCGCATCAACAAGTCTGTACATTGGCTTCAACTCTCCAAGTCTGTACAGCCACACTTAATGGGTAAAGTCTATACATTCTTCAGCTGGAACTGTGCAAGCCTGTACATCGTTATTTGCCAAAGTTTGTACATTGGCATCTGTTCCTACGTTGCACTTCCAAGTCTGCACATTGGGTTCTTTACCTACGTTCATCTTTGAAGTCTGAACATTGGAAGTTTTACCTACGTTGCACTTCGAAGTCTATACACTCAACTCCTTCACACTTCAACAAAGTCTGTACTGCGTGAAGTCTAAACATTATTTTCAGGGCTTGTCTTCGTGTCGTTTTGTTCCATTGCATGCAGAACATTGCAGCACCTCGTGTTGCTTTCTGTGCCACCTCGTGTCGTTTCTTCAGTTTTTAGTTGCTCATCTCGAGTCATCCTTTTATTTTTGCTCTTGTGTTCTCGTGTCATTTACTGTAGTTACTCGTGTCATTTTTCCTGGTTTCTTTGTTTTATCACGTGTCATTTCACCTCGTGCCGTTCTCTTTGCTGTTTGTTATGTCGTGTTGTTTTTGTATTCGTGTCTTCGTGTTGCTTCTGTATTAGTGTCTCATCAAGTCCATACACTGGCCTTGAGCTGAAGTCTATGGCTGAGCAAGTCCATACATTGGCTGCTGTTCTTCAGAGTCTGTACATCGCAGTGAGTTGAAGGTTGCCTAAGTCTATATAGCCGTTGGCTTCTTATGTGAAGTCCATACTTTGAGTAAAGTATATACAGCCATTGCTAGAGTCGCCTTACACGACCAAGTCTGTACAGAGTTTGCATGTGCATCTCATGAAGTTTACACATTGTTCATCACCTGTCTTGTTCACTGCGTCGACGCTGACACTGGATGCGTTGACGCCTTGGGCTGATATCCAAAGGTGTCTTGATCAACATCAAGTCTGTACAGCATGAAGTTTGTACATTGGCTTTTGTCTCGAACAGAAGGCCTTAGTCTACACAATGCACTCTTCTGCAAGTATATACACTGAGCACGCATGAAGACTTCTAAGTGTATACACTCCCTCACTCTGTACACACTTGCTATATTGATTTCTGAAGTCTATACAATGCTTTGCATTCACAGAGTCTGTACAGGGTGTTCAGACCTAAACTGATAACTTATCCGATGCTATGTCTGACAGGGATTCTTACCGAGATTGATGACCTGGCTCGTGATCCCAGGAGAACGAGGTATGCAGATGCTGACACGTGGATGAAGCTACCTCGGATCTGGCGAATTCCTTGGGCGGGAAAACGTGGAAGCCACGCGCCCAGGAGCTGCTACTGCTACTGCTATATATACGAGCCTTCTTCCACTAAAGAAGGTGGATCGATAGAAAAGGAGAAAAAGTATATACATCAAGTCTGAGAGTAGCAGAGAGTATTTGATCCAGTGAGAAGAGAAGAAGAAGAAAAAGAGGAGTGGCAGAGTGAGAGAAGAAGCAGAAGTAAAAAGAGAAAGAGAGAGAGCTCGCGAGTGAGAGAAGGAAGCAGAGAAGAAAAAGGAAGAGAAAGAAGAAGCTTCATCTGAAGATTAGTTCCTACTGGACCGTGGATCAGATCTAGGCCAGTCAGCTCTGTTGAGAGCCACATCTGTGTTTTCATCTTTTACAGCTTTCTGATTGCTGTGTTATTTTCGTTTATTGTTTTCCTTTGTTTTTTGATTACCTTTGTACTTCCGATCCTCTGGACTGGGGATCGGGTTCCTCCTGTGGATTCAGGAGAAGGGAGACTTGTCTCCGGTTCTGGGCTTGTGGGTTGCAAGTCCAGGGGTCCCTCCGGTTGGAGGAAGAGAGGTCTTCGACCTCTAGTTTGCTGGTGACTGGAAGTCATTGGTTGGTTCCCTCCGGTTTGGAGGAAGGGAGGATTGGTCCTCCGGTTCTGGTCTTGTGGTTTGCAAGACTAGGTGGTCCCTCCGGTTGGGAGGAAGAGGGGAGGCTGTTCCCCTAGTCAAGCTGTGTGGCAGCAACTGTTTGCAGATTGAGTCTGCGTTCTAGCATGTGCTAGTGGAAGCCTCACTCTGGTTGGGAGTGAGGGGTGGATGTAGGTCTGTGGACCGAACCACCTAAAAATCTATTGTGCAGTGGTTTGATTGTTTGCTTTGCTTCCTCTAGATGCTTGAATAGGCACGCTCCAAGTGTTTGTATTTGAGTTGAATCGAATTGGTTCTATTCTGTGTCTATCTCTAGCATCCTAGTTTTTATTTGGCCATTATACATAGAAGGATACATTCACCCCCCTCTGTATCCGGGCCTAGCACCCTACAAAACCAATCATCAAGACCACAGGGGCACAACAATACCCCTCTATTACCTCAGTCGGAAGCTAATCGGTGTCGAGTACCCCTACTCCCCTGTGGAGAAGGTTTGTTTGGCATTGGTGTTCACAGTTAAGAAGCTGCGGCATTACCTCGTATGCCATCGAGTCGAGCTTATATCCAAGCATGACCCTCTGAAGTATCTCCTTCGACAACCCATCCTCTCAGGCAAACTGGGAAGGTGGACTCTCTTGTTGATGGAGTACGACATTACTTATGTCCCCAGGAAAGCAATCAAGGGACAGGGTATGGCTGAATTCTTTGCAGCCCATCTAGTACCAGACGACTCACCCTTCAGCTCGGAGCTCCCGGACGAGGAGTCCCTTGCTACTCAATCACAACAACTGGTTAGACAGAGCGGAGATGTCTTGCATTACTGGCAACAGAATGCTCTCACAACTAGCGTGCCTTGCTGGGAGCTCTACTTCGATGGCGCTTCCCGAGGGATCACCCGGAGCAACCAGGATCCAGCCACCACGGCAGGTGCCAACATAGTCTTCCTAACTCCTCAGGGCGGAGTTTTGTACAACTCTTGTGCCCTCATGAAGTCCCTGAACAATAATGAAGCTGAGTATGAAGCTCTACTCATTGGACTCCATATGGCTCTCCATATGGGTATTAAATGTCTCAAAGCCTACGAGGACTCCCAGCTAATAGTCCGACAGGTCCTCGGCGTCTATGACGTGCGGAAGCCAGATTTGGTTCCGTACCATACCGCCATCACTAGATTAACCCAGAAGTTCTATTTCTTCGAAATAGATCATATCCCCAGAAGTAGCAATACTCAGGCGAACGCCCTGGCAAAATTGGTTGCGGCCATCTAGCTCCCACCCGAGGGCAAGGTCGACATCATCATCAAACACAGAAGGCTGATGCCGAGCTCACTCGAAGGCAACACTGGTCTCACCATTTACGAGGTCCACGACCGAGACCAGAACATGCCTCCAGAAGAGGATGATTAGCGTGCGCCCATCATCAAATTCAAGAAAGGGTGGCTTTCCCCTGACCAAGCTCAAAGGGTCCAGCTACTCCACCGAGCAACCTCTTACGAGTTGATTAGCGACTCCCTGTACCGACTCATCCACGAGAAGGACAAGCATTTCTCCTGAGATGTGTCTCTCTCGCGGAGGCTCAAGCCGTCATGCAGGAGGTCCACTCCGGGTTGTGCGACGCGCACCAGGCCGGAGATCGAATGAAGCACAACATCAAGCTCAAAGGTTTCTACTAGCCAACCATGTACGTGGATTGCACCCAGTATGCCCGTACATGCCATCAATGCCAAGCCTTTGGTCTAGTACCCAGAAGACCTCCTAATCCATTGCGTCCTACAGCCCCCACCTGGACATTCGTCGAGTGGGGCATGGACATTGTGGGGCCTTTCCCGCCATCTTCCAAGGGCCATAAATACATCTTGGCCGCCACTGATTATTTCTCCCACTGGGTGGAGGCTGTTCCTTTGCAAGAAGTCACCAGCAAAATCATTGCCAAATTCGCCCGGCACAACATCATATACCGATTTGGTACTCCCAGTCGCATAGCGTCTGACAATGGGACACCATTCAAGAATAAGGCCATATACCAGCTAGCGGCCAAATTCCACATCGACTGGAGAACCTCTTCGGTCTATAACCCCCAGGCTAATGGCTTAGCGGAAGCCTTCAATAAGACCCTCTGCAAGCTCTTGGCTAAGATGGTTAGCCACCGAAAACACGATTGGGGTGAGAAGGTCTTCGAAGCATTATGGGCCTATCGGACGGTCTACAAAACCCCTACGGTGTGCTCACCGTTCTCCCTTGCTTACGGGACAGAAGCCATTATCCCCATCGAAATCCAGTTAGCTTCTTACCGTGTGGCGGTCCACTCTGGCCAGGACGGCCCTGACAAAAGTGAGTACAAGAGAAGGCTAGAAGAGCTCGCCGATCTAGAAGGCAAGCGGCTCGAAGCCTACAAACACCTGCAAATATACCAGGCCCGCATGGCCCGGGGCTATCATAAGCTCGTCAAGCAGTGAGCTTTCAAGCAAGGCGACCTTGTCATGATCAAGGAAAAGGAAGCCATGGCAGGGCACTCCAGTGGAAAATTACAGCCGAATTGGCGAGGTCCGTATATTATCCAGAATGTCTATGAGGCCGGGGCCTACACGGTTGTCGACCATAAAGGTCATAGGCCGTTCCCGCCTCTCAACGGCAAACATATGAAGCTATATTATGCACCGGAACATGAGTTCGCGCATCAGCCAGACTAAGGCGCACGTCCCAGCTGCTGCCAGTGAGACCGATGCTTCCCCGTGAAGGATCTAACTGGCCAGTCCTTCCGGTCGTCAATTCCCAATCAACCAGCCAGCCCAGCTCCCCGGAACCGCCGCCAGGCATCCTCGGGGACTAATCCCCTACCTTCATTCCCGTCACCACGAGAGTGCGAGCACTTCTGCACCAGCACCAGTCTAGCCGTCAGGCTCCCAAGTAAGTCAAAAAAAAACAACAAAAAAATAGGGTTAAAAATAGAGATGCCCCGACAGACCCAGTCATCCTCATCACAAGAGGGCGATTGGGGGCAAAAAGGTCAGTAACCCATCTAAGGTGGAAACCCTAAAGGGCACATCAGGCAAAATTGGGAAATCCCTCGACGTGAAAACCCGCAAGGGCGTGTCGGAAAAAGCTAAAGGGGGTCGGCTCTAGTGAAAACCCGAAAGGGCTGTAGAGCCGATAACGAGAAAAAATTCCTCTCCCCACCAGTCAGAACAGCCTTCCACCCACTCCTCGGTGAGCCGTTAGCCTCACCAAGAGCTAGTCTTCAATCAACTTACACTGCTAGAGCACGAGCCCTATAATTCCCAGTTGGCCCTGCACTACCCCCACTCAGTTCGGCCAACCTTAGGCCCTTGCTTCGACACCACAGGTCAACCGGTCCCTGTGATAGTCAAGCTCCCAGTCACCATCCCAGTAGACCTATGTCCAAGTACATCCCTAGACACTTGTCATTCTATGTCACTACATCCTACATCCCCTGCAAATCCAGAGCCTTCAAGTTTCATCATAATCCAGTTCTCTCCTACAATCCCTGATCCACCAGCCATAACTCCAGTCGTATCTTGCCATGACTAAGTGGCCCTTCGCCACCATGGCACGTGAATGTATAAAAACACTTATTAATGGCGGAACAATATCCGACCAACCACACCTTCCAGTTTCAAGTTACGTCCCCTGACGGCAACATGCTACGGACGACAGTCTCAAAAAAAAGTATAAAAAAATTTTTGGGGTTAAAAATAGAGATATCCCGGTGGCCTCAGTTGATTCCTTCTACAGGATTACTGAGGGCAAGAATTGCCACCAACCCAGCTGAGGTGAAGACCCGAAACGGCGCCTCAGGCAAAATCGGGTAACCCCTCGTGTAAAAACCCGCGAGGGCATATCGAAAAAAGCAAAAGGGGGCCAGCTCTGGCGAAAACCCGCAAGGGCAGTAGGGCGGGTAAAGAGAAAAAAAAACTCTCTTCCTCTCTACTCTTCACTAATGAAAGTCGTCAACCGGGACACCTCGCTGATAGCGACCTTCACATCACTCCACGACAATGGTGGCCACTACACCCCCGAGGGTCGGTCATCGCCAAGTCCAGTTCCAGTACTCGGCTACACACCTCAACGGTTAGCTGACCAGTCCCAGTTTTCAGCTACAATGCCTTTATAGGCCAGCCGGCCAGTTCTAGCCCTCAGCTCCAGCTCCAGTCTCCACTTCCAGTTTCCGGCTACAACACCTTCACAGGCTAGCCGCCAGCTTCCAACTCCAGTCTCCGGCTACAACGCCTTCATAGGCTAGCCGCCAGCTTCCAACTCCAGTCTCCAGCTACAACGGCTTCACAGGCTAGCTTCCAGCTTCCAACCCCAGTCTTCGGCTACAATGCCTTCATAGGCCAGCCGCCAACTTCCAACTCCAGCCCTTCGGCTACAACGCCTTCACAGGCTAGCCGCCAGCTTCCAACCCTAGTCTTTGGCTACAACACCTTCACAGGCCAGCCGCTAGCTTCCAACTCCAGCCCTTCGGCTACAATGCCTTCACAGGCCAGCCGCCAGCTTCCAACTCCAGCCCTTCGGCTACAACGCCTTCACAGACTAGCCGCCAGCTTCCAACTCCAGTTTCTGGCTACAACGCCTTCACAGGCTCGCCGCCAGCTTCCAACTCCAGTTTTCGGCTACAACGCCTTCACAGGCTAGCCGCCAGCTTCCAACCCCAGTCTCCGACTACAACACCTTCATAGGCCAGCCACCAGCTTCCAACTACAGTTTCCTGGTACAACGCCTTCACAGGCCGGCCGCCAGCTCCCAGCCCTAGTTTCGGCAACAATCCCTTCACAGGTCGGCCAACCAGTCCCAGCCCCCAATCTTGGCCTTCGGCTGTGGTACCTTTTGAGGCCATTCGGCGAACCCAGCCCCAATTTCCCAAGTCGAGAAGAGCTACATTACTGGCTAGCGACATACAAACACCCAATACCCAGACGTCAACCTACAACCGATGCGTTCCAGAGTCAGTTCTTGACTCTAACCCAGTAGGCCGCCACGTCCTGACGGGCCTACGTCGACCCTGCAATAGGGCTTTTCCCCTACTCCCCAGTAACCAGCATTCAGCTCCCAGTATTCGAAATCCAGTTATACCCTTCCCCTTATCCAGTCTTTTATTCCAATGTCTGGAAGTCGGGTAAAACCCAGTCCCCTACCCTGTACACCAGTACATGTTAAAACAATCAAGCACGACCAACAGTAAGTGGTCGCCATCCCCTGTGTCCAACCCTGTCCCTAGACTGGGAAGAAGAACAACTCAGCAAACAACAACACCAAAATCCAGAGTTTATCATTGATACTCTATAAAAGGGAGCCCAAGACATGCCCTTGGGGTAACAAAAGACATATAGTCCGGATAACAAAAAAGAAAGGATAAAGGGAGGTGATACAATCATATCCCAGGCTCTCCCCTCTCTAGTGCCGTCAGGCGAGACTCCGCAGTCGCGAGCTCTGCCTCCAAGGTTGACGCGAGCTGAACACTAGCCTTGGCCCCAGCTTCGGCAGTCCGCAACTCAACCCTAGCAAGCTCTACGGCTTGCCGCTGCTCCTCCAAGGCCTTCTACAAGGCCTCAGCCCTGCTCTCCGCCTCGCTCAGGTGCGTAGCGTGATCCCTAGCAAGTGACATGGCGCATCAGCGCGCATCGTCTGCTCGGCAGCCGCTAGCGCTAGCCGAGCCTGATGCTCCTACACCTCTCGAACGGTCTCCAGCCGCCGAGCCCTCTGCTCCTGAGCCTCCAGGAGCCGCAGGTACTCCACCCATATGCCGGCCAAGCCAAACATCCAAACTCGCGCGGGAAGCCAAGGTCATGGTAGCCCTGGGTGCAGTCCCTTAGTTGCTGCCGTAGCTCCTCCGGATGAGGCAGGGGGTCACCTCCTAGGTACCCTCGGGCTCGCTGGAGCAAGGCCGCACCCACGCTGACGTCCAACAGCAGTTCTGGTGGTGAAACAGACATAGGCCACTCGATCCCCAGCTCCAGGGAAGAGTGGCCCATCTCAACCAACACACCGAAAGGACCTGCACAATCCCATCAAACAATAAGCAACATTCAGGACTTCCCTGTGACAAGATAAGCTAAAAAACCTGAGAAAGGTCCTAACTCTCACCTGGCTAAGCTCCCGACGCGCCTGCCACATCCCCGCTCAGGGTCGGTGAGGGTAACCCCAGTGGAGGGGTGATCCCCCTCTGCCGCAAAACCTATCAACAAACATAGCATTATACAATGCCTCAGTTCTATACCCAAAAACTACAAAAGCAAAAGGGAGGGACGCATGCTAGAAAGAAGATAGCCTTACCTGAAGCCCCAAAGGGGGTCAATAATAAGGGCACTAACTGCTCCGGTCTCAGCGCCAGCACGCGGGCCGCTTTCGTGACGGCCTCCCGAATGTCCCTTAGAGTGCGGGCACACTCGATCTGGGACGCGAACTCCACAAGCTAGGCTGACCCGATCGCGTGACCGATGTGCCGCCTCCAGTCGTCGACCGCCGTGTCGGTAAAGCTCCCGTCGGGGAGCACCCGGTCCAACGAACCTCTGCTCCGGAAGCCGCAGTCGGCCAGGAACTGGGTCCACCAGGTCCTAGGTGCCCTCGGTCGAGGCACCTCCACCCCTGTTGCTGCCGCCACTGTTACCACCTATTTCAGGGGCTTCAGTGCCCCTCCGTTGCCTCGGCTCCCAGACGACGAGCCCCGACTTCTCCGAGGCCACTGCTCTACAAGTCACTTGACCTCTCGACGGATATGAGCAACTCGGGTCCTCAGGTACCCCTCATCCAGTGTAATCAGAGGCAGATCCTCCCTCAGCAAGTGACTCTCCTCCGCCTTCCTGATCGCGGAGGCCTTCTGTCGGTATAGGTGGTTGTGCTCGAACCACCACCTGGCGTAATGTACGTCGAATCACCCTCAACATCCTTGTCCCGACATCGGGAGTCGCTCGAGCTCCCAGTGACAGTAAAAGTTCCACCATGCTACTGCAAGTAGGTGGGTATCCTTGCCCCTGTACTGCCTGCCTGTCAAAGGAAACTCTCGGTTCGACGAGATCCCCTGGTCATATCTGAAGTTCCTTGCAAACCGATGCGGGTAGTACGGCTCCAAGGAACTCGTCGCTGACCGCTGCAACGCCAACACTGCTTACTGGGTGCTCAGTACCCACTCAGTCCGCGGCCCTGCATCTACCGCCCCTGACCGGGGTGGGCGCTGATCGCCCCTCCATCTAAAGCCCCCAAGAAAAGACTGGAGTCCCTCACAGCGCTATCAAAAGGCAGTCCCTCCTCGCCCCGGGCGGGCAGGTAGCAAAGAGCTCTCCTGGCTCCCTCCAACTGTGCCTCTGCATCCCCGTCAGGCTGCCCAGTGAAGCTAAACAAAGGTGGTGCCGTCGAGTTCACCACGGTCCCTCGTGTCACCAGTCCCGGAAACAGTAGCCCGGCCCACACACTGAGGTAGTGGGTCGGAGGAAGGATGCTCTTCTCTCTCGAGTCGGGTGCGCCGCAAGAACTCCCAGTCCTTGATATATGTCTGCAAGTGCAGCAGGAGCTAGGGCCAACTGTCTCCCCTCCACCAACAAACAGGCTAGCCACAGCAACTCAGCCCTTAACAGACCATCCTCTCCGTGCGGGACAACAAATGTCGCTAACCAGTAAGCCAAGTAGGCGGCAAGATGTGTCACGTCCGGTAAGCCGTGGGGATTCCACCCCTTCTATGGAGCATATATGTATCAGGAGTACGTCCGAAACTGTAGCTCCACTTCGGTATATTCCTCCTACGGAATCTGATCCCTAGCGATTTCCTGATAGAAGTAGAAGGGTCCGTTGTAGAAGTGGCGGACCCACACATTTAGCGGCACCCTGGGAGTCTGGGTAGCTCTGTCTCTCTCGGCTAGGGCCAGGTCCCTCCAGGTCTTCAGAAGATACCAGTAGCTGTAAGGTACCCGGTATCGCCACTGTCCGCCAGTATGGCTACGGTGGAAGTCATCCAGTACCACCTCATCATACCCTTCGCCAATGATCGGCAACCCAGAAATCCGGAACAGAGACCACAAGTCAAGGGTGGTCTCTCCCTCTACTGTCGCCACCATGTTCCATCTGCGATTGAAGCGCTCCAGCAATCCCTGTAGGAGTCCGGTGTAGCACGGGTATGCGTACAAAGCGGCAGTCACCGCGTACCTGATCCCAGCCTGATCCAGCAGCACCCGGTAGTGGTGAACAATCCCCATCAGCCACTCAGTGGCACCCTAACGGTAGTAGTGTGACAAGATCACTGCCCAGTGGCTGTACCAATTGATGACGGTCTGCCGCATAACTCCATCCAGGATGATGTGGTCGTCATAGCCTTCCCCAGCATACTGCGAGCCCGCTGGCTCCAGCACCAACCCAGCGGTCCCCTCTGTCTCTGTGCCGTGGTGACCGTGCAAGTCCCAAGAAGTAGGGCCCAGCGGCCCCACTCTGACACCAGACTGCTCCGCTCTACCAAAGAACCCCAGGCACTCAACATTGGGGAACTGACGCTGCCTCCAGTAATCCTCATAAAAGCTCGGGTAACTATAGAATGCCACACCATGCAGGCTGTCCCTGCCAATCAAGATAGCCCGCTCAAGCCGACGACGGGCTCCCGGAATCTCGGTGTCACCCTCCTCCATGCCAGGAGGGACGTAGCTTCTGATAAACTCGAATAGATGGCGATCCAGGGGGAAATCCAATGGATAACCTCCGCTCCGGTCATAGGTATACAGACCGCCTGCCCCCGAAATCTGGGCCACCTCTACGGTCCCAACTCCAGCTGCCCTCTCCCCAAAGGTGCCCTCAGCCACTGGTGTATGCCCCGAATCCAGCCGTTCCACACTAGCCACAATAACCATCGGTGGACCTAGAGGAGGCATCGGCCGCTCAGTCCACCGCACTCAGTGGTCCTCCTCCCGAGCCACACGCCTCGGGACCTGCCCATCTCTGCCGAATCGTGCCATAGCTGCAAGACAGGGCACCCAAAAAAAAATAATAATAACAGTCAGAATACCAGAAAATCAACATATACAGCATAGTGAAATAAAGGCACATGAAACGTCAAAATACAACTACAACAGCCCGGAACAGGGGTCTCACGGGCCGTACTCCCTCATCTCCGCCTTCGACGCACGCCCAGTGGGGGGTATTTGTTGTACCCGGACTATTTCCCGGCAAAATAATAAGAAATAAGGGTTTGGGTATTTCCCCGAACACCTTCAAGGCATGGGATATCTAGACCTTTCTACAACCCTGTGGGTCCCTACGAGGGCCCTGACCAGCTTGCCGTGACATGCCGCGACATAAGCAACTGTCCGGGGTCAACCCCGGTCACTCACATACGGGCTTTGCCCGTACCCTACCTGGCCGCCCGGGGCCACCCGGGGGTGCCCCGACGTTAGGCCACGCCATGTGGCACCTAGTGAAAGGGCCGAGAGCCCACCCTGAGACACTTCTTTCAACCCTCCAAGGTCAAAGGGAGACCTAACTAAGTTAACCACAGACTTTGGAGGCCTACCATGCACATATACGGCTCGCACGGGTGTTCGGCATTCTATCGGACACCTTGTGGGCGCGTGTATTTCAGCCTGCCTATAGCAAACCATGGGCTGCCTCGTGGTTCCAGCACATCAATTGGGTCCTACAACGACCCCCCAGCAAGTTAGGGTCAACCCCGACACTCAGACACGTGGCAACAAGTCACTTAACTCTAGCACTCGGGCCAACCCGAGGCTACCCTGCCAACCTGCCGTGCAACATGGCACGTAGCTTGAGGAATGACTCACATCCCTGAGATGCTTCCCCTTAGCTCCCACGAGCCCCCATCTTCAACCCAAGGCCCACCTTGCGTCTCCTCGGCCAGCTCCCAAGCCGTTCGGCAATCCGGGGTGTGTCGGGTATTTACCCAAACACCTTGCGAGCGGCCATGACCACTCGAAGAACAACGGCCCCCACGGGCCCATCCCAATGTCCCAGAGCTTAATTTCCTTCAAAGGACACTTGCAAAAGACACAAGGAGACCCCGGAGCCATCCCTAGGGGTCACGACCGGCCCCAGGGCCAGTTCACCCTGGGGCGCGGCCACTCACCCCCGGGGAAGGTGAACTCCCCGAGGGTCGCGCCCTCTCTCCAGCCCGGTGGTCCCAACACCCCACTCAGCCCCAGTTCGTCCAGTTTGCGGTCCTACGACGCGGTTCATGTGCCGTACCAGTTCGTGAAGTCGACACGTGGGCGCAGGAGCACAAAGCGACAGCACGGGGGAATTCCTCAAGTTCGACGCGCTCGCAAGCTTCCACGTATCCTCCCAGCCAGTTGCCCTCGAAAAAGACCAAAAAAATGGATTTTATAGTGGGGACCACCCCCTCTCTCACCCACAGCCCAGTCCGCCAAAACCCCTCCCCCCCCCCCCCCCCCCGAGGTGGGGTTTAGGCGGACCAGCCTGGACCCCCAGGCTGGTCCACGTAAACCCCTCCCATTCAATAATAAAAATACTTCTAAAAAATTTAAAAAGCCCAAAATCGGCCCACCTAAACCCCCCGAGGTGGGGTTTAGGCGGACTAGCCTCACCCCTTGAGGCTGGTCCGCCTAAACCCTTCCAGTCCATTTTTTTTACAAAAAACACCCTCCGTGGAGGGGTTTACGCAGACCAGACCAGCCTATTGGGCTGGTCCGCCTAAACCCCACCCAGAGGAGGGGTTTATGCGGCCCAGCTCAACCCTATGAGCTGGTCCATGTAAACCCTTACTATTCACTCGAGTTTATGCGGGCTAGCTTGACCCTATCAACCTAGCCCTCCTAAACCCATTCTAACCCTTTCAACTTCTGTATAAAAACCCCTTAGAAGCTCAAGGGGTAAAAAGAGAGAAGAAAGACAAGAAGACATCTGGCCTTCAAGCTTCATGCCCCTCTAGGCAACGAGCTAAGGAGAATTGTGTGTGGGTGACTTTTTCATCGGCTTAGTACGTCGGGGGTATGTCGTTTGCACTCCCCTCACACCGTATTTAGCCGTAACACACAAGTCGACACCCACCATGTGCGAGACGTTATGATAAGGGCGAACGTCCCCTCATGCCGGGATTCCCCCTCACGTGCCCGTCGGTTGCAACCACACGCGTACCATGACATCACGCTCCCTCGCAGTCACGAGGCCATGTTTGACCGCTCTACTCGAGTCATGATCGGCCCTTGCCCAAACACTGGATCGATGCATCCCTCCAGTCATCCAGTCATAAGCCCCCTGTTCGGCGTCGCCACCATGGCCCACGCCACAGGAGAGGCCCTCTATAAAACACACGTGTGTTCCTCTGTCATGCATTGACCCGGGGACCGATCATCACATCAGAATTATCCCGTGGCGTGCACCAGTTATACCCCAGGCCACTATGGCCTACCTATAAAGACATGCATATTTCAAAAATTACACCGCCAATTGGATGAATGCTCTCGCATCCACATTCGGGCCCCCAGCTTTCTACCTACACCACTCGGCATCCGTGCCTAACATCCTAACCCCAGTAAACACCCCCCAGTCGAAAGCGCACCAACAGCTACAGAATGCTCTTGGCCCTCTACCCATGGCTTCAGACATATACACAGACTTTTCTTCCGCTCAGAGCGAAGGTGTTCGGATTCAATCCGATGCAAATAAACACCGATTGCTTGCGATCGGTGGGGAAAGATGTCCAGTACAGGATTCCCACAATCGCCTACGCACTCGCACCCGTGGAACCCCTTCTCTCCACGTGTCACCTGATCGCCCGGGCCCACGTGCCGCACCTTGGTGGCGCTTCCCCGGTTAGCCCATGGTTCCATGGGTGATTATCGAGAAATCAACTTGCACGCCCGCACCCTGTCTGGTTAATTCATACCCTAACATTTCCATGCCATTCGACCCTTTTCGACTTTTCGTAAAAGGAGAGTGCCCGATACCGCTGTGAGAGGCATGCAACCGTAAGGAGGATACCCGAGATATATCAAACTCCTGTGTCTTCCTTCTCCGTTGTGTCCCTTCCTTCACCTCGGTCATTCGGCATATATATATATATATATATATATATATATATATATATACGCGTGCAACAACCACACATCTATCTAACTTAGATTAGCATATAGTTTGGATTTTATCGTTGTTTACAGTAGACAGGAAAAAACGGTCTTCCTGAGACCGCTAAGCCCTATTAAGCAGTCCTACGATAGACCGCTAGCGCCCATAAACGGTCCTCCCGAGACCGCTTTTATTTTCTGAGTTCTGTATTTGTTATCCCAAAACATAATACAGACCAACCCTAATTATCATATGATAAGCCTAGCTAAGTAGTTCTTACTCCTATTTTAAGTACTGTATTTATACACTTGGTTACATTAATTGTTCATCATAGTAGATTTCATGTTCTTTATGCACTTTTGACTTATTTTAAACTTATGTTACTTTCATGCCAAAACCTATACTCTTATATTAATGATCATAATTTCATAAGATTCATGGACTTTGTAGTGATGTTTTGATCAATGTCTTTCACGACCACACTCTCACCTTGAGTCTTTTCTTAAGTACATGGCACGTCTTCCAGTATGATGTCATTAGATACACTTTACACATTAAGCACACAATCTTGTAATTGGGATCCTCTCCGTTGGATATTCCTTCCACCAGACTAGGTGATCTTGTTTCAAGGCCTCCATAAGACTACGCGAGCCTGGGATTCTCACTAGGACGCCGTGCTGGTTGTACCCTCAAAACCTAATTGTCTAGAAAGCACTTTACTGGTGTTTTGTGTTCTGTATCTTAGCGGCCCTATAGACGACCACCAGAGGTACCTAGCGGCCATTTACCTGACCGCCAAGGATGCCTAGCTGCCCTGCCTTGATCGCATGGTTCCAATTCAGTTGTTTCATCGACACTATTTCTAAACGGTCCAGTCATGACCGCATAGATCCACATACGGTCTAGTAAACGACCGCTATTTCCATAAACGGCCCCGATATGACCGTTTGATGTCTAAGTCTTGCCAAGTTTGATCAAGGGTTGATTTTCCTATGATCCTAGATGGTCTATGATTATCTAGAACCTCACACTTTGTTTCAAAAGCTCTCTAATGAATTATGCAATTTAAAGAATATGACGTTATGCTGTCGAATTTTCTCCATGACATAACCTTGTTCTAAATCAAATATTTGAACTCTCATATTCTGAATTGAAGCATTCTTACCTTGATATTTGTTATCATGGAACCATAGTTTGAACTTGTTACGTTATTGGCCATATTTATATTTCTCGTGGAAGTAGCTTGATTTATAACTTGAAGATGCAAGAGCGGGCACAGACAGTGTCCAAGGGTTCCACTCTAGTCCTGTTGGCACCTAAAATATGATCGTCGGCAACCAAGCCATAAGGACGAATGACCTGGCCCACCGAAGTACGGGAGCCGATGAAGATCAACATATTGAAGACTTCTCAAAGCTGCCAGAGACTCGAGTCACTCCGTATGGATACGGGGACTTCACCTCAGGAGAGCCGAGACGAATCCAACAACCAACCGGCGGTGCGACCAAGCCTGCCCAATGAATCGGCATCGACTTTGTCGTGCTGCATCCACTACACCCGTTGTCCGACCAAGGTCGACGGTCTACCCGGTGGCTACCCACCTCATGAAAGGCTCTCCCGAGGATAAAGGAGTCCCCCCGGCTTCCCGAAACGGAGAACCGAAAGCTCTGACGGCGGAAGATCCCGATCATCCGGCATGGGCACGGCTTCCCGTCAAGATGGGCCCACTAGTGGGCGAATGATCGCCCGGCTCAGGCGTAAATATCTCCCGGCTATCTAACCTCCCAGAAAGCTCTGAGTACGAGCCAGGCCGGACCAACAGCATGGAGCATAGAGCCGAGGGCCGTGCCGGTAGAAAGCCCGTACGATCGAGATAAAGCTATCCAGAACCTCGAGAATGGCCGTACGCCAATCTAGGAGCTTCGACAGATCATATCGTCGAAGTCTTAGTGGGCAGTGGCAGGGTACATGTTCACGATGGCCCCGAGTCCATCGACCGGCTTAAAAGCGTACAAGGGACATTAGCCCAGCGCGCCTTAAACCGGCACGCCCCTTACCTAATACCTTTATCCCGGCGCGCCCCTTATCTCCTGTCCTTATCCCCGGGGCGCCCCTGCCTTCTGCCCTTTCCCCGGCGCGCCAGTTACCCTATCGAATGGCACCTTAAACCGGCGCGATAAGTTGATGAAGACTTCCCCGGCGCGCCAAAAGCTCACGCCGGATGAAGAGCCTCCAACCTGCTATATATAGGGGCGAGGTTCGAAGAAGAAAAGGAGGACACGAAGGAGAGGCCGGGAAGAAAGAAAAAAAAAGGGGGAGAGAGCTTTCCGAGGGAAAAGGAGTTCTATTCCAGTGTTCTTCGGCGGCCGCCTTCCCCTGTTCCGATCGAAGCCTTCCGGAGCCGGAGAAGAAGGAGGGGGCCGATACTCTGTTTTTTTTTAAAGCAGGTGGGCGCCAGTACCTGTCTTCCTCGATCTTCCGTAGGTTCTTCTCTCTCGCGGGTTTCCATCCATCATTTGTAAGCAGAGAGGGGAGGGATGGCAATGATATGAGCCGACCCCTCCCCTCCTCTGTGATTTCTTCTCTACTACTGTGTATTCTCCCGTGAATGATGAACGACGACCAAGCAATGATTCTGGCGCCGGGATTCTTAATGTATAAATGAGAGGCCATTCCCGTTTCTAGGATGGCAATATGTATATCAACGTCCGGGCCGCGAGGTCGGATGAATGCTCATAACTTCTATCCTCTTCTCTATCTATGTTGATGTGGTTTTGAGTTCTTTCGTGCATGTCCTTTGGTTCCGGTTTCCTCGAAGTATCGACCTTGCCCCAAAGCACCGAGGGCTACAGAAACGACCCCTCCCCGAGTCATTCTAATCGATCATGTCCGGCTTTGATTTATGGACCTCTGTGTCCCCCTTCATGGACAGAGCTGTGATTATGCGCATGCCTCTTCCTGCTGCTGTATCGAAAGTCTCCCCCCCCCCCCCATTAATTCCTCCCCTTGTGCTATTGACTATCCGCAAGGTGGGAGTCACCGTCGGGATGGCCGGATGCATCCCCCTGAGTGTTGCGTCCTACCTGTTTGAGTCTATGCTTCTACGTTTGACCCGTTTCACCCGGGCCTTTATTCTTCCTCTGAATCATGGTCGTTCGAACCAGTCCGAGATTCTCTCATCCTGCTTTAACCACCCGGGGAGGGGGATATTCCCCCATGGCTTCACGGAATTACTGGGCAACTAAGAACTCTACCTCTCAGTGGTAGATGCTTCCCAAGCCCACAGCAGACAACAACAGGGGGTCCTAGCTCAACAAGCTCAGCCCCGATAATCTAAGACCCAATCGAGGTTAAGGGGTGTACGCTCCTCGTAGGCTAGCCCTCGGAGCCCCACTCTCCTAACGGTCGGTCCCTTCAGCGGTTGTGCCATGATCTGTGGGTTGTTCCCGTCATCAATGGCCCCGTCCTTCTATTCTCACCCACGGAGTATTGGTGCCCCTTGTAGGCTAGTCCTCGGGGTATCCTATCTGATGGGATCTTGCTGGCTGTCACTGTGCAGACCGGCGGTTTAGGGGCTTGCTCCATTAGTGAGCATGACCCCGCTTCTCCCCTGCAACTCTTCAGGTTCAGGGGAGATGCTGTCCAATTTTGGACAGATTAAGATCGAGTAATCTATAATGAAACGCTCGTTCTGGACCTAATTATCCCGGTGCTCGAGTAGGAACCTTGCACTGGCTTAATCACACCATCCTTCGGGGTCCTGGACTTCAATTCAATAAGCAATTGGCCCCAAATAACTTCAGAATCCTCACCCAAAATTTAACAAACTCAATAATTGCAAAAATTCATAGAAAGAGTGGGTTGAACGGCGCGGCCTTAGCCGGCGCGCCCTAATCCGACGCGGTACCCCCCCACGCCGGATTAACGTTAGACTCATTTCCATTTTTTTTTCCTTTATGACTTTCCGGCGTTCCCTAAGCCGGCGCGCCCCCAAGCCCTTGCGCGCCGTTTCAACGCGCATGATCACCGCGCCGTATTAACATCTATACCTACGTTTCACCGCGCCGTATTAACATCTATACCTACGTTTCTTCATGCCGTATAAGCTACCTATTGCAGGCTCACGCCGGTTTTGAAGCCTCTTGTTGCTTTAATCGCTTATTAGCCCCTCCGAGTGGACCTCGTCCCTCGGGGTTGGCGTTAATAAATCATAATGGATAATAAATTGAATAAGGGAGGGACCAAGCGAGCCCAAATTATATTGTCATCATATCTTCATTACCACGTCTGTTAGCACTTTGCTTTCGCTATCACACTTATGTTGCCTTCCCTCCTCTCGATGAGGAGTAATAAACGTGGCTGACCATCATTCACTTTCACAATTCCATTATCATGCTTAATATAGTCATGAACGTCATATGTGCATCCATGCATACATCCTCGGGTATATCAAATGGCGTCGACGGAAAAGCCGGATTATGTCTGGTCGGAAGTCTTCGCTATGCGCGACGGCGGTCTTCGGACCCACGTCCTCCGCCATGTACCGAGGATCCATAATTCCATAAACATATGCATCCGGCATGCCTTCGTCGTGATCATCATGTAGCTCTTTTTAATCCGGCTTCGACAGCCCGCTATCTCGGCAATTAATCAAAGGTGTTCCCTCCTCGTGGGGGATGTAATTAACGCCATAGCCTTTATGGTATGGCGGACTGCTGGTCCCGACTGAACCTCACATTCGCCCGACATGGGTCAGAATGAGCGCACAATAGAATCGTCACGCATGTGACTGGCACGCCCGCGTCGTCAATCAGTCAGTTGACTACAAGTTAGTTAATTGGTTGATCGATACGCGAACGAAAAGGCAAAACGAAAGGAGAAGAGAAAGATGTGCGAAATAAGTCTGGCACGCCCGGTGGGACCAGTGTCACCTTTCATCTCTTTGCCGAGATATTCGGGCTTCGAAGCCCTCTCAAAGACTACTGATTATCGCCTTGTTTGATATTTCAGTGCAAACAATGACGACTCATGGAATAGCTGGCGTCGACTTCGACCAATCGATAGTCGCCGGACACGCGCAAGGGTACCTGGCGGTGCCCATGGAATTTGGTAGCTTTCCTCCTGCTGTGGGCTTCCCCAATTTCTTGGGGTTGGCCTTTGTCGACTTGCTGGAGGTCGAAGCCACGGAACCCGTCAAGGAAACCGTGAAGGAAATGGAACCTCTGAAGGCTCCCTGCTGCAATGGTTCGTTCAAGGATCCGGCCCCGGCCGCTAGCTGCCTGGTGCACCACATTGTACGTGGGATGCATCCCACTGTCATCAACAAACCCCCTGGAGGACGTCAGCGTCGCCAGGCTCTCAAGAACACTGCTATGATCACCGGAACGGTCTCTCAGTCCAGAAAATCAATGCTGGTGGGAGGCATGCGTGTCTTCCTCAACGGGCGCACGGCACGGGTGACCCTAGACCGCGTTATCCCAAACGTTCCTGTCTACAACAACTATCAAGCTCTCGCTGGAAGGAGGGCAGAAAGAGAAGAAGCCGGCCACCATGGCCAAAGAAACCCGGCACTCAGGCCGAGGAAATTCAAACAGGTGTGGGTTCCCAAGCGGACCCAACCTGCCTGCCATCCAACGCCCACCTGCCGTCGTCCTATGAACGACGAGGCGGGAGCGAGAAGAGAAAGGGGCTTGTCCCCGATGAATGATGAAGAGGTGGTTGCGGACCCTCCGCGTCACAGAAGTTTCCGGGCTGTGGCCCGTCAAGCCAACGTCCCTGCCACGGGGCGAAGGTTCCAACAACCAGCCGACAGGGCTCGACTGGCCTACATTCCTCCTGCTGGAGGTCGACCACTCTCCCCCGTGCTACATCAAGAACGGGGTCGAGAAGAAATGGCCTACCTGGTCAGAAGCTATTTTCGAGGATTGGGTAACACCTCGCTCGGACAGCAGCGGCTGATGCAGACAGTCGCCACTGAAGAAAATTACTGCCCATCAACGGCAGATGAAGAAGAAATGGAGGATATAATGAGGATGTCGTCGGTCGACGACAATGGACACAATGACGGCTTTGAGATCGCAGCCGATGAAACCTCCCCCGAGCGGGAAGAAAGAAGAAGAATTTCTGTGTTCGAGAGGCTGACCTTTCCGCAACAAGCAAGGCGGAGGGTCCATCGACAAAGAAGGAGGATGCAGGTTTTCACTTGCAACATGGCTGGTGTATCCAGCCGATATGGGGAGCTTCCTGAAGACCCCCAAGAACTGGCTCAGTTGGCCGTACGGCCGGGACCAGCTACCCGCAGGACAGAAGCAGCAAGAGGGCTTCTGACAAGGATGAAAGAGAAACAGCCCCAGTTATACCTCCACTGGGATGACAAAGCCCCCGTCTTGACCGCTAATGTGGTAACGACGGAAGAAGAAGACGACGTACTCCTCGACATCCTGCCCGAGGGTACGTCCGGGGAAACAACAGAAGGTGTCCCCACCACTATAGATCCATCAGTCTTGATGTTGCTGCAAAGATATCAACGGGAAATAGATTCCCTGAAGAAACAGCTGATGGAGAAAACTGAACACTCATCGGCCTCTAAACCACCCGAAGTCCAAGGTGAATCATCCCGGGGAGCGGCTCGTCGAGACGACCCTCCACCACTTTATACACTACCCCAGCCGTCAGAGCCAACTGTGACGACAGCACAACAGCGGCCACCACAGCCTCAGCCGCTGCTACCTCCGGTGCTTCCTCAGGTGCACCCAACACCCCCGCTGCTGCATCCTCCACAGGCGACCACCCTGGTCACCCCGTACCTGCAGCCAGCACACTTCTATCCGGAGCCAGTCGACCCCACGGTCGTGAACCGGATGATGGTGGAGAGGATGATCGAGCTGAAGCTCGCAGAGAAGAGCGAAGGCGACTACGTCGCATTCGATGCCTATCGGGTGCCCTACCCGCAACACCATGCGGCTAAGCGACTTCCCCCGGGAGTCAACAAGCCACCTAAATTTGACAAATTCAACGGGAAAGGTTCCCCAAAAGAACATATTGCATATTATATGACCGTTATGGGTGATCTGTCCACCGACGAGTCATATTTGCTGAAATTCTTCGGGTCCTCGCTGACGGGGCTCGCATTTGAATGGTACTCCAGCCTCTCGGCCGGGTCAATCAATGACTGGTCAGATATGCAGAGGAAGTTCAGAGAAAGATTCCATGTCACAGAGAGGGAGGTCACAGTGGCCGAACTCTATTCGACAAAACAAAGGGCAGATGAGACCGCCCTTGACTACATCAAGGGGTGGAGGAACCTCGGAATGAGATGCAAGCGACCCCCGCACCAGGAGGACGCTGTGCAAATATGTAAGCAAAATCTCAGGAGGAAGGTCCTGGAAAAGATGATTGGTATGGAAATACGGTCGTTCGACCGGCTGAATAATGTCGTGGCTGAGGTGGAAGCTTTTCTAGCCAAGCCTGTCCCGACGTCAACTGCCAGCATAGCCCAGAAAGGCAAGGCGGCGGAGCGGCGCCCCGTACCTAAAGAAGCGAATGCGCTTGATATCAAGGCATTCGAACAATAGAAGGAGAAAGGCAAGAAAGCGGCTCCCCCGCAGCCTGCGAAAGCTCCAGATGACAAAGAAGGTCCTTCGTTGAGGGACAAAATGAAGAAGGCTTATTCCTTTCCTAAGGATAAGACCCGGATCCTGTTTGACTGGGTAACGGAATACAGTATGGTCACTCTGCCTGAGCCGAGAAGACCAGAGGACCTGAAAAGAAAAGACAGTCCAAGATTCTGCCCCTATCACCAAATGCTGGGACATTCAATCGAAGACTGTTATGTTTTCAAAGACGTCATCGAAGGGATGGTGAAGAAGAATGAGATAGAGCTGGGAGAGTACAAAGTAGACCCTCCTCAGCCACATGAAGCTCCTCCCCGAAGAGCGGCAGTCAACATGGTCTCCCTCTACCAGGCACTACCCGAGGAGATCTCTGAAGCAAGCACACGGAGCACCTACGAAATCCATTTCCTGGAGCCCGTGAAGGAACAGCAGGGGTGGCAGCAAATCCCTGTGAAGCACAAGAAGAAGGGGGCACCCCGCCCAAAAGAGGGGGCACATATCCGTGGCGTTACACCCCGGCCTGCTCCGCCAGTGGTAGCACCCGTATGGGTCACTTCACCTACAGCTGTCAGAATATATACACCCAACAGGAGGAGACAAACTCCGCTGCCAGTAATCAAGGAAACCAATCCTGGGGTCCTTCGACTGCAACACTTAATTGAAGGGCTAGAGGAATATGTACAGCCCGAACTGAAACCTCTGCTGGTACGGGACCACGTCCCATGGCAAGAGCTGGAGCAACTCTCACTCAAACAAGGGGAGGAAGCTGAAGCAGCACCACCTCAAGAGAGCAACCTGTTCTGGGGGCAAGCACCTGCAGAAATCAAAAAGAAGAAAAAGCAAAAGAAAAAGAAGAGGCCCATAAAACACAGGTCGTCTCCTGCAATACCCTGTCAGCACTCTTCAACCTACCCGGAGAAGAGGAAGAAGAAGAGATTTGCTTCACACCCCATGCTGGGGGAGGCAAGGCCGAGGTCGCAACTGCTGCACATGCCACGTGGTCAGGCCGAAAATGGGGGCGCCAGCCGCCGCCCAATCACAACATTATGTTCAGAGGGGAGCAACCCTACAAGACACCTCCGCCGAGGTTAAGGGAGTACAAATCCCTCCTCCGTCAGGTCTATACAGCAAGACTGGGGGCAAGATAGCCCCTTCATTCCTTGAATTTATGAAGATGTCAAAGGGAAAGCAGCCTTGTCAGGAGGCTAACCCTACACTCGGGGTCAATCACCCTCGGCCAGTGCAATCTACTGAGGATGCAAATGCAGATGGGGCTTGCCCTACAGCAGCTAATAAAGAAGACCCGACAGTCGGTGCCAGCCTGGACGGTGCCGAGTCCGAGGAAGATAAAGCAGGGCCATCTGGACCCACAAATCAAGCCCTCCCTAAGCCCAGGTGGGTTGAGGAGATGAAGCTCTCCAATGTCCGGGCTGGAAGCCGAATAATGAAGCTGCTCAAGAAGCTCCCTGCTCGTTTTACGATCTGGGAAATTCTCTCTTTGAGTGAAGAAACTCGACAGGCAATCATTACTGCTCTGCAGACGCCTGCTCAGTTTGAAACCTGCATAGCTGAGGCTATACCAGAAGCCAGTATGACCTTCTCTCCAGAAGACATGCTACTGCCTACTGCCAGTCACAACAGGCCGCTATATATGAAAGGACATCTGAATGGAAGAGAACTGAACCGGATTCTGGTTGACCCGGGTGCAGCAGTCAACATCTTGCCATAGAGAATATACGAGAGGTACCACTTCAATGTACATCTCGAGAAAGTCGGGGATATGCGTATCGCTGGCTTCAACCAAAAATGTGAAGTATCTATGGGAGTGGCAGAGTTCACACTGACCCTGGCAGATTTCACTACAACGGTGCAGTTTCACGTCATTGACTCTCGCACCTCCTACAAAGCACTGCTCGGTCGCCCATGGCTGCACGAAAATATGGTGGTGCCCTCCACGCTCCACCAGTGCATCAAATACAGCCTCCAGGGGAAGGAGGAAAGGATATTTGCTGACATCCACCCGTTCGAGGTGTTTGAATGTCACTTGGCGGACGCCAATCTGTATACGGGGTCTCCCCGGAAGGTTTCTGAAACTGAAGCCCCCGTAGGGGCATCAAAGAATAGATCGGGTGACGGTTGGTATCCACCACCGCCGCGCGGATATGTCAAGCCGAAGGTGGTTTCCCACATCACGGCTTCTGGAAATGTCGACAGGGTGACACCCCCAGCATTATACCCCAAAGCTAAGGAAGCGCATGTTGATCGACAGCACGACCGCATCGGAGTCCCGGCCGGCCTCACCAAGCCAGTCTCCGGCCTCGATGGTCCCACTGTCGAACCTTTCAAAGCCTGGGAGGTGGCACAAGAAGATGGGCCCAGCAGCTTGTTCTATACGGCTGAGGAGCATCCCACTCAGGAAGACACAGACTGCAGCCTCCCTGAGGATCTAGCCGACCCGCGGGTTCCTGTTCAGGGCCTGGCATTTACCACTGATCGAACGGCCAGGATGTTTCAAAAGCAACACATCCCTCCCGATCAACCTCAAAAACGCAAGGAAGCTTTCCAGAAGATGTGGTATCCTGTAAATCTGGACAAAGAAATGAGACGTGTCTCTCAACATCCGGGTCTGGGCTTCACCCTGGAAGATTACTATTACAGTGGGCGGTACGAGGTGGACACCATCTCCACCTTCTATCCAACTGAAGATAGCCCTCTGGGGGCAACCTTTGATGAATACCCGGCGGAAGCCGAACATGCTGAATTGGCTCTATCCGGGAATCAACAAATGGAGACCTTGATCTCCTGCCGATGCTGGGAGCAGGTCCGTCCTGAAGGAGCGGCCTTTCAAGCCGAATTTGATACGGCTGATAGCAGCGAAGTCGAGGACATTCAAGAAGCAGGAGTCTCTCCCTCTACAGGGGTCATGCTAATGACGACTTCAACACCCTTTCTGCCAGTCAACAGAGCCTCGGTTTACTCCAATCAAGGGGAGCCGGCTACCAGAAAAGAAAAGGCCACTTCTGTGGAAGATACAACTGTCCTAGAAGGCGAGACTCCCTCAACTTCTGCCACAAGTCCAATATGCTGTCCGAGTCCGGCGGCAAACGACTACCGGCCTGTCATGGCTGCAACCTCATCTACAAGCACTGAAGCTGTTCTCTCACCCTCAGGAGCTGCAACGGCAACGGAAGTATCAATAGATCCATCCACACAGTCGCTAGCACAAGAGATCAAGAGACCCCATGAAGCTCTGGCAGTGTCTGACGAGGAAGTAGAAGTGCTCGACCCTCAAGATGGTATTCCAGACTTCGTCGACCTCCAGCCGGCACCTCCGAAAATAGAAGACGGAGGCCAGGCCACAGTCGATGAACTAATAGAAGTCAACTTGGGAGATGAGGGGGACCCTAGGCCTACCTTCCTCAGTGCCCAACTATCCCCGGAAGAACGGGAGCTGTACATTCAACTAGTACTAGAATACCGGGATTGCTTCGCCTGGACTTATAAAGAGATGCCAGGTCTAAGCCCTGCTGTCTCACAACATGAGCTGGCAATCAACCCTGAAGCCGAGCTGGTGAAGCAACCACCGCGGCGTATGAGGCCAGAGCTCATCACCCGAATCTGTGCTGAAGTTGACAAGCTCATTGATGTGGGATTTGTTGAAGAAAATTAGTACACCACATGGCTGGCGAATATCATCCCCGTAAAAAAGAAGAATGGACAGATCCGGATTTGTGTCGACTTCCGAGATCTAAACAAAGCTTGCCCTAAAGATGACTTCCCGGTGCCAATAACCGAGGTCATGATCGATGCTACAACCGGCCATGAAGCCCTGTCATTCATGGATGGGTCGTCCGGCTACAATCAGATTTGGATTGCGGAGCACGACCGGGTCCATACCGCTTTCCGAACTCCCAAAGGCATTTATCATTACAAGAGAATGCCATTCGGACTGAAGAATGCTGGTGCAACCTATCAGCGCGCAATGACCAAAATCTTTGATGAATTGCTCTACCACAAGGTCGAGTGCTACATAGATGACCTGGTGGTCAAAACCAGAAGAAAAGAAGATCACCTGCAAGACCTCCGGATTGTTTTTCAGAGGCTGAGGCAGCTTGAGCTAAAAATGAATCCTATGAAATGTGCGTTCGGAGTGTCGAGCGGAAAATTCTTGGGCTTTGTCGTCCGATATCGGGGGATCGAGATAGACCCCGCAAAGATCAAGGCGATTCAAAAGTTACCTCCACCAAGGAACATCTCCGAGCTGAGGTCACTACAAGGCCGCTTGGCTTACATCCGGCGTTTCATTTCCAATTTGTCAAGGCGATGCCAGCCTTTTCACAAGTTGATGATGAAAGATGTCCCCTTCTATTGGGATGAAGATTGCCAGACAGCCTTTGACAAGTTAAAAGACTATCTAAAGACTCCTCCAGTATTGGGCGCGCCGGTGAAAGGACGGCCGTTGATACTGTATATAGTAGCTACACACAATTCTCTGGGGGCAATGCTAGCCCAGAACAATGAAGAAGGGAAAGAACAAGCCCTCTATTATCTCAGTAGAAGACTGGTCAGAACCGAAGAAAAATATACTTATATTGAGAAGATCTGTCTGGCACTAGTCTTCGCAGTCAAAAAGCTCCGGCATTATATGTTGTCGCATGAAATCAACTTGGTGTCCAAGGAGGATCCCCTAAAATATATCATGTCCCACCCAGCACTCAAAGGCCGCCTGGGCAAATGGGCGGTAATCCTTATGGAGTTTGATGTCTCTTACGTACCGCGCAAAGCCATCAAAGGTCAAGCTATTGCAGATTTCTTTGCTGAACATCCGATACCCGGAGAAAGCCCGTGGGAACCGGAACTTCCCGAAGATGAAACCCTAGAAGCCGCCCAAGTACAGCCTTCCTTATGGCGGCTATATTTTGATGGCGCTTCCAGAATTGACACCTCTGCCACCGGATCATCCATGGTCAGAGCAGGGGCGGGCATAATCTTGAAGTCCCCAGAAGGAGAAGTGGTGCATACATCCTGCTCCATAAACAAACAATGCACAAACAATGAAGCAAAATATGAAGCCCTGATAATCGGGTTGCAGATCGTTCTGTCCATGGGAATTCAGATGCTGGAAGCGTTCGGAGACTCCATGCTAGTTATAAAACAGCTGGAAGGAGAGTTCGAGGTGCGAAAGCAAGAGCTCCTCCCCTATCACCAGTTGGCAACTCGACTGATGTCAAAATTTTACTGCATCAGCATCAAGCACATCAATCGAGGCCAGAATGCTCAGGCAGACGCCCTCGCTAAGCTGGCCAGTTCATTGGCGGTCCCGCCAGACACAAGCCTGAATATAACAGTAATCAACCGCCGACAGGTCCCCAGCGTAACAGAGGTCCTTGCCGACGAACATGAGATGGAGGTAACAGTCATCGAAGGGGTCCAGCAGCCCGACAGCGAGAGCATCTCCTACGCTGGTTTCAACACCAGCAACTTCCAAAAGAAAAGGAACAAAGAATGAAGCTCCTGAGGATCAAGGATTCTTATGAAATGAGAAGCGGGACCTTGTTCCGAATTATTGCAGATGCCCGAAGGAAAGTCCTACTCCGTTGCTTGTCTTCAGCAGAAGCGGGACAGGTGATGCAAGAAGTTCATGCGGGATCAGCTGGGGCACACCAGGCCGGTCCGAAAATGAAAATAGAGATAAAGAAATTAGGTTATTATTGGCCCACTATATTCAATGATTGCTGCAAGTTTACCAAGGCTTGTCAGAAATGTCAAGAACATGCTAATGTGGCGAGGAGACCCCCAGTGCCACTACATCCCACCCTACCAAGTTGGCCGTTTGCTCAGTGGGGCACGGACGTGGTAGGGCCACTACCAGCATCTTCATCAGGATGCAGATACATCTTAGCAGCTACAGATTACTTCTCCAGATGGGCGGAGGCAGTAGCACTAAGAGATGTGACCGGAGAACTAGTTGCAAGGTTCTTCCGGCAGAATGTAATATTCCGGTTCGGGATCCCCAGCCGAATCATCTCTGATAACGGCAGCCATTTCAGAAATCAGAAGGTTTATCGGCTAGCTGACAAATACAAAATTGACTGGAGGACGTCGTCCCCCTACAACCCTCAAGCCAACGGACTAGCAGAGGCTTTTAACAAAACCTTGTGCACACTATTGGCGAAGACTGTCAAGTCTAACAAAAAAGATTGGGAAGAAAGGATGTACGAAGCGCTTTGGGCCTATCGTACTGTCTACAAGACCCCAACCGGCTGTTCACCCTTCTCCCTTATCTATGGGTCGGAAGCTGTAGTGCCGATTGAACTCGAAGTTCCTTCATTGCGAGTTGCCATCCAGCACGGATTAGTCAGTGGTGAGCAGACCAACACAGAAAGAAGATTGGAAGAGCTCGCTGAGCTCGAAGGAAAATGCCTCCAGGCGCAACAAAACATCCAACTCTACCAAGCTCGCATGGCCCGTGCTTTTGACAAGTTAGTCAAGGGTCGAGAGTTCAAGAAAGGAGACCTGGTGATGGTCAAAAGAAGAGAAGTGATGGCCTCTAACCCCAAAGGGAAGCTGGTCGAAAACTGGGTCGGACCGTATATCGTCTGCCGAGTGTATGAAGGGGGTGCCAACGTCCTTGTAGACCACAAAGGAGCCGTCCAGTTCTCTCCCCTCAACGGAAAACACATTAAGCTGTATCATGCGGCGCAACCAACACACCCCGAGTGATCGGCCGGAACATACCCTTTTCCTTGGTTAGTGGCACTCCGCCCTAATCAAGCTACTTTTCCTTGGTTAGTGGCACTCCGCCCTAATCAAACTACTTTTTCTTGGTTAGCGGCATTCCGTCCTAATCGAACTACTTCCCTTGGTTAGCGGCATCCCGCCCTAATCGAACTACCTTTGCTTGGTTAGCGGCATTCCGCCCTGATCGAACTACTTTTCCTTGGTTAGCGGCATTTCGCCCTAATCGAACTACTTTTCCTTGGTTAGCGGCATTCCGTCCTAATCGAGCTACTTCCCTTGGTTAGCGGCATCCCGCCCTAATCGAACTACTTTTCCTTGGTTAGCGGCATTCCGCCCTAATTGAGCTACTTTCCCTGGATTAGGCGGTTTTCCACCCTAATCAAGCTACTTCTCCTTGGTTAGTGGCATCTCGCCCTGATCAAGCTACCCTCTTTCGGATCGCATTCCAAATAAAAAAAAAGAGAAAAAAAAGGGGGGTTAAAAATAGAGATACCCCGCCAGACTTGTTCCTATAGCAGAACAAGTGCAAAAATGGCTATAGCCCGGCTGTGGCGAAAACCCGAAAGGGCGTCGCAGGCAAAATTGGGTACCCCGCCGCGTGAAAACCCGAAAGGGCGCACGGGCAAAAGCAAGAGGGGGCTGGCTTCGGCGAAAACCCGAAAGGGCGCCTGAGTCGGTAAAGTGGTAATTTCCAAATGCCTCTCCTGTTCTCCACCCTATAAACTCCGAAAGGGACAATCATCAAAGTTCCACCGGGAATACTTTAACAAACCCTTTCGACCCTCGTCATCATCGACGAGATCGGTTGATCTATGTCCATAGCTTGGACCTTACGTCCTTGTTAATAACCTCATCTTTGCTTCGGCATGTGACCCATGTCGATGAACAAACCCCTTTTGACCCTCGTCATTCTCGACGAGATCGGTCAATCTCTACCCCCAACTTGGACCTTACGTCCCTGTTGACAACCCCATCCTTGTTTCGGCAGTGACATATGTCGATGAACAAACCCTCCTCGACCCTCGTCATCCTCGACGAGAGCGGCGATCTCTACCCTTCACTTGGACCTTACGTCCCTGTTGATAATCCCATCTTTGCTTCGGCATGTGACCCATGATGATGAATAAACCCATGGTCGACCGTCGTCATCATCGGCGAGATCGATCAATCCTTACCCCTAAGCTTGGACCTTCCGTCCTGGCTAATAAACCCACCTTTGTTTCGACGATAACCTATGCTGGTCAATAAACATGTGTTTGACCCTCGTCATCATCGGCGAGATCGGTCAAGCTTTACCCCTAACTCGAATCTTATATCCTTGCTAATAGACCATATCCTTTGCTTCGACATTTAACCAGTGTCGACGAGATAAACCTAAGACCAACCCTTGTCCTCACCGACAAGGACGGTCAGCGTTCCCGCGGTCCAGTTCTTCTGAATCTCGAATTCAAAAATAAAAAAAAAGAAAAAAAATGGGGTTAAAAATAGAGATACCCCGCCAGACTTGCTCCTATATCAGGTCAAGTGTAAAAATGGCTATAACCCAGCTGTGGCGAAAACCCGAAAGGGCGTCGCAGGCAAAATCGGGTACCCCGCCGCGTGAAAACCCGAGAGGGCGCGCGGGCAAAAGCAAGAGGGGGCTGGCTTCGGCGAAAACCCGAAAGGGCGCTTAGGTCGGTAATGTGAATAAAAATGAATGATGAATAGTGATGAACCATCCGTCGTCCAAAGGCCATTTCCGAGGTCGGGGCGAGGGTCTTCATCCGATATCCCACTTATACACGTCCAGTGTCTATCCCTTTCGGCCCTTGTCACCATCGGCAAGATCGGTCGCTACCCCATCCGATTTTTGTCACCATCGGCAAGACCGTCTACCCCTTTCGACCCTTGTCACCATCGGCAAGATCGGTCGCTACCCCATCCGGTTTTTGTCACCATCGGCAATACCGTCTACCCTTTCGACCCTTGTCACCATCGGCAAGATCGGTCACTACCTATCCGGTTTTTGTCACCATCGGCAAGACCGTCTACCCTTTCGACCCTTGTCACCATCGGCAAGATCGGTCACTACCTATCCGGTTTTTGTCACCATCGGCAAGACCGTCTACCCTTTCGACCCTTGTCACCATCGGCGAGATCGGTCATTACCTATCCGGTTTTTGTCACCATCGGCAAGACCGTCTACCCCTTTCGACCCTTGTCACCATCGGCAAGATCGGTCATTACCTATCCGGTTTTTGTCACCATCGGCAAGACCGTCTACCCCTTTCGACCCTTGTCACCATCGGCAAGATCGGTCATTACCTATCCGGTTTTTGTCACCATCGGCAAGACCGTCTACCCTTTCGACCCTTGTCACCATCGGCAAGATCGGTCATTACCTATCCGGTTTTTGTCACCCCTCGGCAAGACCGTCTACCCTTTCGACCCTTGTCACCATCGGCAAGATCGGTCATTACCTATCCAGTTTTTGTCACCATCGGCAAGACCGTCTACCCTTTCGACCCTTGTCACCATCGGCAAGATCGGTCACTATACCTATCCGGTTTTTGTCACCATCGGCAGGACCGTCTACCCTTTCGACCCTTGTCACCATCGGCAAGATCGGTCACTACCTACCCGGTTTTTGTCACCATCGGCAATACCGTCTACCCTTTCGACCCTTGTCACCATCGGCAAGATCGGTCACCACCTACCCAGTTTTTGTCACAATCGGCAAGACCGTCTACCCTTTCGACCCTTGTCACCATCGGCAAGATCGGTCACTACCTATCCGGTTTTTTGTCACCATCGGCAAGACCGTCTACCCTTTCGACCCTTGTCACCATCGGCAAGATCGGTCACTACCTACCCGGTTTTTGTCACCATCGGCAAGACCGTCTACCCTTTCGACCCTTGTCATCATCGGCAAGACCGGTCTCTACCTGTTCTCGGTTCTTGCCGCTCTCGGCATGACCGTTTATCCGCCAGTTTCACTATGCCCCCCTAAGTTCCCCGAACTCTCGACCAGCATAAGCCGTTTCTAGTCTTGAGAAAAGTCGTGGCGCGGTGGAGTGAACACCTCACCCCTTCCCTGAAGGCGTGAGCGCTCTCCTGCCCTAATGACTCATACACTCGAACTAGAATCGACGGGCAAACCAAAAAAAAAGGGAAACAACACAATGACAAGATGGAGTCTTCATTCAAAATCAGGATGGAGATTTTTCATTACTATGAAGTGAAGGCGCATGATTACATGGACCATGCCCTGGGATACATAAGGTGCGTTAAAAGTGAGCACATAAAGAAAAGAGACTACGGCAAAGGGCGTCGGAAGATGTCCTCCAGCACAGGAATACCCAAGGACGGATGACGGGTCAGTTCTTGCAATCTGAACTCGGTGGCCTCCAGCTCGGATAGCTTCGCCTCCAGGGAAGCAGCTTGTCCTTCGGCCATCTCAGCATCCTCAACCTTTTGGACCCCCAGGCGATTTACTTCTTCAAGTTCAGCCTCTATCCTGGAAAGTTCGGCCCGCAATGCCGTCATCCGGGCCGTCAGGGAGTTCCGGCGTTGAAGAGAGGCGTTGGCTTCGTCCCTCGCCCTCACCGCGGTCTCTTGCAGAGAAATGAGGGCCGTCTTGTTTTCAGCCCGCTCCATTGATATGGCCACCAACTGGTCAGCTGCCTCCCGGCCCAAGAACTCCCTCCGGTTCACATACTTCAGGAGCAGGATCACCCGTGGAGTCCAGTCGTCCATGGGACAGCCAAGGGCCAGCAGCGAGCGGGACAGATGCTCTATCAACCCCCTCAGCTGAACATAAGTTAAATCCCTACTGGCTATTACGGCCTGCTGGAGGGTCCCCAGGAACCGCCACACGACATCACTCGAGGATTGAAGACCAAGTGGCGACGTCTCGGGCAGTTCGAACTCTACTCTGCTATCTACGGCAGCCCATATATCATCAGCCGTCCCGGAAGATGACGACGGCATAAGCTGCAGCCCACTACCACCGGGAACAACCGCACCGGCAGATGCGGTGGCTGGAGCCTCAACAACAACAATCTCCTTACCGGTCCCCTGGGATGGAAGTCCAACAAGAACCCCAAGGTTCGGGGACGTCCGTCCCTCAATAATCTCCCCGGCTTCTATCTCAGCAGAGCCACCCTTCTCCAGAGCTGACTGCTGTGCAGCCTCCCTTGGCGGAGAATCTCCGGCTATCGCCGAACTGTCAACCTCCACGAGCGCTCCGGGACCAACTGGAACCATTGCTGCTGCATGATCCTTTGGGTACCGCAATGCGATGGGCCGCAGGACGGACGGGAAAGTCGCCTGCCCTGTTCCCAGGGCCGGGAGTGGTATTTGCACCGTCATAGTCGGTAGCGCCACCTCAGTCTGCATCAGAGATATATATACACTTAAAAGCCTGGCTAAAAGGAGGAGGAAAGAAGCATGGCAAGTATTGACCCTGGATAGGTCCTTACCTCGGCCGGGACTAAGCTCAACTCTTTAAGAGCTGCTTCCCCAGCGCCAACTCCCTCACTCGTAAGCGATAATGACGGCACAGGACCGCCCCATGATAACCGGGCCGGGCTGAAAGTCAAATAGTCGCTCTCGTAGGCCGAGGACACCCCAGCATCATCGGTCTCAAAATCAAGCAGCGGTGACTCCTCGTCACTGGAGCCGCCACCATAGTCTACACGCTCAGAGGAAGAGGATCCCTCTGCTCTCTCGGGATGCTCCACCGATGGAGCAGGAGCCTCGCCAGCAGGAGCATCGCCCTCGGCAGAAACTCCCCCAGTGCTCTCCGCACCAGGGGCAGCAATAAATGATACCTCAGGGGCGGGTTCTCCCTGCCCCGAGGGGATCACCTCCTCTACGCTCTCCGAGCCCGGAAGCAATGATGGTTGTATATCGACTACAAATTCACAGTAAAACAGGGTCAGGACGACTGAAGATACAAAGATTTACGTTGCTATCGCAACTAAACTGTGGATTACCTTCCATCTACCGCTGGGGTGTGGGGGAGGGCAGATCCCTTTCTATGGGAACAACAAGGATTTCCTCTGCCCCGTCCCCAACCTCTGCATCCACCGTCGCCTCGGGACCGACGACCCCAGCCACTGTATCAGTGACTGTCAGCATGGGCCGCCCCAAGCAGTCAAGACAAGCTAATGCACTTTGAAGAAAAGAAGAGCCTACCTTCGGCCTCTGGCCCTTGTGCTCGAGAAGCCTCAAATTCTTCGAAAGATACAACGGGAGGAAGGTCGGTTGTCGATGTCTGCTCCGCAGCTTTCTTCCGACGTGCCCGTGTCACCCGGGTCACCGCCGCTTTCGCCTTCCCGACGGCCTCTCACAGTTGGGACCTGGTCCTCTTCCTCGAATCCCCAGGAGGCAATGTCGTCGTGGTCGGCGCCGGCTCAGGAACTTCAAAATATGTCGGCTTTTGGGCCTTTATGATCAATTCCCTGAAGTGCCGAGTCTCCTCCGAAGTCGGTCGGACTGCATACACACAAGGGTGAGAATGACACAACCACAATAAAAAGAAGAGGCTGGCCGAAGGGCCTGAAGGAAGAGATGGAACGTACTTTCCGGTCCCTTATAAAAGGGGAAGAGAGGCCAATAATAGCATTGTGAGTGATCGTGTCTGGACCAGAAGTCCGTCATACCATAAAGGCTATGACGTTAATTACATCCTTCCAAGGAAGGACAACCCTTGATTAAACGCCAAAATAGGAGGCCTCGAGAGGCAAACATGTATTCATGTGCATAACTTTAAACTTCATACCAGGGCCGGGAAGGCGGGTAAGAGAATAACATCAGCCACAAAAAGAGACTGTAGCGTTGAATCGGCGGTTCGAGACAACTAGACTTGGGGGAAAAGGGGAAATGGAGGATATCAATCACGGACAGGCTGAGCCATGACCGTGATGGAGGTTCACGGCATCGATCAACATTTCGACAGCATTTCCCCTTTATCTGGATTATGCCCAGGGGGAAATAGGCTATCACCCACGGAGTGTCGGGGTGAAAGCCGAGAGAAAGAGAGAGGCTGAACCTCCCTACCCATATATAAATGCCATGGGGCAATGTTTGATTTTCCCTTGGGGAAGCCGGCGGAACTCATGCAGTGGCATAGCCCTCCCGAGCTAAAGGGGTTACTCATAAATCCGATGCGGGACGACAGAATGTAAGTGAACGCTCAATGTTGCGCCCTCGCACGCGGATCGACCTGCGCGGTCAGGTCGCGGGGATCAACATGGAGTACCCTCGACGCGACGGGGAAGAGGCCGGGAAATAGGCTCTCGGCGCAAGGGCCAAATGGCCAAGGGTGTAGGCCTCTCGGCGCAAGGGCAAAGAGGTAGGTTCCCGGCGCGCAGGGAGATGAAGCCAAGGGACTGAGGTTCTCGGCGCGCAGGAGGCCAGGAAGGGTTCCCGGCGCGAAGGCAAAAGGGCCATGGGCTGGAGTTCTCGGCGCGCAGGGAGAACAGGGGGGTTTCCCGGCGCGAAGGTAGGAAGGCCAGGGTTCCCGGCACGGGTTTCCCGGCGCGCTAATAAGGTGGCCAGGGGGGGTTCTCGGCGCGGCCAAACGGCTGGGGAGTAGGCCTCCCGGCGCGACGGCAAGCAATCAGAGGGGTTTTCGGCGCCGGCCAGGCTGCAAGGGTTAGAATAGTTCTCGGCGCCTGAAGGATGGCGCCGAGAGCGATTCATCTAATTTACTGTACGCGGGGCCGAGAAGTATGTGGGCGGCCGGGATGAGAAACAGAGCTTACTGTACTGCTATTTTTTGGGGTTTTTCAGGTTTCCAGAGATGCAGATCAAGGCAGACAGGCTCTGGAAGGAAACCAAACATCAGGTTTTAATGACTTTGATTTTGTGTTTTGAAGAAGGCCAGGTGCCTGGAGGGATTGGCAGGGGGATCATCTGACACAGGGAACTCCTTTCACCACTGTCATGCAAAGTCCCAGGGACGGTCTCAATCTTGACTTCCATCCTTCCTGGGAGAATTTGGCAGCACTTCCCCTGCGATCAGCATTTGCCAGAGAGTGGTATAGGCTGAGCGTCCACGGAGTGCCGGGATGAAAGCCGAAAAATGAGTGAGCACTAAGGCTCAAAGAGACTATCCATATCTCTGGCAACGGTCACTATCCCCCTTCTCGGAGACTGACGACGAACTCATGTAGAGACAGGGTTCGTCAGACCCACGGGGTTGCATGTGAATCCAATTTAGGGACCTTAGAATATAGGGAGGTCAGGTCCCCAATTAATTTATCTCCTGGGATACTGTGACGACTCAAGAATGCCTCCGGATAAGTAGACGAAGAGGCCAAAGGGGTGGACAATGGAGGGGAGCCAGGTTCTCGGCACAGTTGGGAGATCAAGGGGGATGGAAGAAGCTCCGGCGCGGCCAATACTGGGAGGCTCCCGGCGCGGCCAAGGTGTAGAGTTCCCGGCGCGCAGGGGAGGACCAATAATAGTTCTCGGCGCCTGAAGAATGGCGCCGAGAGCTGTCATCCAGTTTACTGTGTGCGGGGCCGAGAGGTGTAGGAGGGCGCCGGGATGAGAACAGAGGTTTACGACACTCTGTTTCGCGTTTCTTGTTGAATTTCAGAGGAGTTTTGGAGATTCCAGACCTGCCAGTTGGTTGGATCTGCATGGATATGGGTTTAATTCATCAAGGATGAGCTGGGTTCGAAAGGAATCAATTACAGCAGGGGATCTGAGTCGTCATATGCTATGGATCCTCAGGGATCATTCGCTGGCACCTTCTGGTCGCCCAGGGAACCGAGAGATAGCCATCTCTGGCCCCATGGACGACTCTGATGGAACTATCATACTGGAACCAGACCAGAGACCCTCGTATCAATCCATCGAAGTAGCTCAGTTACTCATGTGGAAAAGGGATCTCGAGTAAGCCGTCGGAGTTATTACCGATATCGGTGGCAGACCTCCCCAGAAGCCAAGAGATGGTCTGTCTCTGTCCCTGGGCAAGCCTGGGGGAGGGCTTTGTGCAAACGACGATGAACAGCAAGGGACATCGGTGTATCTAGAGCTATATTTATTCTACTGAAGACAATTGAGCCCGAAGACCCATCATAGAATTAGGTGCGCCTTCAGTTGAGTTAAAGATGAAAACATGTAAAGGAAAGACATAGCAGCATACAGAGAGATAGCTGGCAGATGTTTCAATCACCCAACGCCCAAACGGGCCACTGGAGCATTTCATATCATTAGATCACCCCAGAACTCACATCAATCACACGGAGGGAATGAGAGAGAGGGAAATGAATATACATCGGGATATCCCGGTTACATCCAAAAGAAAATCAAGATAAACTCGGCAAGATTACATGAAGAAGAAAACAAAACCATGGGGGAGGGCGGAGCATTGACTCCTCTCCCTCCCCGGCTGCCCACCTGGACTTCCTCTCCTTCTTTCTCTTCTTCTTTCTTTTCTCAGCGGAGGAGGAGGCTCTCTCTCTCTATGTTGGTATCTTCCCCTTTCTCTTTTTTTTTGGCCGCCGATCCCCCTTTTCCTTGTTCGAAGGGAGGGGTTTTTATAAGCGTTTCCCCCCTCCTCGGCAGGCTTCATCAAGCCTTTTCCTTCTCGGCAGACACCATCTCTCGGCCCGCCTCAAACGGGCTTCCCGGCGCGCCTGCCTTCAACTTCTCGGCCCCACCCTTTGGGCTTCAGCAAGTGGCTCTCGGCATCACCTTTTGGGCTTCAGCAAGTGGCTCTCGGCGCATCACCTCTCGGCATGGTTGTTGGCTTCTCGGCACCACACACGGATGGGCCCATTTAGGTCTTTTAGTATTTCATTCTTCCTATCTTAATAGCTATTAAAGCCCATTAATTGGTGAGCTAACATGGTTTCATCAGAGTATTTCTGGAGGTTTTCATCGGTCAGTGGACCGCAATTCTTCATCAGTAATGCCGTCTGAGCGACGACAATACCGGACATCAGCTTGGCCGGGGAGGGCTTCTGCCGGGTGACAGCTTCAGAAATGGACTTTCTGTAATCCTGGCTTTGCAGGAGTTCCTTGGATCTTCATCTGCCGGTACCGGCTTCATCTTTATCTCATATCACATCTGTCAACAAGCCGACATCTGACTTGTCCTGACATGTCATTTGTGGACTCCCCGTCTTGTCCCTCGAAGCCGCCTCGCGAATAAGCCAGCATAGATCCCCGATCTTCTCGCTCGGCTCAGCCAACAGTGCCAGGTCCTCATGGCCACGGGAGGATAGCAGGTAATACAGACTCAGATGGTCCAGCCCCCACCTGTCTGCGTATTTGAAGGAGATTTGAAGAGGATGGTCCAGTATGGCTTCGCCGGGGCTACCCACCGAGAGGCCGTGACACCGAAGGAGCGCAAACAGCCAAGGGGTGTTGGCATACAAATCAGCCCGCCTGTCCTCTTTGCGAATGAAAGCTCGGTAGGGATACAACCTGTCTACCTCGGGACGCCAGTCTGCCACGGCCGCGATGGGCTCTTCTACCGGCAAAGGGAGTTGCTGGAGAATCACCCTCTCACTGCTCACCCGGCATAAACCCCGAAGGGTCTTCACATAGTCATCCTTGTTGATCGGGGGCAACTTCAGCTCAACTTTCGTCCTGCGGCTTTTTACGAGCTTGCGGGCCTCTAGATAGGCCTTCACATCCGTATTAGTCCAAGATTTCAACTTCTTCAAATAAGAAGCATCAATATCAAGAACTGGCTCCGGTTGGGAAGCTAAGAACCTGTGCTCCGCCACGGCCCAGCACTCTCTCCGGGAGGTCCTGTAAAATCCCGTCCGCGCGTTCCACCACTTGATGTATTCAGGCGTGACGCGAGGGAACCGTGCGGGGGCGGGCACCCGGAAAGAAACGTCTTCGCGACGATGGAAAAAGTCCCACCATATCCGGGCGTCGTCATTGGACGTTTGCCCGGCCCTGTGCCTGTTGGGCAGTGCAAATTGCGAATAGGAATGTGGAATCTGCTGGTCATAGCCGAAGTTCCGACTGAAACGGAACGGGTAATACGGCTCCAACCACAGAATGCCGCTCTTGCGAAAGACGAGGACACTAGGCCTTATGGCCAGTGCCCAATCAACCAACTCCGGCTCCAGAATAGGCCTGGTACAATTGGCCTGGGAAATCGGATGGATGTACTCCTCAGTTTCAAAGAGTTTGCACTGTCTCGTCCTATTCGTCAATGGGCTCGAGTGAGCAGCTAAGCTCCAGAAATGAAGAACCCCGGGCGAATCCACGGGAAGACGGGTCAATTTACCCCGAATAGCATAAAGTTGCTCCATTAGCAATGATGGCTCGGCACTTGCAAACTCTATCATGCGCGGGACCAAAGGAACCGCTTGTAATGCCCGAGGAGCTGCCTCCGGGAACAGGGTGCAGACCCAAGCATTAAAGAAATGTAACGGACCAACCGTCCGAAGGCTTCTGGGGAGGCGCGTTTTGTGCAAATCTCCCAACATCTTGTAAATGAGGCACAGGGCCACTGGGCAAAGAGACAGCTTGGTACCCCAAGCCATAAGACAGGCCGGATATATGGCTTCCGCCCTGATCACGCTCTCGTCACGTTGAAGGAGAGCAAAGGAACAAAGCCAATAAACCAAATATGCAGCACAGTGAGTCACTGCATCAACGCCAGTAGGGTTTGGGTTTTCCCCCTGCCCTCCTCTCGAAGAAGATGACGAAGCGGCCTGGCGTCGTACCCTCTTCTTCCGCTTCTGGGCCACCGGTGCTATCGGAGGAAAATCTTCATACTTGGTCTTCCCCTGGAAGAAATACTGAAGCCAAGCGCCCATCCGCACTCTTCGTTTCTCGCCCGGCTTTCGAGCTTCTCTCGTGTCGTGCGACGAATGAAAGAGGGTGCGATACGCCTTCATTAGATATCGATAGGCGTAGCCCGCCATATACCGACCGTCACCGTCGGTCTGGTCCTTCAACCAGTCGGGCCAACAAACTTCCTCATACGGCTCTCCATCAATGGGCAGGCCGCTAAGCTGGGATAGACTCCACAAGTCTAAAGAGGTCTCCCCCTCCGAAGTATAGAAGGTGTTGTATTCGGGGCAAAACACCTCGATCATGCCGCAGCACAAGCCTCGGGAAATCGGATACCGATACCTTGAAGCATATACGCTGTGATAAACACCAGCTCTGGTCAAAAGAGGAGCATAGTGATGCAGCACATAGTCTGTGAATTCCACTGCTCCGGGCCTGAATGCGTGGGCATCTGTGACTTTCAACTCAGCAAACCATCCCACGGAGATCTGGTGCTTGAAGCGAATCGCCAAGCAATCCAGCAAAAATGACTCATCTCTATATCCCCACCTCAACGGGGCAAGGAATAAGCCAAAGATCGGCTTCTCCCGATCTACCCTGCCCGCGGAGTCATTCCACCGAGCAGGCACAAATTCAGGAGCTCTGGTCAACAGTCCGTCTGACGGAGCCAGGTCTTGCAGCCCCAGCACAACGCTCCACTTCCTGACCTCCCCAGGGAGATAGATGGGTCTTCCCCGCGTTACGCATTCGGCCAAGCTGTCTCTCTCCACCAGCAGAGCCTGCTCGACCTTCCGCACGGCAAACACGTCCCGCTTCCCCTGAAGGTTGAAACGCCGAAGAAGGGACATCAGGTGTTTGTCCTTGGGATGATCCTTCCTGATCACGTCTTCTCTATTATAATGAAAGGAGTCGCCCCCGAGGATAAGGAGACGACCGGTGTCTACGGTGTCCGTCTCCGAATCCGAGGACTCCGCAACTATGGCCACCTGACCGTGACCCCAGTCGAGAGAATTAACATTCTCCCATGTCACCACGGCACGAGAGGAAGAGCTGGATGCCATAACAGCTGCGAAAAGAGCATATCAAACAAAAACAACGTCAGGAAACGGTTAATCAAAGGCAAACTTCTGACAAAATTTCGGCAGAGTCTCCCCAGCACGGGGAATTGCCGAAGAAAAGCGGGAACGCGTCCACTGAGGAACGGTCCCTAAAAGACAGCCATCGGCATTACACCGAGGCCAGAGGAACACCCGGGGGAATAGCTCCGAGGGCAAGCCCTGCTAGAAGCCTCCCGGGGTCCAAAGAATGGGTTTCGAGACCCAAAGGGACAGCATCTCCACTCACCCGAAGGAAAAATCACCACTCTCGGCGCCAGAAGGGGAGAAGAAGGAGAAGAGAGAGAAAGAAAAACGTCAAATGAAGGGCGATGAAGAAAAAAAGCAAGGGAAGGAAGATAAATAGGGGAAGTTCCCCATCGCTAGACCGGCGCGCTATTTAGCGCGCCGGATTAACAACCCGTCAAGCAAAAGGCGCGCCGGTAAAAGGCGCGCCGGATCAAAGCGTCAGCGTCAAGGCCGCGCCGTATTAACACGCCAGCATCGTGAGTGCACCAAGTAGGCGCGCCGGGTTATCCCGCACCGTACTGACGACTGAACGATACCGGGTCAACGCCCGTGCCGAATCAAGGGCCAGCCCAGGCACTCGCCAACCAAAGGGAAGGTCAGTCCGGGTGAAATACATCCGTCGGCCCTGCTACCCTCGTGCCTTGCTCGCAACACCCACGTCTGGGGGGCATTTGTTGGCACCTAAAATATGATCGTCGGCAACCAAGCCATAAGGACGAATGACCCGGCCCACCGAAGTACGGGAGCCGATGAAGATCAACATATTGAAGACTTCTCAAAGCTGCCAGAGACTCGAGTCACTCCGTATGGATACGGGGACTTCACCTCAGGAGAGCCGAGACGAATCCAACAACCAACCGGCGGTGCGACCAAGCCTGCCCAATGAATCGGCATCGACTTTGTCGTGCTGCATCCACTACACCCGTTGTCCGACCAAGGTCGACGGTCTACCCGGTGGCTACCCACCTCATGAAAGGCTCTCCCGAGGATAAAGGAGTCCCCCCGGCTTCCCGAAACGGAGAACCGAAAGCTCTGACGGCGGAAGATCCCGATCATCCGACATGGGCACGGCTTCCCGTCAAGATGGGCCCACTAGTGGCCGAATGATCGCCCGGCTCAGGCGTAAATATCTCCCGGCTATCTAACCTCCCAGAAAGCTCTGAGTACGAGCCAGGCCGGACCAACAGCATGGAGCATAGAGCCGAGGGCCGTGCCGGTAGAAAGCCCGTACGATCGAGATAAAGCTATCCAAAACCTCGAGAATGGCCGTACGCCAATCTAGGAGCTTCGACAGATCATATCGTCGAAGTCTTAGTGGGCAGTGGCAGGGTACATGTTCACGATGGCCCCGAGTCCATCGACCGGCTTAAAAGCGTACAAGGGACATTAGCCCGGCGTGCCTTAAATCGGCGTGCCCCTTACCCAATACCTTTATCCCGACGCGCCCCTTATCTCCTGTCCTTATCCCCGGCGCACCCCTGCCTTCAGCCCTTTCCCCGGCGCGCCAGTTACCCTATCGAATGGCACCTTAAACCGGCGCGATAAGTTGATGAAGACTTCCCCGGCGCGCCAAAAGCTCACGCCGGATGAAGAGCCTCCAACCTGCTATATATAGGGGCGAGGTTCGAAGAAGAAAAGGAGGACACGAAGGAGAGGCCGGGAAGAAAGAAAAAAAAAGGGGGAGAGAGCTTTCCGAGGGAAAAGGAGTTCTATCCCAGTGTTCTTCGGCGGCCGCCTTCCCCTGTTCCGATCGAAGCCTTCCGGAGCCGGAGAAGAAGGAGGGGGCCGATACTCTGTTTTTTTTTAAAGCAGGTGGGCGCCAGTACCTATCTTCCTCGATCTTCTGTAGGTTCTTCTCTCTCGCGGGTTTCCATCCATCATTTGTAAGCAGAGAGGGGAGGGATGGCAATGATATGAGCCGACCCCTCCCCTCCTCTGTGATTTCTTCTCTACTACTGTGTATTCTCCCGTGAATGATGAACGGCGACCAAGCAATGATGCTGGCGCCGGGATTCTTAATGTATAAATGAGAGGCCATTCCCGTTTCTAGGATGGCAATATGTATATCAACATCCGGGCCGCGAGGTCGGATGAATGCTCAGAACTTCTATCCTCTTCTCTATCTATGTTGATGTGGTTTTGAGTTCTTTCGTGCATGTCCTTTGTTCCGGTTTCCTCGAAGTATCGACCTTGCCCCAAAGCACCGAGGGCTCCAGAAACGACCCCTCCCCGGGTCCTTCTAATCGATCGTGTCCGGCTTTGATTTATGGACCTCTGTGTCCCCCTTCATGGACAGAGCTGTGCTTATGCGCATGCCTCTTCCTGCTGCTGTATCGAAAGTCTCCCCCCCCCCCCATTAATTCCTCCCCTTGTGCTATTGACTATCCGCAAGGTGGGAGTCACCGTCGGGATGGCCGGATGCATCCCCCTGAGTGCTGCGTCCTACCTGTTTGAGTCTATGCTTCTACGTTTGACCCGTTTCACCCGGGCCTTTATTCTTCCTCTGAATCATGGTCGTTCGAACCAGTCCGAGATTCTCTCATCCTGCTTTAACCACCCGGGGAGGGGGATATTCCCCCATGGCTTCACGAAATTGCTGGGCAACTGAGAACTCTACCTCTCGGTGGTAGATGCTTCCCAAGCCCACAGCAGACAACAACAGGGGGGTCCTAGCTCAACAAGCTCAGCCCCGATAATCTAAGACCCAATCGAGGTTAAGGGGTGTACGCTCCTCGTAGGCTAGCCCTCGGAGCCCCACTCTCCTAACGGTTGGTCCCTTCAGCAGTTGTGCCATGATCTGTGGGTTGTTCCCGTCATCAATGGCCCCGTCCTTCTATTCTCACCCACGGAGTATTGGTGCCCCTTGTAGGCTAGTCCTCGGGGTATCCTATCTGATGGGATCTTGCTGGCTATCACTGTGCAGACCGGCGGTTTAGGGGCTTGCTCCATTAGTGAGCATGACCCCGCTTCTCCCCTGTAACTCTTCAGGTTCAGGGGAGATGCTGTCCAATTTTGGACAGATTAAGATCGAGTAATCTATAATGAAACGCTCGTTCTGGACCTAATTATCCCGGTGCTCGAGTAGGAACCTCGCACTGGCTTAATCACACTGTCCTTCGGGGTCCTGGACTTCAATTCAATAAGCAATTGGCCCCAAATAACTTCAGAATCCTCACCCAAAATTTAACAAACTCAATAATTGCAAAAATTCATAGAAAGAGTGGGTTGAACGGCGCGGCCTTAGCCGGCGCGCCATAATCCGGAGCGGTACCCCCCGCGCCAGATTAACGTTAGACTCATTTCCATTTTTTTTCCTTTGCGACTTTCCGACGCGCCCTAAGCCGGCGCGCCCCCAAGCCCTTGCGCGCCGTTTCAACGCGCATGATCACCGCGCCGTATTAACATCTATACCTACGTTTCACCGCGCCGTATTAACATCTATACCTACGTTTCTTCGCGCCGTATAAGCTACCTATTGCAGGGTCACGCCGGTTTTGAAGCCTCTTGTTGCTTTAATCGCTTATTAGCCCCTCTGAGTGGACCTCGTCCCTCGGGGTTGGCGTTAATAAATCATAATGGATAATAAATTGAATAAGGGAGGGACCAAGCGAGCCCGAATTATATTGTCATCATATCTTCATTACCACGTCTGTTAGCACTTTGCTTTCGCTGTCACACTTATGTTGCCTTCCCTCCTCTCGATGAGGAGTAATAAACGTGGCTGACCATCATTCACTTTCACAATTCCATTATCATGCTTAATATAGTCATGAACGTCATATGTGCATCCATGCATACATCCTCGGGTATATCAAATGGCGTCGACGGAAAAGCCGGATTATGTCTGGTCGGAAGTCTTCGCTATGCGCGACGGTGGTCTTCGGACCCACGTCCTCCGCCATGTACCGAGGATCCATAATTCCATAAACATATGCATCCGGCATGCCTTCGTCGTGATCATCATGTAGCTCTTTTTAATCCGGCTTCGACAGCCCGCTATCTCGGCAATTAATCAAAGGTGTTCCCTCCTCGTGGGGGATGTAATTAACGCCATAGCCTTTATGGTATGTCGGACTGCTGGTCCCGACCGAACCTCACATTCGCCCGACATGGGTCAAAATGTGCCCACAATAGAATCGTCACGCATGTGACTGGCACGCCCGCGTCGTCAATCAGTCAGTTGACTACAAGTTAGATAATTGGTTGATCGATACGCGAACGAAAAGGCAAAACGAAAGGAGAAGAGAAAGATGTGCGAAACAGATCCTTGTGCTTCGCTCCGCGCGCGCGCGAGAGAAGTCCCCCTGAGGCCACCCCCTTGCCCTTGTCCCGGGCTTGGGAGCGACCCACAGGGGCGCCCGGCTCATCAGCCGCCGAGTCGCCGCCAAGGTCAATGATCTCAACGGCCTCCTCCAGAGGCTCCCGCCTGGTGTCTGCAGCAAAGAAGAAGGCGTGATCAGGCAAAGAAAGATAACCCCCACCCCCGAAGAAAGGTCTAAGTGGTGGCACCTGAGCCCGACGGATGCAGCCGCGTAAGAAGACATCGCTCTATGTTTCTCCGACGTCACCAATTCCTCGGTGGACTGGCGATTCCTCAGCAGGACGGCAACATACTCCTCCACATGAGGGGGGAACTCGTCCTGTCTAGGAGGGATATTCGGGTGGAAATTGGCCATTACTTGGCACCTCCAGGTTTCCTCCACCGAGTTTATCCCCACCCAGAAAAATTGGGTCTTCCACCCTTTATGCGAAGAATCCTTCGCCGCCAGCGAAATACAGCTCCTATTCCTCCTCGCCTGGATGAAGTAAAAACCCTTCCCGCCGAAGGATGCGCCTTCAACTCGAAGAAATAGTGGAAGAGGTCCAAGGAAGGAGGAACCCCGCACTGTCGACAGAGGATTCGGAAAGCGGAGAGGAGAAGTACGAGTTGGCTACCAACTGGATGGGTGCCAACTGGAAAAAGTTGAGAAGCGTGAGGACGAAGGGCTCGAAGGGGAGGCGAAACCCCGCTCTTCCACGCTAGAAGAAAGATGCAGATGTGGCCCGTGCGAGAATCCAGGCTCGTCTCATACGGGGCAACAGCAGCAAAGCTATACTTATGAGGTAGGTGAAACTGATGCTCCAGCCTCTTCACCTCGGCTTCCCCCAACTCGTTGCACTTCGGGACCGGCGCTCTCACCATCGATTCGTCGCCCCATCCCTCGGCATCCGAATGCTGGCTCGCCATGGATCCCGAGGAAGAACTTGAAAAAGAGCTCTCTCGAAACCTCGAAGATTCCGAGGAGGAGGAAGCTGCCGGACCACCTCTGCAGTTATCTTCGCCAACTCCTCAAACGCCGCCGCAAGTTTCTGCTCCTCCGCTGTGTCCTCACGGCGCATCGAAGAGCCCCAAAAGCAAGAAGCAAAGGAAGGCCAAAACCCTAACGATGGAAAGAGTCTAGGGTGACAACCAGCGCCCAACGCCTATAAACCCACGCGGGAGGCGGCGCGTCGTTCCGACCTCCGAGAAAAGGGGCTCCTTCATTTCAAATCCGTCAGGATTGCAATTATTACGGGCCCAGGTGACCATGGCATGTGGCTTCATATCACCACCAGATCTCTACCCACCTGAGCCACGCTGGTCCAAAACCCTAAAAGGCTACTCATATCCGAGCCTCCTTTGGCTCGGGAGTAGGAGGGGGACAAGTGAGAGGGGGATTTCTGCAGCCCCTCAAAGAGCAGCCGAACTAGGCCCATCAGGACCAAACGAGGCCATGCTCGCCCAAGTGACAGCCCACAGGGCCCCACTTAGGACAAAAAGTCCAATAAAAGATTCGCTCGAGGATACTATCTTCCTAGGCGGGCCTCTAGGCTCGGAAGGCCCGAGCGTCGTCATGTCACAGGAAATGTCCATGCCCGAGCCATCTCTCCGCCCGGGAGAAGAAGGCGCATGCCGACCGATCCGACCCATCTTCATCCGAGCTAAGCCTACCGTCCGGATAGGGATGGCCTCTCTGAGCTCGGAACGACCGACGATTACTTATCCATGCAGCCGTTAAGAGTCCTCTGTGAGCAGGAAGTTATAAAGGTGAGGGACTCCAGCTCCCCAAGGTGATAACGCTCCCACGATAAGGCAGTAAAAGCCCACGTCGAGGACGTAACGCCCACCTAAGACCCCTCGACTTACGGGACTTCGGAAGGCGGCGCACTATTTAAACCAGGGATATCCTCCAGCGAAAGGTAAGGTCAACCAGACGCCCTAAACTCCTGAGCAGGAATCACTTCACATTTCTGGTGGAGAGGGATCTCGCGCAGAAGCTATCTCCTCCCTTTATTGCTCCCACCATAGCTCCACTGACTTAAGCATCGGAGGGTTTTCCCCAGGGACTCATCCTTGAGCCCCCTGATTCTTTTCCCTTTCTTGAAGTTCACAATCTGGTGATCCACTGCCCGCTCAGGACCAGCGCGAGATCACGCCTCTTCAGTTACATATTTTCAGTCCCACCCACATCCTCCACCCACTAGTATAGAGTTAGATTATACGGGTGATCAGTCTCATGTATATGATGATGAGTTTTGGGATTCGGGCTTCACTGATGACGAGGATTAGTGAGTTTTGGGATTCGGGCTTCACAGATAAAGAGGATGAGTGAGTTTTTATATTTTATACTTCATGAATGAATGTCATTATAATGTCACTGTTTACTTTAACATATTAAGTAATTTAAGTGAATTTTTAATGTATTATATATAATAGGATGTTTAATTAAGCGGTGTAATATGTTATTTTTATATAATTAATTATGTGTAATTTAGTATAGATCTATAATCATAAAAAAAAACTCTACATTCTAATATTTTTAAATATATATACCATTTAATCTTTAAATAAAATTTTTATTAAAAAATTTAAAAAAAATTAAAAAATCGCTCTCCGAGAGCCCGAGAGGGGGGACCGGGTCACTGTGCGACCCGGCCGACCCGGCCCGTCCCGCGCCGAGACCGGGTCGGCCGGGTCGGCAAACCTTGCTTATATCTGTTTGGATTTAGTTCGATTTTGATTACACGTTTATGCCCCCGATATCCATATATTCTTGTCTATATATTTTTTTCTGTCGAATAATATCGGGTCGGCAAACCTTGCTTGTATCTGTTTGGATTTAATTCGATTTTGATTACACGTTTATGCCCCCGATATCCCTATATTCTTGTCTATATATAATTTCTTCTGTCGAATAATATCCCTATTTTAATTTTCTTCTTTATCTATGTTATTATCTTCTTTAGAAACATATTTGTCAAGGCCCATAATAGAAGCTTAGGTTAGTGTCTAACGGTCAACCTATCGCGGACAAATAATAGGATACCTTCCGAAAATTGTGTTAACAAAGAGTCCGTTTACAAACCCCATATAAACTTCATTAATGCTGATTCCCATAAGGACCCGGCCATCCCATAATGGAAGCAAGCTCATGTTAGCGCCCTTGAAGAATGGAGTATCCGATTTATTAAATTTGGTTACCTAACTCAAAATCTCGAGGTGGTGAGTGAAGAGTACTTCAATTAAGCATATTATATTTTAACCCGTTTTCAATACGGGACTATTCTAACACGTCGTCTCCCGTGGGTCATAATATACGGATACACACCCATATCATAATCACAAATTTTGACACCATATTAAATTTTATTGAATTAGGTCATCTAACTCAAAATCTTAAAATATTAGTGGAGAGGACTTCCCTATTATAAGGACCTTAAGGGTTTTCAATACGGAACTATTCTAACAGAGAGTTGCGTGACAAAAATATGAGAATGGCTCCTCATTTGATAATATCTACTATGCTTTTATACCACATATTTAAAGAGTAATGGTATATTAACATTCTTAAGCTTATGTTAATATTTTAGTTAAGATGCACTCATGTCTTTCTCCCATTTCTTGTGATAAAATCTATTTAGTTTGGTGAGGGAGAGTGCGCGGTTTCTTTCGAGTTCTTGACTGTCAAAATTTTAGATTGAAGGTTTTGGGTTCCTGCCTTGGAAGTTCTTAAATGCTACCATCGTTTTTAGTTTCTCTACTTTTCTTTCAAAGCTAGAATAGCATTTTTCTCAGTGACTCTATGGATCATGGTTTTACAAAAATATAAACCAAGCAACGGTTTAAAAAAAAGGAAAAAATAGAAAGAGCACCTACGTGCCTTTTTTTATCTAGACTATCACCTACTGCCAGCGCACTGCTCTCTCTCTCTCTCTAAACTATTACTGTATTACAGTCTGTCTGCTCTCTCTCCTCCTCTCTCTCTCTCTCTCTCTCTCTCTCTCTCTACACACACACACACACACACACACACACATATATATATATATATATATATATATATATATATATATATATTTCCTTGTTACTACTTGCTAGATAATAGGGAGAGAATCTGTTACCATTCTCTTCCAACCAATGTTGCCGTTGGGAAGCCGCCCAATGCTTTGTAACACTGGTTGGGCTGCAACGCGATGAGATTTTTTTTTTTGATTTGATGGTTACTGATAACAAGCTAAATCGTCTCTCTCTCTCCTCCTCTCTCTATTATATATATAGAGACAGAGAGGGAGAGAGAGAGAGAGAGTAGAACAACCTTCCTATGTACAAACCCTTACGGTTTGACTGCTGCTACAAAATATTTGACGGCACATGAAAGAGGAATTTTG